>JACEII010000103.1:1946898-1974254 GCA_014332785.1 Antheraea mylitta | reverse complement strand
ATCTGGTCGCGGTAGTTTTATTATAAGATCAGTAATGTTGTATGCATCTTAGTGCTGGGCTACGAAAGGGCAGGATGAGAGATAACTACATGTTGAAGAGATGAGAATATTAAGATGGATGTGTGGTGTAACTAGAATGGATAAGATTAATAATGAGTCTATCAGAATAAATTTGAAAATAGTACGAGTGACATAGAAGCTGCGGAGTAATAGGTTAGCATGGTATGGGCATGTCATTAGAAGAGATGAAAACAATGTAACTAGAAGAAGTCTAGCCATAGCGCAGTATCGCAGGTCAGTAGTGACTCCTTCGATATATGGGTATATAATTATTGTTCAGAGTGCTAATAGATAAGAAAAGGAAACTTATATTAATAACTTTCATTTACAAGTAATGGATTTGGAGTTTTTGGCGGGATTTTAGTCTGTCATGTAGTGGATTTTATATTTTTTCTTGATCTTGTGTTATTCGACTCTATATTGTGTATATTTGGTGGTGTTTTACGTGATATAGTTAGTTTACTGTGCATAAGTTAAGTGAATGGAAGATAATACCAGGGAGCATGAAATTCTGAGATGCCACAAAAACTCCCTGGAAGGTTCTAACAAGGGATCCACCATCTTGTTAGAATATTGATTCACACAACGCTTAATATTGAAATGATCGTACGACGCTTGTAATATTATTGACTACGTGACAATGATAGTAATAATCTGAAAAATTGATAGCCAAAAATAAAGTAAAAAAGGTCATGACAGTATTATTCCATTATTTTGAGTTTTCACCTCAGTGGACAGTCTTTATGACAGTCTTGATATTTTTTATCTTCATTTTAAGGCAAGAATCATTTCTAACGATTTTATTTTTTTATGATTGTTACATTCTTATACATTAGAGTGTTATTTTTAAATGACGAAGGTGTTTTAAAGACTTGAAAAAGTATATGTCAAAATCCGCATAAGAGTTCAAAGTTCAAAGACCCTATTAAGACGCCATAGCGGCACTATCGATCTCGTCACCGTCATGCCTTAATTTACCAAGTGAGAAACACCGAAACAAACACTAGGCTTATCAATTAAAAAATGTCATTATAAGACATTTTGTAGGTGGTAGAGCCACGCTAAAGTTATAACTGGTTTCAACATGAATAAATCGGCTCTCTCGGAGTAGTACCATATTTTTTTTATTTACGTGGGGAAATCTTTTACGGATAAGGGAGGGTTCCCGGGGAGAGCGTGGGTTATGTCTGACTCGCACGGACTAAAACCGCACGGTGTACCGTCCACCGCATTGAAGGGGCAGTCAGGGATCGAACCTGTTAACAGCCTGAAAAACGCCTGATAGTATTACCACCTGACCGACAGAAACACCGACGTAAGGTAACAGTTTTTACATTGTTTTCGTTTTTTTCGGTTAGTGAGAGCGCCGGAAACCCTCAGCCACCCCTCTTTGTCCCTCCTCTCTTTTTCTCTCCCCTCCACCCCCAAGCAAAAGATGGCAATGCATTTACGACTCTCCTGATGTTGCTATTATCTATGAACGGCGGTGATCACTTAATATTAGGTGACCAGTCTGTTCGTTTGCCTCCTTTGATATTAAAAAAAACATAGTGGGCGCAGAGCGTTCTATGATTCGGTTGCTAGCAATAGCTTTATTTATGCAACCAAGCTAATAACAGGTAAGATACCCTCCATACGACTGTCCCCATTTTGTAGGTGGCGCGATTGGTGGTGCCACCGTAGCGTCTTATGGACCGTAAGTCTGTGGCTATCCACATCGCTCCTCTCTCTCTCTGCATTCTTTTACACGTGCTTGTGGTGCGGGAAAACCGTTCCAGGGCGAACACTATTGCTTTCTTGAAATGTTTATAAGCGGAGGTTCGAACGTCCTTGTGGTTTTCGGAGGCTCGCCTCGCTCACTTTTTGCTCGGGTGAGCGAATGAGCATCCGCGCCTGCATTTTTATAAGTTTTCTAAAGAAGGTGTCTTGATCAAGCGGACTGGTATGTAAAGGCATTATAGTCTGGAGGCGTATCTGTGCCGATAGGTCTGCTCTCCGAAGCATGCCAGTGGCGAGGCTGCTTATAGAATGATCTAGGCTCTTTACAGAACGCGAGCGATCGTTGCGTTTCTCACGTATACCAGGGCTTCGAAAATCGTTCCCAGTTCTGACTTTGTTGGGCTCGTTATCTGCACTTAAGATATTTTGACACGCAACCAAAACATGCCGGGGCTGCGTACGTGACTCGTGATCTCGTATACGTCTTATAGAGGCCTAGTTTGGTGCAGTAGGATAGCTTTGAAGTAAGCACTGGACACAGCATTCTCTTTGCCACCCTCGCCTGCGTGACAATGCCGTTGATGTGTTTATTAAATGTCAGACCCTTGACATCTCTCCTGAGGGGTTCAGTGTCCTATGTAGAATTTCTCCTAAAAAACAAAACGATAATAATAACAATAACATTTATTGAAACAAAGCAGATGACATTAAATTTAAATGAGAATGAGATAAAGATGAACCGATTTTTAAGAAAATCGAAAAGAAAAGAATAATGAAAACTTAATCAAGTTCCAAAAGGTAGCTAATTTTTTTTACTAACCATTGAAATAAATTGCTCCTTAACGTAATTTTCTATCTAAACAAAGCCTATCTTCATTCGATATCGAAATTGTTTTCTCCGAAGCTTTGTTTATCTCAGCTAATTTGAAATTACAAGAAATATGTTATTTCATATAGGCCTAGGTTATTTAATTTAAACTTGCTTAAAATTGTTTACTCAGGCCTATCTAATAATATATAGTTGCAAAAAAACGAGCCACCAATAAAATAATTTTCACAATATTCTTCTATACATATAATAAAAATGTAAATCTGACGTGTCTGTACTTTGAGGTTTTTATAAAAAACGCCGTTACAGGAATAAGGAATAAAATAAATTTCATTTTTAGAAACGTTTGTCTTTTTGTCTATCCCTCTCTTTGTATGAACACGCATCAAATTGCGCTCTTCAAGGTCGGCAACACAACAGTGACGCTCTTGGTATTACAGTTAGGCGACGGTAACCATTTACCGCCAGATGGACCGTCTGCCTGTTTGCTGCCTTTTGGCATAAAAAAATCACCGGTAAAGTACTGCGTTCATGATGAAACCCATTCAAGGCATACTATAAAGCATTTCTTCGAGAGCTACTTAGTTCTCGTTTTGTCAAAATCGGTCCACTCTATCAAAAGGTATTGTAATTTGAATGACGAGTTAAGTATGAAAGAAGAGTAATAATCTATACTAATATTATAAAGTTGGGGGTTTTGTTGCGTTGAACGCGTTAATCTCAGGACTAGTAGAGTCCGAATTGAATAAAACCTTCCTGTGTTAAATACCTCATTTATCAAGAAAGGCTACAGGTTATATATCATCACGCTAAGATCAATAGGAGCGGAGCACCAATGAAGAATGTTTCAAAATCGCTTTTATTCCTTTTGAGACTAGTAGAGTCCGAATTGAAAAAACCTTCCTGTGTTAAATAGCTCATTTATCAAGAAAGGCTAAAGGTTATATATCATCACGCTAAGACCAATAGGAGCGGAGCACCAATGAAGAATGTTTCAAAATCGTTTTCATTCCTTTTGAGACCTTCCGCTGCGTGTTGGCGTTAGCCCGAAGTCATTATTCCACGCGGACAAAGTCGCGGGCAGAAGCTAGTTAATACTAATATTATAAAGCTGGAGGATTTATTTGTTTGGTTGAACGCACTAATTTCAGTAACTTCTGGTTGAAAAATTCTTTCCGTGTTAGATAGTTCATTTATCGAGAAAGGCTATAAGGCCATATATTATCACGATAAGACCAATAGGACCGAAGTATCAATGAAAAATATTTCAAAATAGTTTTTTTTCCTTTTGAGACCTTTCGCTGCGTGTTAGCATTAGCTCAAAATAATTATTCCACTTGGACGAAGTCGCGGGCAGAAGCTAGAACAAACTATCAATATTAGATATACACAGTACCCTATACAGCAGTATGTTGGTCTAACGCAAGCCGGGCAAGCGCAATACGGTCGGTCATGCTTTCTAATATGTCATGACGTGAAATTATAAATGAACCTCCTATTAAAAAAATATCACTCAATCTAAAATACGTTTTCATTAAAAAAACAAACGTCATTATTACGTCATGGTCGTCATGAAACTTTAGCATGATCAACTTGTAATGGCTCAACATGTTTATTCAAGTTATTTACTAACAATCCCACTCAAGTGTAGACCCTGTACGGAGTTTGTTACGACAGCAAGTATTGCCGTGTACGGCTACTGCATTCAGTGACCAGTCAACTTGCGATCATGTGGTTTCTGTTACTGTGCTTCGATTTGGTTTACAGCGGCAACGTTTCGGATGTCGGCGTGATTGTTAAAGGTAAATTATTAACTTCAATATGCTTTATAAACGATATCTGTCGAGATTTTTTTTTTATTAAAAAAAATACTATCTTTCATAAACCAATAGAATAATAGTCTAAAATCATATACGAAAAAATCCGCATCGAAGGGTTGTAGTTGTAGTAAAAAAAATGTAGAATTAAAAAAAAATTGAAAAAAAAATTATTATCACAATTATATTTGACAACATTTTTTCACCAACAGTTTCGTTAAGAAATTGGAAGAAAATAAAATATATATATATTATAAATTATATCCTAATATTGAATAGCTTCGAAACGCGGTTTAAAAAAAAACTATATAATGCCTTTTTTGTAGAGCGTTCAATTTTAAACAAGAAAATGATTTGGTCTAGCCGTTTTGATGAACCATTAAAGAGTTATAAAATTGTAAACTCAAAAAAAAAGCTTTCCTATGTTAATCATATGAAAACCACGCGGCACACCTTAATATTAATATTAAGGGCTGTGGCTTTCACAGGATTTTTTTTTCAACATTTCTAACAAAGTTTTCGATATACTTAAGAGAAAAGAAAATACTCGTTTTTTTTTATCAGTCTAATATACATATATTCGTATATAGCTCCTTTAACTAAAAAATGATTTCATTCAATATTTACATTTTTTGCGTTTTCAGCAAAAAATCAAAGTTGCGAGAAAAATATGTCCAATTCAACAGCCACTTGAATACAATCAAAACTATGAAAATATACGAATACCGTTATCTTTTTTAATTTCAAATAGTGAAAACTTAGATAGTTACTAAAGTGAAGTAGAATTAAATAAGCCTATTTTTTAGAAAGAAGTAATAATTATATTTACTTTAATCCGTTTAAAAATGTAATAATTCAGATTTCTGTTTTTTTTTTTTTATTGTAGCACGACAAAGTGACTGCACTATGCCTGATGGTAAGCACAGTACAATCCAAAAATAATAGCAACCACCGATTGACACACTGTCCATCGCCGTCGCTACTATCATGCCGGCCTGTAATAAGCTGGATATGCACAGGCTGATCCCGAAACGCGACCCGTAGAAGCGAATCACTATTACGGGCTTTTTCGCCATATACATGGTGGTTGCGACCCAGTCGGGCTGTAAAACCCTACCACCCCGCTATCGCCATTGCCTCGTTCGTTGATCAGCGGGGTGCACCACGTGCAGGTGAGGTTGGCTTGAGTGTCTCGAGTCTTATGATGTTACTCGACACCCCTTACACCCCAAATTACTTAATTCAGTTTTATGCAAATGTTTTAGTGCTGTAACTCCGTCTGTATTGAAATTATCTTATAACATACTAGCCTCTGCCCGCGACTTCGTTCGTGTGGAATAGTTACTTTAAACTAACGATAACACGCAGCAGAAGCTGTTAATAGAAAAAACCCCGATTTTTAAACATTCTTTATTGCTGCTCCGCTCCTATTGTTCTTAGCGTGACGGTATATAACCATCCTCGATAAATGAGCTATATAACACTGAAAGATTTTTTTAAATGGGATCGGTAGTTCCTGAGATTACCCCCTACAACTTCACAAACACACAAACTTTACCTCTTTATAATATTAGTATAGATTTTATAAAAAACTGAATTAAGTACGAACTCTTTTAAATGGTTATTTAAACGTCTTTGTATTACAAATTGTGATATTTTCTGCAAATATAAAACAGGAATATAATTACGCTACTTACGCGTACTTTTTGCATTGACTTAAAGCACTTTCTTTTATGTTAAGATAAATTTGAAAGGACATGTAAACATGGTCAAACTTTAACCGCATTTTCCGACCATATTTAACTTTTGAATTACTATTTGTAATATTAAAGCAGCGATATATACATTTAAATATTTTTTTTTTCTTTACATCGTGTCTAATTTTTTTGCCCCATGTTATTTTTATTTTAACTTATATGTTATTATTTCTAAAATTAGTATTCATAACTAGTATAATATATTACTTTTTTAACAACATATATACCTACTCTGTACATTAAATGTCAAAAATATAGCTTAAGAAGAAATCGAAGTTCAAAGATTTGAAGATTTTTTTTTTACCATTTCTATAATAATTAACAAATCTTATACATTTATTTCACTTACTGTTATACTGTCCCAATTAACAGTCCTAAACCTCAATATTATTCAATACTATTCTACAAACTATCGCCACTTCTGACTGTTACTAGAGTAAAAATTATCGCTAACAACCGTCTAGTTGATTCCGTAAATATAAAAAATCACTAAAATCGATCGAGCCGTTTAGCAGGAAAAGAATTACAAATAAACGCTTACCGAATTTATATATAAGTATATTTTTAAAGGATAATCACGCAATAACCTCGTACAACGCATAACAATATCCATTTAGATACGTTTGTTGTACGACTGTCCCCTCTCGAATTTCGTTATCATATCTGTATCAGTAGGTACATATAACAACATAATGTCCTCTACCACGTCCGTCTGTTCGCGATAAACTTAAAAACGACTGAATTCATTTTCATACGGTTTGGATCAGTAAATAGTGGCTTATGAGGAAGAATTAAGTATATAATTTGTCAAGGTATTTTTATCAACAGCTGAAATACAAATGAAACTTCAAAGCAAATCTTGCCTGATTGTTGCATTAAAAAGCAAACGTAAACAAATTCTTAGCAAGCACCTACTACTTTAAAGACCAACAGAAGCGGAGCACCTATGAAAGATGTTTTAAAATCGGTTTTATTTTCCTCTTGAAAACTTCTGCTGCGTGTTAGCATTAGCCCGAGTAACTATTCGATGCGAACGAAGTCGCGGGCAGTGGCTAGCATATTATATAGACTGATGTCTATATGAATTCTGCTTAATTAACAACTACATGATGATTTGTATTTAGGTTAATTTCAATAGACTAACTACTTATTGTAACACAAACATCTTGAAGTAATTTTTATAAGAATTGTTTGTAAACATTTTATTTTTTATAATTTTGACATCCTTACAAATTAGAGCGTTACTTTTAAATTATGAAGTTCTTTTAAATTACCGACATTGAAAAAGTGTATGTCATAATCCGCGTATTTTTTGTCAGTTTCGAGAACTCTCTACAATTTGTAGTACCAGTAAAGTAGTTAGCAGTTAGTCGTACGATTTTGAGGAATACCAAATAATTCGTTCTGACATTAGAGACGTATTTATAACTTTGATTTAAAATGTACTCTGTCCTCTGTTGATTCATTATATGATGTTCAGTTCCTATCATCATCTCCTTACCTTTACCCCAGCTAAGTATGGTCGTACCATGCTTTCCTCTTCCATTCTCCACTGTCAGATCTTCTCAGTATTCACACCTTTTATACACATTATTCACACTATCCATTCATATCTTTTTCGGTCTTCCTCTACTTGTATATCCGTTCTCAATCATACTTTAAACTTTTCTAATTACATGATTTTCATCTCTCCTTACAACATGCGAATTCTCTGTCACCATCACTTCTCTGTCACTCGTGTTATTTTCAAACTTCCTCTGGTATACATTCCTAATCTTATCCACTCAAGTTACACCACATGTCGCCCTCAACATTCTCATCTGTGTCACATGTAGTTTTTCTCATCTGTCTCTTTCGTTACCCACCACTCAGAAGCATACAGTTGTTCAGTTCCCAATTTATTTAATTACACGGTCATACCTTAATGTAAAGATTTGGCGTCAGTTTCTTCAATAGTAGACGAGGTTTGAAACCGAGGCGTGTAGCTGTTAAGTATTAAAATTTAATAGTATCAACTTTCACAAAACCCAAGTCACTATTATTAAATTTATCCTATACATCAGACGAAGGAAAAAAATTAAATAAACCTAGTAAAGGTAAGGATAGGAAATAAAATAATTAAGACATGTATTCACCACTTACCTGCTCGTGGAGATCTCTTCTTCAGGATACTCCTGCCGAGTTTATGGCTTAGGTGGCTGATGTTTTAACAAGGCACTAGTCTACACTCGCACTAAGTTTTATTACAGTTTTCTAGAGATTTTTGCCGATTTTATAATTATTTTTCAACGCAATTACGCTAAATGCGATTTGCAATTTGCGAGATTCATACCTTTTTTTTATTCTTTTTTTTATAAGGGATTAATCATAAAGTGACCATGCCACCCTTATTGGAATAATAAAAACTACATAGAGATAATCACTATTTACCTCATATTGATAGCAATATTAGCTAAACTGTACAGCATTCTGGCTTCATCCGACAAAGGTGAAGCCAAAACGACGTTACAGACGCCAACGCAACGTAAATCCTTATCTAATGTTAGGCAGTACTCACGCCTTTCTGCTTCATTACGGACACATTCCACAATTATATGATATACATCATCTACTCTGTTACACTCAGGGCACAGAGGTGATTGTATCTTATTTATTAAAACAGCGAATTTATTAAGCGGAATATGTCCGGAATGAAGTCTTAGAGCGGTAATAATTTCAGTCCTAGATTAGTCACCTTTATCGTCCCAGGCCAGCCAGGCAGGATTAGGCTGGATCGTTTTGTACCAGATACCTTTGGTGAGAGATCTTTCGTTAAAGTACTCCTACTATATTTTTTATAGAGGGCAGCACTTGTGTTCGTTTAAAGTGCGTTCAGGTAGATTCGTTGATAGATAAATTGAATGAACTAAATATAGAAAAAGATTTATACCAATATATCTAATAAACATACGGAACAATTCCTGTTTGGGACAAAACTGAATATGCTACATGTAATCGTTTAGTAATAATATTTATCGTTAAGAGATGGCGCTACAGTAAGGATAGCTTGTGCTTTCATGTAAATGACGTATTTAAATAAAATACAGCTGTTGGTCCGGAATAGCCCGGGGAAGCTGTCAGGGCCTTGCTAGACCAATCAGTTTGAGACAAAAAGAAATAGAGTGCGAAGAAGCTGTAAAGCCCTCAAGAAAAAAAAATGCCCAACACAAATCAATTAGCCAGGTTCTTCAAATGATACATTGTGCTCTTTTCGGTGTGTTGCGTAAATTGTCGTCTTGTTGTTATTTCATTGCCTTGGTCGATTTAGCCTAAAAACAAAGAATCGGGTCGACAAATGTTTCCGCAATTACTGAACCAAAAACTGTAAGTGAAATGAGTAATATCTGAATATTATATTTAAACAAAAGTTTCGTAACGTTTTTTTTTTTATTATAATTAATTACATAATTAATATGTATGTATTCACTTGTGAAATAATATAATTAACTCAGTATGATAATTAACTATTTATGTAATTACATAAACACCTGACACCGTATCTTTATGTACAGAACCTATGTAATATTTTGCGAATAAGAAAGATTGTGCACATTGGGATGGCGATTTTTCCAAAAAAAAACAGTAAATTTTTAAATCGATTCAAATCGTGGTTTGTATAATCGATTCATGAGACATTACATTACTTACATATATTAAATTAAATATTCATATGGTTTTGTTATTTTTTTATTATTTTAAAGAATCGAATCATTTTTTTATAGTTTCAGAGATCGATTCAGTAGATCGATTCGATGTTTAATATCATTTGAAATAATCGATTTTTCTGTGACTAAAAATCGCATACATCGCAAATAGACTATCGCAAAATCCTGTATTAATTATAGATTACTATTTTTTTTTTTTCATTGTTCTTCTCTGATTAGTATATAATCCCAATAATATTTGTATCTATGCTTAGTTAATAAATTTTAATATTACTGCTTAATCTCTGTGGCAGAGTGTAATGATATGTATATAATTATTTTAAAAGTCCACTATTTACATGTAAAAGTCTTATTGAGTTCAGTTCAGCTGTTTTGATACTTAATCCGGATAAACAAAAAACATTTTAATTTTATTCATATATACAGATAAAAAAGTCGAGACAGTCATATGGACAATCGAAAAAAGTGAAAACTTTAAACAATTGAATAACTTTTTGTCATGTTTAAATCAGCCAATATATACATACATATATATATGTGTGTAAAGAAAATGTATTTCTTAAATATAACATGGAGTTTCGTCATATTCTAGTTATAAACTCTAATAAATTAAGTATATTAAAAAAAATAAACGTAATGTCAAGTCAAAGTAATCTATAAAATAATAAAGAAAAATTGTATGAACTAAAATTTTAAAAGATAAACTTGTAATGTCGTTTCTATGTTAACAAGTAAGTATTTATGTAGGTAATTATGTAATTTAGCGTAGTTTTATAGGATTTATTATGAAATAAATAAAATTTCTATGTTTACAGAGCAACACATACAAGTTTTATTCTTTGTTACAATATTAATCTTATATATATATAACGAGAATATGAAGGTAAATTTAGCCGTCACTGTCAAAACAAAAATGCTTATATGGAAATCGGTTGCTTCGAAAATCCGTGTAACCACAGTTCGAATCCGAGTGACAGCAGAAGAGATTTTTTTTTTTATAAGGCAAACCTAACAGTTTATTATTTTGATTAAAAATGTCTTTTAAAGGACCGAGCCAGGCTCGGTCGCCCAGATACTATAATTATTAAGCTTACATAATTTTCAAATTGAAATTATTTACGTTAATTTGGTTTTGACATCTATTGACACTCCAAGCACTAATATACATTGTTATACAATTTATTAATTAATCAATCGTATCATGGCCTACATAATCTCAATAAAAAATATCAATATTACATACACAGGCCGTTATACTACGCGTCGCTAGTATGTGGCAAGCGTAATAGGTCACAAGCATGTCGACGTCATCGGTAACGATCGACTAAGCCTACTAAATGAGTAGGTGGTAAAGCCACGCTAAAGCTATTACTGAATGGATCGGCTCACCCGGGGTAGTACTACCCTCTCACTGAAACACCGACGTGAAGTAACAGTGCTTACATTATTGCATTTCGTTCGGTCAGTGAAAACGCCGGAACCCCACCTCTCGTCATCCTCCCTCCCCATCCCCTAACATAGGCTGGCAATGCACTTGCTACTCCACTGGTATTGCAAGTGTCTACGGATGGTGGTAATCACTTAACATTAGATGACCCACCTCTTCGTTTGCCTTCTATGATATAAAAAAAAAATCACAACCCATCCAAAACATGAAACACGCATAATATAGAGGCCAGTAGCGATATCTGCCACAATTTGAAACACGTCACGAGCATGTCGAGGTCATTGGTGACGTGAACCAATAAGTTTCTCTCCTATAAAATAAATGTTACCTCAAAATCACTCAGCGCGGATAAAATAGTCTTTTCACTTCACAAATGCTATAATTAAAACACATATTCTGTAATATATATATTAATACGTGAAGCAAAAAAATTGTACCCCTTTTTAACGTATTTGCCGTGAACGGGTGAACTTGAAATTTGGCAAAGTTAAAGTTTATATGGCGGAGAAGTGCAAAAAACTGTTTATTTTATATATAATGTATTAGAAGTACACTACTGCTTGAATTTTACACAATATATACACACATGTAAATAAAAAAGACATTTGGACAGCCTTCAATAATAACGAAGTTCAAAAGAGACTGTGAAGGAGATTGCTATGCTCGAATGTATGTATTTTTTAACTCTTACGTTCCAATTTTCATTTTTCATCCTACATTCAACAATAATATTATAATATATAACTATTATTGTAATGTTTATTATTTTGTATGGTGAACTCACTTCAAATGATGATTTAATAAAAAACGAGCCAAATAATACTTTGTATAGTCAAAATATGAATTTTGTTCATAAAAGTAATGCATGACTAGACTTCCGCGGTTACAATGTTGTAATTCAAACTCATGTAGCAATAGAAAAGAATTTATTTTCAAAAGCTAATGGTAGTATTAAAAACTTCTTTGTATTGGATTGACCATTTGATTGTATTGTGGATCTATTATTTTCCAAACGATGATATCTATATATGATATAGATATATATGATATCACTATTTCTCATAATGAACAGACTACATTTAATTCAATATCACCCAGAAATACCACCCACCCATGGTGTCGTGTAAAACTAATTGAAAATTGTGTCATGGGTTGCGATAAGTTTCTTTATTTTCGTAAAGTTATGTTTGCTTAAAATTTGAGAACTTTACCACGTGATTTTTGTTTCAAATTTATAATTAATTTCAATTTTCATTACACAGATTTTTTTAAATGCTTATATAATTAAAGATCATAGCAAATAACTGAGTAGCCATGATGGAAACCTTTGGTTATAGAAGTATACCCTTTAACAAAAGAACCCTAATAAAGTTCAAACTTAAAAAAAATTAAATAACTATGGTCGAATGTCGACCACTGGGCGCCCACCAGTTAATTTTATTATGACAATTTATTAAACCAACTTCAAAATAGTGGACCAGTTATTTCGTAAGTAACTTTAGGTTCATATTTTTCATACAAATTATAAAGTCGTTGAATATGTATTATTAGCCTTTCATATTATACTATGCTGTATCTAAATATAATATATAATAAAAATGTAAATGTTACATATCTGTTCTTTCTAGATTTTTGTGAAGAAGTTATTGCGTCTTGGAATCTATGCTAAGATTATAAAGAGGTAAAGTTTGTGAGTTTGTGACGTTGTGACGTTGTAGGGGGTAATCTCAGGAACTACTGGTCCGATTTGAAAAATTCTTTCAATGTTGTAGGTATAGCTCATTTATCGAGGAAGGTTATAGACTATATATCATCACGCTAAGACCAATAGGAACGGAACACCGATGAAAAATGTTTCGAAATCGGCTTGTTTTGTCCTTTTGAGAGCTTCCGCTGCTTGTTAGCGTTAGCCCAAATTAACTATCACTACACAAACGAAGTCGCGCGCAGGGGCTAGTTTAGTACAAAGTTAGTACACTTTTAAGAAGTTCAACGATGTATGTTTTCTTGCCGAAAAAAAGTGGAGCATCCGGTGTGACTTTTTTTCTCGAATTTACTACGCCATTGACCTTGCAAGGGCTTAACAGCTTCATCGAACTACAAGCTGTGTGGTTTAACATTTAATTTTTCCTCTGTATATAAAATAGTCTCGTTTCTCTATTTGTCTGTATGGATATTCCCGCAATTCATCTAAACCACGAAATGGAACATAGAAGTATAGTAAGTAAAAAAAATCGATTTATTATACCAGGTGACTGTTTAAAGTTTAACAGGCTTCAAACATAGGGTAGTTTATGATGACATTTAACATAAAAAATAATAATATCAAAAGAAATACTAATAAACAACAAAGAGAATCCTAGCATTAATGGACAAAATGTAAGGGGTGCTTTTCAAGTTTAATCATTACGTAACTACTTATGGCGGGAACAACGCATAGTCGAATAATGGGATGGATACGCGTCTCGAGGTGCGGGAGGAGGGCAGGACCACAGTTCAAATAACACTTTTTTTTCGAAATGAGTACGCTATTGACCCAGCAAGGTCTTAACAGCTTCACCGGACTACTAAGGCGAGAGTTTAAGGCACTCAGCCGATTTTATTTTGACAACCAGCTCAAGGGTGCGCGGCACACCTCGGCTTGGCTGTTGCCTATTGTATACAAAAACGCGATCTATTTTAGCTAACCTAGCTAACTATTCATATATGTATGAGTTGTTGAAACGTATATGTGTACCAAGCATACACGCCTCAACAACTCCTCCATATATTTATTATCGGAAAATTGAGAGTTTTTCAGTTCGATAAGGGAAAAAAGTAAACCCTTCCACTTTCATGTGTAAGCGTGTAGCGTACACGTGTGTGGAGGTGATCGTGTAGTGACAACACACAGTTTGGAAACTGCTTTTAAACGCTCGCACCGGCACACTCACACAAACATACGCATCGACACGACCCCTAAGCGAACCTCGCGGTGTTGTCCATAGAATTCCTTTCAAAACCTCGCGTCGATGCGTGTGTATGTGTAAGTGTCCCGTTTTCGAGCATTTCTTCGTATTTTTCGTACTGTGTCTCATATTTATACTGTGGCCGGACTGTATGTCAGGACGTGATTCATTTATTAAACCAGTTCCATTTTGAGGACATCACTTGATGTTGAGTTTATATCAGTTTTGTATTTCTCGAGATAATTAGGTCAAACATTAAGCTTTTTTTTTCATTGATTAAGAACGAGAAGCAAGTAATGAGTAATCTGTGAGAGTGTTGCAATTTTTTAACCATTTACGCTGTATAAAGCAGGCATATTTTCAATGTAATTTCAGATGCTTATATTAATAACGCTGGCTAAATATTATAAGATACATCAATATGATCTATTACAAGATTGTATATCACATACCGAAAAATAAGTCTGGATTCTAAGAATAGCTGACAGTAACCAATTACCTTACGCACTATAAAAATCATAGCTTATCTGAGAATGTTTTTTAACATAGTTGTCGTTCTGATTCAATTAAAGTTTAGTCACCTTAGCCATTTAATTTAGTTCATAACTGCGTTTAGGATACAAATATAATTAACTGTAGGTGGTAGAGACACGTTGAAGCTATAAATGGTTTCAGCATGGATCAGTCGGCTCGCCCAGGGTAGCACCGCACCACCCTTTCACAAAAAAACGGCGTGATGTAACAGTGTTTGCATTGTTGCATTTCGTTCGGTCTAATGCTCTAGCAACTTCCCTGGTATAACTAGTGTGTATGGACGGCGGTGATCACTACACACCAAGTGACTCGCATGTTCGTTTACCTACTATGACATAAAAGAAAGATTATCTTGAAAAACATGACAGATTCAAATTACGCGCAACAAAAAGAAATAAAAAAAAAAAAAAAGTCGGTTAAAAAAATAGTTTCACGCGAATTATGAAGTTTCTTTGACTTGGATGAACAGTTCATGTCGTAACTTTGAAACTTTTAACTGTATATTGTACTAACGTGAAATCTCGGCGGATAATTAGTTTAGTTCTAAGTCAGTATGTTGTTAAGAAATTACATAAACACTAGGTAAAATCTAGGCATTTAACGCTAATGCAAACAGTTCCTGCTTCACGCAATATATATTTATTGAAAACTTGCCGCGGTAAACTGGTTTCACGCCCTTTTAATTCATAGATTTTGAGCTACTGAAAGAAACAGCAGTATATCTGTGTAAATAATATTTAACGTAAGTGAAAGACATATTTTTTGCTTTTATTAGTTAAACCGGTACTCATTTCCTATGTGGTTTTATTAAAAAATCCTGTTTTGGTTTTATTATTACTACATATATAATTACGTCATTGTATAAAACAACACATATATACCTTTGGATTTCAAAATAAATAAACACGAGTTTTGTGTTCAGAGTTTATCTCTCTAACATAGGTATTAGGCATTCACAGTTCGGCCCGTCTTAGAAATGCTCGCTTTTCGTCGAGTGATTAATAAACCCTCGGGCCCAAATATCTCGAACTATGTCATACGCTGGTTATAAGCGTACTTTCTGGTTTACATTTTATAGAGTAATTTCTCCGCTCCTAATGACAAAAAAAAAACAAAAGCATTGCTAAAAGCTGATTGACACACAGATAATAACGCGTTCGAATAAAAAAAAATATGAGTATAGAAATGAACAGAATATGACAAATATAGTCAAACTAATTTTAACTCCATCTATATGTCATTTGTAGTGATTGCAATATCTCTCTTTCTTAACGAGGTCAAGTGTGTCTTATGAACTTGATAATACGGTTAAATTTAATTAATCATTGAATGATAATTTTATGTTGAAGATTTATTGACGACAATACGCAGTGTTTAATTTTCGCAATGTTTATTTATGTTTATTTATGCTTGAGTTATTTTAGTAACGATCTAATCATAATTCGGTCAAGAATTACAAATTTATTGCATTAAATAACAGCACCTGGGCAGCCGAGCCTAGCTCGGTTCTTTGAAAAACATTTTTAAATTAAAATAAACTGTTAGGTTTGCCTTATAAAATTAACATTTATTTACAAAAAAATAAAATGAAAAAAATATATCTCTTCTGCTGTCAATCGGATTCAAACTGGGGTTACACTGATTTTTGAAGCAACCAATTTCCATCTGAGCTATTTTTGTTTTGACAGCGCCGGCGAAATTTACCTTTATATTCTAGCTATATTTTTTCATTGCCTGAAAACTCAGTTAAAAAGTTTTCTGTGAATAAAATCTAGCTAGAAAATTGATGAGAGTGATTTTTTATGAAACGCACGAACAGCGACACCTAAACGCAACACTATGAAGTTGGTTGGTAATTACATGTCAAGTTTTCGTGAGAACTGATAACTATATTCAAGATAATAATTTAAATAACCTACAACACGTATTTTATATCAGTGGAGATAAAAAATATATACATACATAAATATATATGTGTTTGTGTAATTTTTTTTTGTTTTACTTTTGGCCTTAAATATTCTAGATTATTACTACCATTTTCGAGTAGGTAATAATTTTACATATTTCTTGTGACAACTTCAATGTTTTAAAAATATGGTGGCTCAATTGTTAGAACTTTACATGGAGTTTTTGAGGCATCTGAGAATTCATGCTCAGCATTTCCCATCCACTTCACCTTTGCAGAATAACCGTACAGTTACGGAAAATACCATAAATTAAAAAATATTAAGCTGGATAACACAAGATTATCCCGCCAAAAATCTGTCGTGTGATTTTAAAATATATATGGTGTTCTGAATAACAATTTATAGTGAGTATTGGTCATAAGAGAGGTTTTCATAATGTAAACTTTTTAATCGGATTAATAGATTTGAGGTTATCTCTCGGTATGCATTCTTTTTATTTATTTACACTATATATTATTGATGTGAAACATCTATGAGCGAGTGTAAGCCTGATTGTTGGCGTGGATAGACGTGGCGACGTTGAGCAGTACACTTTAATATAAAACAAATCCATTTATTTCAACTTTAATATAAGTAGCTATATATCTACAAATATACATGTTACATAGAATAGAAATTAATTTTTAAGTATCTATATTAAGCCACAGATTAGCTATATATATATAGACACGGAGGATTTACGTTCTTATAATACATCTTATAATACCTGACAAAATACCTTTCAATCATTTTTATCATAGGAGGCAAACGAACAGGTGGGTCACCTGTTGTTAAGTGATCACCACCGTCCATAGACACTTACAACACCAGGGGAGACGCAAGTGCGTTGTCAGACTATGTTGCGGAATGGAGAGAAGGCAGGGACAAGGAGAGGTGGACGTCTGCCTGACTGGTTTGAAAACTCATCACCGCTAAAGTATTTCACGATAAACCTTAAATCATAAAGCATATCTTGGAGTTATATTTAGTTATTTCGTTAAAATCGGTTCACTCTATCAAGTCGTCATCATCATCGTTACCCTTATCCCACCTAAGTAGAGTCGGCACAACATGTTTTCTTTTTCCACTCTCTCCTATCAAATGTCATCTCAGTATTCACACCTTTTACGCATATATCATTTTTCACACAATCCATCCACACCTTTTTCGGTCTTCCTCTACTCGTATATCCATCCACTATCATACTCAACACTTTTCTAGTCACATGGTTTTCATCTCTCCTCATAACATGCCCATACCATGCTAACCTATTACTTCTCAACTTCTCTGTTACTGGTGCTATTTTCAATCTTCCTCTGATATACTCATTCTTAATCTTATTCATTTTAGTGACACCACACATCCACCTTAACATTCGCATCTCTGCTACATGTAATTTTTTCTCATCCGTCTCTTTCGTAGCCCAGCACTCAGAGGCATACAGCATGAGATGTCTTATCATAGTTAATTCTATACAGTATCTCTATAAAAGTTATTGTAATTTTAATGGCGACACGACTTAAGTAAGAGAGAAAATTAGATAAGTAAATGGACTTAATACATTTTTATCACTGTTTTTTTAATTAAGTCCCATGTGGATGGAGACACAGTAAGAGCTAGTTAGCAATATAGGTTACATTACCATATAACCGGACAAACAGAATGGCTCGCGAATTTTGCCGTCATTTCCGGTATCATTAATTAAACGTTAAACATGATATATTATTAGCGGATAATTGCTGATCAACTTTTAATTCGAAATATAATGAAACTTGAGGAATTTTACGGTCGGGACGTTGCGTTACTACGGATGGATGGAACTGCATAGCTACTCATGCGTACAAAGCCAGTGAGTGATACATGAACTGTCATCGCAAGAATATCTTTTATACACACATATTAAAAGTCAAAATCGAATGAACTTTAATTTTAAGCCCTTCGGATGTCCTTATAAATATGTGTGGCAGTTTTGCAAGAACTTTATTTTTTCACTAGTATTGAAATGCAACGGCGTCTGTAGACTGATTTCTAAATGTGACGAACTAAAAAGGATTCCTTGTATACTAGCTTTTGCTTGCGACTTCGTCCACGTGGAATAGTTACCTTCGGCTAACTTTAACTCTCACTTCGTTTACGAAGAAGGTGAAAATATTTTTAAATAATACATACATTAAACTCCGATTTTGAAACATTCTTCATTGGTACTCCGCTCCTATTGATCTTAGCGTGATGATATATCGTATATAAGCTCACTAAACAACAAACTCTTCAGCTTTATAATTTTAGTATAAATATAGATTAAACGCAAATAATGTGTGTTCGATATCTCGAAGTGTTTTATGTACAGTATAGGTATTTGATTTGTCATGTCGGGTCGAAGAGTGAGACGGCCGACTAAGATCAGGCTTACTTTGATTTTGTAGAGCGTTCTCTCTGTCGCACAGTGCAATGACTGCGTTAGACAAAGAAAACGCTATACAATACCGAACTTGAGTTTTTGGCGGGATTTTAGTCTGTCATGTAGTGGATTTTATATTTTATTCATAATCTTGTGTTATTTGATTCCATATTTTTTAAATTTTGTGGTGTTTTACATAATATAGTTAGTTTATTGCGCATAAGTGAAGTGAATGGAAAATAATACCATTTAGCATGAAATTCTGGGATGCCACAAAAACTCCCTGGAAGGTTCTAACAAGGGGTCCACCAATTTGTTAGAATATTGACTCACACGACGCAATATTGAAGTGATCTCATGACGCTTGTAATATTATTGATTACGCGACAATGGCTGTAATAATCTGAAAGATTGATTGCCAAAAATAAAGTTAACAAACAAAAAACACCGAACTTAGTCGTCCGTTTCAGTTCTCCTCCGACACGCAAATCAAAATTATAGTACTGTATGTGAATTCAATCAAATTAAATAATTTCTTCATTATAACTATATAATTATTATACAGTATAAACTCTTATAACGTCCGTTCGTAATATAAAAAAAAATTATAACGTAAAAATTAGATCAATTTGGTTGATATACCACAAAACTCAGACTACCCATTAATTCTTTATAACGCAACAGCCATTCTTTTACGAAGAGATATTTCCATATTTAGACATAAACAACATATTTAACAGTGTAATTGTTTTCATAATCAACTTGCAAAACTAGTCTTTTGAAGTGCCAAAATTAAAAAAAATATATTTCTGAGGTCATATACAGCCTTCTCGCTTATTACTTCATGAAGATTATTGCACCATATCCGAAGATATGCACAAAATACTTGTAAAAAATACAAAACAAATATTGGCATAGCAAAACACGTCAGGCAAAGTTAACAGAATACTTGTGTTTGGAATTATTTAATTAATAGTAATAGAATTAGAAATCGTTGTAATTGATTAAAGTTGGTTTATTTTTTGTTCCCGTTTAACAAAAATTCTTTATAACGAAAAAAATGCTCGGTCGTTTGAAATTCGTTATAAACAGTTTATATGTTATGTTTTTGTAGGCGGTAGAGCCACGCTGAAGCTATTAGTGGTTTCAGCATGAATGGATCGTCTCATCCAGTGTAGCATCACCCTCTCACAGAAAACCATCGAGAAGTGACAGTGCTTGCATTGTTGCATTTCGTTCGGTCATTGAGAGCGCCGAAAGCCCACCTTTCCTCCCCTCTCCCCTCCCCTTCCTCCCTCTCCACCATTCCCCCAACCCCCCAAACACAGGCTGATAACGCAATAGCAACTTTCCTGGTATTGCTAGTCTCTATGGACGGCGGTGATCACTTAACACCATGAAACACGCATGTTCGTTTCCTCCTGTAACATAAAAAATAATAAAAAATGTGTATTAGTATGTTACTGTATCAAATTGTAACCGTTTAATAAGTTTAGCATATAAGTACGTTCCAGCAAGTGCTTTAAAGAAACAGTTATCTAAATTTAATGCATTATACGGCATAGTTGGCATCATAATTTGATTTTAAGGGAGATTGTGAACTGATCGTGATTATTAAAGACTAACACCTGTAAAGTATTTCAATATCACCAGCCTATGAATAACTTCTCAGGCGACGAATAGATAATATTTAAAAAAAAATACATACTTTATATATGTCGTAAAATCCACACTTGTATATCAACTGTTAACTGTGTTAAATGGCCTCGTGCATGTGTTTGATAAAGTTATTCAAATGTAAACATTACGAAAGTTTATGAGTGATTCAGCGCTTTATTATAAGTAAAACAACACTATAGTACAAATATTAGGTGATATACCCAGCGATTTAAGCGACCGCTTTAGCCCAACCGTCACATACAATTCAGCTATAAATTGTAATAGCGTTACTGTATTCCGGTCTAACAGGTGTGAATGTTTGGTGACAAGCATTACCACCATATTATGTTACTTGTCCACAATTCAATTAATTATTAGCGCCTCACATTCAACAGCTCTGCAGTCCTGTATTACCGTATACAGTTGGTTACTACTATACTTGGTTATAACTAAGAGCTAAATTATTTGGCATGAAATTCACAGCTATTTTAATGTATTTTTATAACAGTAAAATGCTTTTTAATACCAGCTATTTCACATAAAAGAAATCCTGCGATATTATTTTTTTGTTATAGTTTTCCGTGATTTACTTTTTTAGTTATTCGGTCTATGGGCATATATACATTACTCAAACGAATAGTTCTCTGGCCTAATATACCAGGTGACTCTTTAAAGTTAAATACCCTTCAATCCTTTAATATCAAAACAAATACTAATAAACAACCAAGAAAACCTACGGTAAAGTTTGTTCTAAGAAAACTATGGGAACGATACTTTTAAACGTAAAAAATCGCGTCTAAGTGCAATGAACGACATTAGAAGGGTGCTTTCAAGGTTAATCACGCCGCATGGTCGAACTACGGGAGACGCGGGTGGAATTGCGTGGCACGATTTGATTCATTGCTTTTTTTATCTATTACACCAGTTCGTTTTTGCTTTAATCACCCGATGTTCAGTGTATATCAGTGTTGCATGTCTCGAGATAATTTGGTCAAATATTAAACATTATTTTTTTATTGATTTTGAACGAAAATCGACTAGTGATTATCCTAAAAAATATTATTAGCAACTGTATAACAAGCGAAAAATGTTAGTAATGTATTGTGATAACTTATGATAACATTATATTGAAATAACAGTGATACGACTCATAAGTATCACATGTTATTATTCATTGAGTATTAAAAAAGAGAAATACTTTGCACACAATCTATGCGAGATTATAGTTACCCTGTTTCATAACATAATTATAAAACGTCTTGTTTTGAATTCAATAATTCCATTTTCTTCATTTCGAATCTATCTCATAAAAATGTAACATTAAATAATACATTGTATTTTGTTAAGAATACTTGATCACCTTCCGCCATTTCTGTAAGAGTTTCCATATTTGTAACAAGTTATTTTTACATGATTATATGAGGTCAAGTTACGGCACAATCTACACACAGCGATGTCTGGTGACAAATCCTATCGGTAAATGCCACTACAAGCCAATTTACTAAAATGCCTTTAAAATCTTTAAACACAGAATTTTTTCTTTTTATCTTATAGCAAGAAGAGGTCTAAAGGAGATACGTTTTCCCTGTACAAGAAAGATAAATGTGAATTTCTTTATTTCCACGTAGATGAAGATAAACTATGGTTTCGAAGGACCATTTATATTATTTACTACCAACGAAAGTTCCACAGCTATTTCCAAAATTCCACTCAAATACTGGCTCTAATTTACAAAACACCAACATAGAGATCAAGGATACACTTGCACGTATGAAAATCAAACCTACTTTGCATTCTTCATGAATTTAATATAAATAACAATAAAAATAGTCTTATCTATTTGTTCACAGATGAGTTACAGGAAGCAAAATTCGATTACCATTCGATGCCGGTGCTGTCCGAGCTGGATGACTTCGATATTTGCTTAAAGAAACCTGAAGCTATCTACTGCATCGCAGATATGGAGATCATGGAAGATGATACTCCTTTGTACCATTTTATTAAGGTAATCATCTATCTGATTGGTAGGACATGGTAAACAGTGATTCTGCTTGCAACCATTACATATGATATGGATATGGCACCATAACCAGTTACAGATGAAATTTCAAGTTGGTATAACACAAATAAATGTCAATAGATTGTTGTTTTCCGGGTAGTCGTTATTATAGTTGAACTATGCTTACACATTAGATATAGTGCATTAATTATAATGCTACACTTATTTTTTTTTTTTTTTTATTGTAGCACGGCAAAGTGACTGCACTATGCCTGATGGTAAGCATAGCACAATCCAAAAATAATAGCGACCACCGATTGAGACACTGTCCATCGCCAGTCGCCACTATCATGCCGGCCTGTAAAAAGCTGGATATGCACAGGCTGATCCCGAAACGCGACCCGTAGAAGCGAATCACTATGACGGGCTTTTTCGCCATATACATGGTGGTTGCGACCCAGTCGGGCTGTAAAACCCTACCACCCCGCTTTCGCCATTGCCTCGTTCGTTATTCAGCAGGGTGCACCACGTGCAGGTGAGGTTGGCTTGGGTGTCTCAAGTCTTATGATGTTATTCGACACCCCTTACACCCCAACGCTATATCAAATACCTTGACTGCAAAATTCAAATAGTATCCTGTTTTCATATTTCTAATAAGACGTTTGTCCATTCACTAGATTGGCTGTTACAATATCAGCGAATATGAATGTATGTGCTAACTAAGATACATTTGGAGTAGTGTTTGTTGGATATAATTACTGCGATAGCTGTTATTTGACATATTCCATATTTTTCTATACTTTATTAACGTTAACCACAGTCTTACCTGATACTAAATTAACTTACCATGTAAACAAGATAAGCCTAGCCTAGTCAGGTTTAGTGAAATTTCAAGTCTAGCTACCCCTATACATCCAAATGTGATTGTAGACAGATGTTTCAACCGTTTTCCTCACGGTAAGATCAGGATCATTTTAAATTAATCAAATCTAAGTTTAAATTTATTATTCTATCCATACAACTACATTTTTATTTATACAGTTGTTCTGTCCATGTGTATGTGACCTAACTTCTCCTAAACAGCTGGATAGATTTTGATGATTTCTTTGTTTGTGTTTAGGTGGATTCAAGAATTGTTAGATTCACTATTGAACTCGGTACATATTCGCTGGCGTTGACTTCGATTTTTTTATTATAAACCCAGAGCAACGTCCACCGGACCCGCTAGTTTATTCTGATTAACATGGCATTATATTTACCAGAATTTCTCCTCACTGTCGTATAAAAACTATATGCATACGAAACTGCATCGAGGTATATGTGCTTCACAACACTGTGGGCTGAACGTCACGCACGCAAACGTGACGCAGACAACTGCAGAGGCTTTGAAGGAATGTTTAAACGCTACCATCCATCAAGGTTATGGCCTACAGGTGAGTAAACAAACACTATAAGAAGTACATAAATTTATTCATGTAATAAGAATGTATATCTAACGTGACTGTATTATTTAGAA
This sequence comes from Antheraea mylitta, assembly GCA_014332785.1. Taxonomy (NCBI): domain Eukaryota; kingdom Metazoa; phylum Arthropoda; class Insecta; order Lepidoptera; family Saturniidae; genus Antheraea; species Antheraea mylitta. The sequence goes on along the minus strand of JACEII010000103.1, from coordinate 1,949,921 downwards.
ATTGTGACAAAATTTTTGCCGCTAGTTTGGAATAAATAATAAAATACAATACCGTAATTTTTAGATATATCTGCCTTTTCTTATGTCATAGGAGGCAAACGAAGAAGTGGATTACCTGATGTTAAGTGATCACCACCGTCCATAGACACCAGCAACATCAGATGAGACGCAAATGCGTTGCCTGCCAGTGTTGGTGAGGCAGGGGCAAGAGGAAGAGTAGGAAGAGATAAGGAGGGAGGTAGACCTCCGGCGCTGTCACTGTCCGAACGAAACCCAATAATGCAAGCACTGTTACTTCCCGTCGGTTTTCTGTGAGAGGTTGGTACTACCCCGGACGAGCCAACCCACTCGTGCTGAAACCAGTTATAGCATAAGCGTGATTTACCTCCTACAATGAACACGCATCACTACTAAAGTAGCGTGATCATGATAGAATTGTTAACCAGGAAAATTAAAGCATATCTTGGTGTAACATTTAGTCTTAGTTTCATTAAAATCGGTTCACTCTATCAAAAGTTATTGTAATTTTAATGACGACGCGCCTTAAGTACGAGAGAAAAGTAAATATGTAAATGGCCCTAATACATTCGGATAATTTTTATTAACCACTGTTTTTACATTAAAACGATTCCACGCAGATGGAGTCGCGAACACAGCTAGTTGTATACAAAATAGTACATATAGCATTACTTGCCTATTAAGTGAATCAGTGAAATTAACAGAACATACAAAATTAAATGCAAACAATGTTACCCAATTTACTAAGTGCCTCTCTTTTAAATGTTGAACATATAATAACATGTTTATAAAAGAACCTTCGAAACCTCTTACAACATGCATCATGCGTGCTGTTTATCTCTGTTATTTATCTTCCTTTCTCTTTAATAATGTTAACCTATGCTTTCAAAGATTTTTGGTAAACGAAGGATATCATTATACAAAGATCCAAGATATTCTGATTATTAATAAATTTAAGAAATCAATTCCCCGAACGCGGTTTACATTGGATACTTTTTTTTTTTTCACTTTGTTTTTGGCAATCAATCTTTCAGATTATAACTGCCATTGTCGCGTAGTCAATAATATTACAAGAGTCGTGCGATCACTTCAATATTTAAGCGTCGTGTGAGTCAATATTCTAACAAGATGGTGGATCCCTTGTTAGAAACTTCCTGGGAGTTTTTGTGGCATCTTAGAATTTCATGCTCCGTGGTATTATTTTCCATTCACTACACTTATGCACAATAAACTAACTATATTGAGTAAAATACCACCAAATTTACAAAATATAGAGTCAAATAACATAAGATTATGAATAAAATATAAAATCCACTACATGACAGACTAAGATCCCGCCAAAAACTCAATTGGCTACTTCTTTCTTATATTCTTAGAAGTCGCTCAGATGTACGACTCTTGTAGCCCGGTTAAGTTATTAAGACCTTGCTAGGTCAATAGCGTAATCACTTCGAAAAAAATGTACGACTCTCACAGATTTGTAGGTACTAGTCGCCTAGTGCTCGAAATTCGACCATAATTCATTTCGACATTCTATAAGACCAAAGAGAATGATAATTATTTCAGTGGTTTTATGTTATGAATTTACATGTTATATATCATAAACTTAAACTACAGTCTGACCAGTAAATTTCAAATGGATTAGAGCGTACGTCATGTTAAAATAAAAACGTAATTGGATCGTAAGAGTGAGTGGGAAGACAATAGAATAGCACTATGGAAAGGAAAGAATAAGTAGATAAGGAATGAAATAGTGCGAAAGAGATAGTTTTAGTATTGTGATTAGAGTAAGGGAAAAAATTAAAGATAAAGGAAGGATGGTGAAATGTATTTTTTAATTATATGTTTATATATATTATGTGTCATTGAAACAGTTACGTGTGTAATATTTATTCTAATTAATTTAATGTATTTATGTTAACTTTAATTATGCCAAAAATCACGTTCATCCGTTTGTGCAATTCGCTTAAAAAGTGGTACAAAGGTTTTGCGTCATATTTATTACAATATTTTTGTGTAGATAGTAACGTATAATTTCGGGTATAAGAAAAAGTGTGTGAAGATACATTTGTATTTTATTTGAGTCAATAGAGAGAGCCTTTTAAAGAGATATACTTTGACTAGAAAATGTTTGGGCCAAAATCTTTACTTAAATACCCTATTGAATCAGATTTCTATACTAATATATAAAGCTGAAGAATTTGTTTTTTTGTTTGGTTGAACGCGATAATCTCAAGAACTACAGATACGATTTAAAAGTTTATTTTAGTGTTAGATAGCTCATTTATCGAGGATGGCTATAGGCTACATATCGTCACGTTAAAACCAATAGGAGCTATAGGAGCACTAATGAAGAATGTCTCAAAATCGGGCTATTTTGGAAGCTTCCGCTGCGTGTTAATGTCAGTATTATATGCGTTGCCATGGTAACGCGATAACATTCTATCAACAATATTTTCATGGTTTATTTTGTATTCCTATTCAAAAAGTTTATTCTACGTTAGTTTTGTTTCCGATTTTTAATTATACGTGTTACGTTTATATCACAAACATTTCTTAAGTTTATTTTGTGTTGTTATTCAGAAAGTTTAGTAGTAATAATATTCGTCCAATAAGACAGTCGAAGGAATTATCCATACTGCCAATTCTGAAGTTGTCAATATAGTTAGTTTTCTTCTATGTCCAAGTTAATGTAAAGGTATAAGCGCCAAATCCTCTATATAATATAACATACATTTTTATTTTCTTAATCTTCAAGACCATAGAATTGATACTCTGTGGTTTTATTTTTCATTCATTTCACTTATGCAAAATAAGCGAACGATGTTATATAAAACGCAACCAATTTCTATACGATATGGAATCATGTAACACAATATTATGAATAGAATATAAAATCCACTACATGACAGACTGAAATCCCGCCAAAAACTCTATTCTACGTTAGTTTTGTTCCCGATTTTTTATTTGTGATATATTACGTATTATAAAAGTAAAGTGAGTGT
>JACEII010000103.1:1893864-1946498 GCA_014332785.1 Antheraea mylitta | reverse complement strand
CACTACATGACAGACTGAAATCCCGCCAAAAACTCTTCAAAAACTCTATTCTACGTTAGTTTTGTTCCCGATTTTTTATTTGTGATATATTACGTATTATAAAAGTAAAGTGAGTGTAATTTATATTAAAATAAATTATTTTTGGTGAATACAATCTGTGATGCTACAAACATCAACATTATTTTTTAACTCTGTCGATATGTCTGCTTTTTTATTTGCTCCAGGTAATCTCCGAAACGACTGAACCTATTTGAACGTTTTTTTTCTTAGAAATGACTACGCTTAACAGCTTCACCGGACTACAAGTAATATTTGAACGGGAATTTTACGGGCAAATAAGTAACTAATTAGCTGTTTTATTTTAAGCTAGCGGGTTTACAAGACGTTGTCCGCCCTGATAATAAGACAAACTATACCTAAACCTTGCCCAAGAATCATTTTATATATTAGTGAAAACGACATGAAGATGCGTTCAGTAGTTTTTGATATTATTGCAAATGCAAACAGACATGTAGACAGACGTGGAATAGGACTTTATTTTACACTATGTAGTGATAAACTGTTATCCGTGCATTCGTTCGTGTGAAATTAATCAAAAATATATTGTTCACTGTAAATATGCACGTGTGACGTGCTCTGTACTGGACTGCAAGAATAAATATAATTGAAAAAGCCGCGGGTAACAGCTAGTACTTTAATATATTCCAAAATAAGCAGATTAAACTACAAAATTCTGTTATAAAAAACATGAACATAAGTGAATAACTCTAAAATCTTCGTACTGGAACTTAATAAAGTCAGTGGGATATATTCCAGTTTTTCTAAATCCTACAATTAAGTTTCCTTATGTATGAGTCAATCATAAACTTATTTCACAATTCTCAATAGGCCAGTAGATTGGTCTCTTAATGTTTCGGTAATGTCTTTCCAGAGTTACTTACCCACTCCGATACGCATTTTTCCCTCTTCCAATTTAGTGATCGGAAGTCAACAACGTCTAATGCTTAGAGAAGAATCGTTTCATTAGATGAAAAACAAAGGGAATTGATGTGATCATAAAAATATAATAATGTATAAATAAGTTATGACACAAAAATAGTTAATGTTAAACATATTCCTAACCCCCATAAATCCAATGAAATAAGTTTGCATTCAAAAATTATTATATTAGAAAGTTTGTAAACGTACCTTAAGTGTTAATAGCAGCATAGGAGAAATTCAAAATGCTAAGAATGATTAAACTACGAAAAATATACTAAAACCAATTGCGAATAGGAGTCAGTAATGTAAAGTATTCCTATTTTAATTTGTTCGTTTAATGATTTCCATAGGCGAAGAATTCAATTTTTCCATGTTTTGGGCAAAGTTACCTGGTAAAGCTAAATTTACTCGCATCTACTGTATTTAGAATAACAACCCTTTCAAACTTCCCCAAGGCACTGGAATGTTCTATGGATATTATATTTATAACAGATTACTAACTAAGATAAAAATTGTTAACATTCATAAAGACACGAAAACTGTAAGGAAAACTTCTTATTACTTTACAGATTATATAGAACGATGTAAACATTTTCATTTTTTGCCACTCTACAAGCGACGTAAAATAGCCGATTTAATTTATTTAAGTAATATAGCCAATGGATTTATAGACTGTCCAGAATTATTATCTAGGGTTCAGTTATGTGTCCCCACAAGTACATTAAAAAAAAAAACCGAAGCTTTTACATGTACCACTTGTCAGGACGACATATCGTCAAAATGCCTTTCTGATCCGAGCATGTAAATATTTTAATTCTTTAGACAATAGTCTAGATTTATTTTCAGATAGTATATCTTTCATTAGACAATGTTTAACTAGAGATTTTTTTCCTCAATATTAACTGTACGTAATCATGTTTTCTTTGTACATTTATATTGATAGCTTGTCTTATCTTTGTTTATTTATAGTTATTACAAGTGAAAATTTGTAATTAGCCTTCGTATGTTATTTATTTGTTATTTCATTAAGTGTTAGCTGTAAATTTTCCTAAATAAATAAATAAAATTGTCAAAATTCTCTTAAAAATTAGGGGATTAATTTTGGAAACTTTACGGAATCTCCGAAAATTGTCATTGTCATTGGATCTTCACTCCGAATTATCGGAATATTTAACAGTGTATATTACGGCAAGCATTATCAAAGTAATTAAGAAACATAACATACGCAATTATTGTCACGGTTTTAAAGATGAGTTATTCATTTCCACTTCTCCATTCACAAATTAACAAGCATTGAGTAAGATGGTCTGCGTTTATTTTCTTAATGTGGAACTTTCGATAAGTCAACACATTAGCTTTCTGATGTTTACAAACTGCCTCTGTAAGCTATGATATAGATATATATCATAAGCTATGGTAAGTATATGTATCTGACTTGTTTGCGACTACACACGTCGGTTCTCTTGAAGGAACTCCCAGCGGCGGCGTTTCCGGGCCAATATAAATTGAAAACTTTCAAGTAACGAGCCTACTCCTTTCTCAAGGGGCCGGCAACGCATCTGTGATTCCTTTCGGATCACAAATGTCCTTGGGCAGTAGTGATCGCTTACTATAACGTTACATGTTCGTTTGCCACCAATAGCAGAAAAAAGACTGCTATAAACTAAGTCTAATGTCTACTATAATGCCATTCTTAAATGTGTCTCGTTCTGGATTACCAAGCAGGATAGTAAGGTTCTATAAACGAATGATGGTAAACCTGTGACCACAGTACAGTTAGATTGTCGCATTTTGAAATTAATTAATGTATATTTAGTAGTCGAAAAGCTATCTGCTATCGCAGTAAGGACTAGCGATGGATTCCCTGATCTCCTAGTAACCCTTGTGATACGTGGGTCACAATGTGCTTCACCCTAAAGTTGTATACGTCATAAACTCCGATAATATGTTTTTGATATGACTTTATAATCTATTATAAAGTTTATATATTTAGAATCTATAATATATAAACTAACACTCTAAAGATAAATTTTGAATATATGTTGTTTGTTTGTCTATACTAATATTATAAATTTTGTAACGTTGTGAGTTTGTGACATTGTAGGGGATAATCTCAGGAACTACTGGTCCGATTTGAAAAATTCTTTCAGTGTTATATAGCTCATTCATTAAGGATGGTTATAGGCTATATATCATTACGCTAAGACTAATAGGAGCTGAGCAGCACTGAAGAATGTTTTAAAATCGGGATATTTTTCCACTTCCGCTGCGTGATAGCATTAGACCAAAGTAACTATTACACGCAAACGAAGTCGCGGGCAGAGTCTAGTTACAAATAAATACTGTCGAAATATATTACTGTAGGATAAACCGGATTTAGTAAATTAAAAAATAATTTAAATACTAGAAACAGTAACAAATTGGTCATTCCATGTTTTAAGCTAACTAAGGTCAATAACAGTTTGTTAAGCAACAGAGTTATGTTTTAAAAATAAGTTCCAACGTAGATCCAAATTTATATTAATTGGAGTATACATAATTATGAGCACTGTATAAACAATTACTATTTATTCAAGTTTTCATAATATGATGCGAGGAGAACTGTAATACTATATTTCCACGTTATCACGACTTCTGATCACCACTGTCCATAGACACTATCAACACTAGGGGAGTCACAAGTGCGTTGCCAGCCTGTTTGGGAAGAGGGAAGGTGGGTCTCCAGCGCTTTCACTGACCGAACAAAACGAACAATGCAAGCAGTATTACTTCACTAGGTTGTTTTTGTGGGTCGGGTGAGACTACACCGGGCGAGCCGACCCATTCATGCTGGAACTAGTAATAGCTTCAGCGTGGATTACATACTTTTAAAATATGTAGTATAAGTATTCAGTAGGTGGTAGAGCCACGCTGAAGCTATTATTGGTTTCAGCATGAACGTGTCGGCTCGTCCGGGGTAGTACCACCCTCTCACAGAAAACCGACGTGAAGTAACAGTGCTTGGATTGTTGCGTTTTGTTCGGTTAGTGAGAACGCCAGAGGCCCTACCCTCTCCTCTCCCTTGCCCCCTCCCCTCTCCCTTTCTCTCCATTCCCCTAAACACAGGCTGGCAACGCACTTGCGACTCCTCTGGGGTTGTTAGTGTCTATGGACGACGGTGATCGCTTAACAACAGGTGACTCACATATTCATTTGCCTCCTATATGATATAAAAAAAAAGTGAAATGAAATTTGATCAACAGATCCAAAACCTCTCAGTACGTTATTGTAAAACAAAGGACGACAATTTACCACTAGACGCACTGGACTTCATTATTGGCGCTATACTTCTGCTATTACTTCTGGTCAACTTTGGCTGCTCTGCGTACTATTTCTTGTGGCCTGGGAAGGGTGGTAAAAGTATGTATCAAATCTATTAAATAAGACAATAGCTGTGTTAATACAAAAAAAAAGTATTGAATACTGACTTTAAAAAGGTTACTTTTTAAATGCACCGCGCTCGCTGAATGCTCGCCATCTTGGTCTTTTGTCTCGCTTTGGTTAGGTTGGGTTAGACTTGCAAAAAAAGGATAACGCGAACTTGCTTCGGTATGAAATTTTTTTAAAGCAAGTACAATACGTACGCAATACGTATTTAACTTTTTTGTAATAACACCGTAGAGGTATATCTTTAATTGCACTTCACGCCATAACTAATTGAGAGAGATATATTTTTAATTTTACTTCTCAGAGAAGTTATAGTTAGCTAGGCTAGCTAAGATAGGTCGCGATTTTGCAACAGCCAAGCCGAGGTGTGCCGTGCACCCTTGAGCTGGTTGCCATAATAAAATCGGCTGAGTGCCTTAAGCGCTCGCCTTAGTAGTCCGGTGAAGCTGTTAAGACCTTGATGGGTCAATAGCGTAGTCATTACGAGAAAAAAAATAATCTCAGAGAAGTTTTCTAACCTTATCTAAATTCTTCACACTACATAATTTCTACAATAAAGTCTTCTTACACGTCTGTCTGTATGTTCACGAAAAACTCAAAAACTACTGAACGGACTTGCATGCGGTTTTCACCAGTAAGTAACATGTGTCATGAGGAAGATTTAGGTATATAATTTATCATGTTTTTTTTTAATATCAGGGCGGGACAACGTCTGTCAGTTGTTTATATTAATTAATGACCATTTTATATTTCCTTGTGATGGAAAAATGGGGCAAGCAGTGTGGCTCGCTTGAGCAGGAAAAAAGAAATTTTGAAAAAAGTCATCTTTTTGCTGTCATTTTTTTTTGTATATAAAATATGTCGTAAATAAAATAACCAACACAGACAAAGTCAAGAGCGTCGGCCTAGTAAACAATATTAACGAAATTTTTTAATTATTTTTATTGTAGCACAGCAAAGTGACTGCACTATGCCTGATGGTAAGCATAGTACAATCCAAAAATAATAGCACACACCGATTGACACACTGTCCATCGCCGGTCGCCACTATCATGCCGGCCTGTAAAAAGCTGAATATGCACAGGCTGATCCCGAAACGCGATCCGTAGAAGCGAATCACTATTACGGGCTTTTTCGCCATATACATGGTGGTTGCGACCCAGTCGGGCTATAAAACCCTACCACCCCGCTTGCGCCATTGCCTCGTTCGTTATTCAGCAGGGTGCACCACGTGCAGGTGAGGTTGGCTTGGGTGTCACAAGTATTATGATGTTATTCGACACCCCTTACACCCCTAAAACAACTAACGTACAAACCTAGACAACCTGTTCAAATCTTACGGAACGGATACTAAAACAAAGAATTGTTGGAAGTTTTATTTCGAACTGACTACGCTATTGACCCAGCAAGATCTTAACAGGTTCACCGGACTGTCTAGGAATAAGTAATAGAATACATTTCAAGTTTCATTAAAATCGGTCCATTCTATCAAAAGGTACTGTAATTTGAATGACGACGCGAGTTAAGTACGAGAGAAGAGTAGTAAATCTATCTATACTCCTATTACAAAGTGGAGGGTTTGATTGTTTAGTAGGTTGAACGCGCTAATCTCAGGAAATATTGGTTTGATTTTAAAATTCTTTCAGCGTTAAATAGCTTATTTCTCAAAGAAGGCTATAGATTATATATCATCACTCTAGGACTAATAGGAGTGGAGCACAAATGAAGAATGTTTCAAAATATGTTTTCTTTTTTTTTCTGAGAGCTTCCGCTGTGTGTTAGCTTTAGCCCAAAGTAACTATTCCACGCGAACGAAGTCACGGGCAGAAGCTAGTTAATTAATAATTTTATTCTTTCAGATAATCGATACATGTTGGCTTTCTGCGTCCAGAAAAATTGGAAAGCCTTAAAGTATGGAGGCAGTGCTGATGGCGGACTGTTTAAATGTTTTCAGGCTTTAAGGTAAGTTATTATTTTTGATTAGTGTAGATTACATCACCATATCTCATGTGGAAGCGATAAGTAAAATGTAATTTTTCATAATTGTAATGATCTGAAAGCAAAAATTATTGTTTATTATTGTTTTTGAGAATTTTACATACATTACAATAGTGACGTGAGATTTAATTTGAATAGAAATATAATCGAATGCTTCTTCATTTTACAAACAATATTGACGCGAATTTGCCGAAGGTGGTAGTTGTGCTGGTCAGCGATCCTGGTTAAATTATAATCATACTAGCGTACTCGCTGGACGTTGTTCTGCCCTGATAATGAAAAAAATATAGACCAATTATGTTTCTAGACCTTTCTCGTGAATCACTCTATAAACTGGTGAAACTCGTATGAAAATCCGTTCAGTAGTTTTTGAATATATTGCGAATAGACAGACAGAAAAACAGACGCGGCAGATGACTTCGTTTTATACTATGTAATGATATAGGATATAAATGTAGTCTTTTGAAAAATATAAATACCGAGTTGTGTTGTAAATAAAATAGGGATCATTGAGGATTTTGTCAAGCGACACGTTTTTGTTGTTGTTAAAACAAGAGAAGATTTATTGTCAGTTCCATAATATATAGTTATATATAGCAATAGTTACATAGATTTCATTAATTTTGCATATATATAACTTAGAAATCAGTGTACTAAATTAATTTTGTCTCTTGAAATTCAATATTTACAATTCGATACATTATAAGACTAACTTTAGGCCATTATTGACAGAAAAGAACAGCAATTTACTTCTCTAAAAGTATTTATTAATTATTAAGAAACTTCATGAACGGACAAACGTCAAAACGGCCATCGTAGCGTGCCGCTATTGTAGAAAATATTTTTTATTATATTTTTTTTCTAAAAATGATGATCTAAGCAATTATTTATTGCAAATATTCATTGTCTATTGAAGAGTTATTAAATTTGACTTCTACCTCAGGTTTTACACTATGGTGATGATACTCGGACTTCATTCCATGATATTTATTGGTTATGGATACACAGCTAACCCTGAATTCATTGAACAAGTAAGTTATTTATGAATATACTTTTTCAGCCGATCAAACAATTTTACAAACATCTTAAACAAAGAGTAACAGTAATAGAGCCGGCAATACTCACGAGCATAACTCATGTGCGTCAGATAGATAAGTTGTAATTAGTAATAAGTTGTTTTTCTACTTTCTGTAGAATCTATACTAATATATACTTAATATTATAAAGTTGAAGAGTTTGCTTATTTGAACGCGCTAACCCCAGGAACTACTTGTTCGATTTGAAAATTTCTTTCATTGTTAGATAGCTCATTTATTGACGAAGGGTTATAGGCTATATATCATCAGACTAAAATCAATAGGGACGAAGCACTGATGAAGAATGTTCCGAATTGTTTTGTTTTTCATTTGCGAGCTTCCACTGCGTGTTGGCATTAGCCCAAGGCCCCAAAGTAACTATTCCACACGGACGAAGTCGCGAGCAGAATGTAGTATAATAATAAAGTATGGTATTTCGATAATCTGTATTTATTATCTGCTGCTAAACACTACAATAACAACTTCTCAATCTCTTTTCCTTTTGTATCTCCTCTTTTTCTGATTACAGTACCATTTAAAAGGTGTTACTAAGGAAGAGTAAATCACATTTTATCTGTCAGTTTCGAGTTTCTGGTACATTGTAAAACGTTATATCATTTACTAATAAAGAAAGTCAGGCCAAATCTTTATTATTTTGATGATTTTATTAACCATTGTATTTTTGACATTAGCTTCCACGCGGACGGAGCCGCGGGCAAAGCTTATATAATAGAATTCAGAACATCTATTCTATTCTTCGTAATGGAAGGTGCCTACCTACTAGTTTATAGAACACCAATATATTAATGGTATAACTTCATATGGGCCTAAGTAAACAGCCCTTGGCGATTGCCTCTTCGTAAACAATCGGGTTTGTTTACATAGGTGACGAGTGGCCATTAAATATGTGACTATAGCTTCCAGGTATTACACTTGCGACTTCGTCCGTGTGGAATAGTTACTTTGGGCTAACGCTAATACGCAGCGGAAACTCTCAAAAGAAAAATAACCCCAATTTTGAAACATTCTGTGTTAGTTTTCCGCTTCTATTGATCTTAGGGTGATGATTTATAACCTATAATCTTCCTCGATAAATAAGCTAAATAACACTGTAGGTATTTTTCAAATCAGACTAGTAGTTCCTAAGATTACTTCCTACAACGTCATAAACTTTACCTCTTTATAAAATTAGTATAGATATACAAAAACCTTGAAAAATATTATCAACTGAAGCTGAAAAATATATTAGTAACGGCTAAAATTGGATTTTGGTCATTTTAAAAAGTAAAAACACATATATGTTATAAGAGGGCTGATTTAATTAAAGTTTTATCAGTACAAACGCTATTTTCGTGGCCACAACGTTCTCAAAGACTCTCTTAGTGACCTGGCTACACAATAAAGCGAAGTAACAATGTATTCAGCCGGTACCCATCTTGTTATATCGTGAACTTTAATAACCTAAACAATGATTCATATCTCTTACCATTATTATTGCTATGATCTATTGATTTACGGAGGGTATTAATGTTTTTATTAGCTTCAAGTCAACTGTTGTAAGGAGAATATTGTTAAGTCCGAGAGACATAAATGAACTTTTGTTTGAGTGATTACCAAAAGTAAAGCCAGACAAAGAACTATTAAAATTCAGTTTTATTATTTTTGATGTAGGTACAGAAGACCGAGACCTTAATGTTTCTGACTCGACTGACTTCTTCAATTAAACGAATCCATAGAAAGTTAGTTATTACTGACAATAATTGCTTAACAATTAGTATGGTGCTATAAGTTAGGTTCAGTAGGTGGTAGAGCTACGGTGAAGCTATTACTGGCTTCAGCATGAATGGGTCGGCTCACCCGGGGTAGTACCAACCGACCCATAGAAAACCAACGTGAAATAACATTGCTTGTATTGTTGCGTTTCGTTGGGTCAGTGAGAGCTCCGGAGACCACCCCTCTTTCCCTCGTTCTCCTTTCCCTTTCCCTCCCTGCTTCCCCATACACAGGCTGGTGAGACTCCTCTTTTTTATTAACGTGGGGAAATCCCTTATGGATACCCACCCTCTCGAGGGAGAGAATGGGTTATGTCCGACTCGCAAGGACTAAAACCACACGGTGTACCGTCCGCCGCATGTGTGGGGCGACCAGGGACCGATCCGACTCTCTCCTGAGAAACCGTCCCTGCGGCAGCCTGGCAAGTTGCTCACCAAACGTCGTCCTATTTTGGAGAGGCAACTGGATACACAGCCAGTCGCCTCCCCTCGTTAGCCTCACCAGTGCAATGAGGAGATGGGCCCCCCGACCCATCCCCTCTGGTTCGGCTACGGTAATGGGAGGAGGAGGCGAATGGTCCCCCCCCCCACCCCGATAGTCCGGTGAAGCTGTTAAGACCATGCTGGGTCAATAGCGTAGACACTTCGAAAAAAAAAAATCCGTCCCCCCCTTCTGCCACCCGTCTTTGGAGGTGCGACTCCTCTAGTGTTGCTAGTGTCTATCCACCAGTTCGTTTGCCCCCTTTGATATCAAAAAAGTTAAAATTCTCTTTTACAGTCTTACGACGACTTCTTCAAATCTCTCCTCTTCAACGCTCGGGTGATAGTTCAGATATTCTTCGTGATGGGTGGTTTCCTTATGGCCTACAAAATGTTGGTGTATGCTGAAACTCATCCGTTTACCTTAAAGACAGTTCCTATGGCAATCGTTAACAGATGGTTCAGGTAAGATTGTATTTGCTTAATTGCGCTTATATGAAAAGGCACCATTTTATTGAGTTCTACAATCTCTCAGGTTGGTGCCAGCGGTACTGGTGGTGATGGGTTTGGCAATGACCTGGGTACCTCATTTTGGGTCGGGTCCAATGTGGGATGCAGTGGTGAAGCGAGAGCGTGACCTGTGCAGAGCGAATTGGTGGCAGCTTGTCATTTTGATGCCGAATCTATTCCCATTTGAACATCTATGTCTGCCGCAAGCTTGGTGAGTGCATAATCTTTATATATAAATTTCTTCTGTATATGTCTCTGAACTCCTCCTAAACGGCTGGATCAATTTGGATGAAATTTTGTATGCGTGTTTCAGTGGATCTTAGCATGGTTTTTTAGGTCAATAGGACCCGATAGATAGCGCTGCGGTTGACTTTTAGGATTTTTTTTTTGAAGACAGGACAACGTCCGCCAGCTTCGCTAGTATGATATAAATTCTTGATATTTGTTAAAGGATTAACTTAACATATATTAATAGTAAGACTTTGAGTATATTGTCAGATTTATTATTTATAGATGTTAGTATTTTATGACAGTTTTTTTTATGCCATAGGAGGTAAACAAACTGGTACGTCACTTTATGTTAAGTTATAGTATTTTATGACAGTTTTTTTTATGCCATAGGAGGTAAACAAATTGGTACGTCACTTTATGTTAAGTTATCGCCACCGTCCATAGACACCAGCAACACTAGAGGAGTTGCAAGTGCATTGCTATTGTGTGTTGTTAGGGTAGGAGAAAGGAGGAAAAGGAGAAGGGGAAGGTGGGCCTCTGGCGCTATCACTGACTGAACGAAACACACCAATGCAAACACTGATACTTCACGAGGGTGTCTCTGTGTGTCGTGTGGTATTACCCCGGGCGAGTCGACCCATTTATGCTGAAACGAGTTATAGCTTCAGCGTGGCTCTACCACCTACAGTCTAGACGTCATATCCTAGTGGTTTCACTGGTGAAATATCAGTCCGATGTCCGTAGTTTCGCACTCTGACATGTACCAACGATTTTTTTGGAATTCGCGTACATTTACTAATAATTATTGGTAACAGTATCGGCTGACAGTGAAGAAAAATATCGTGAGGAAATCTAAACCCGAGAAATGTTCTTGTAGTATTACACACATAGAACTGTGGATTTCTCATAGTTTGAAATTGTTAATACGTCGTGGACTGGCGTGGTTATATTGCCTATTCTTTCCTACGGGAAGGATAATGATATGTATATAAAAGGTACTTCGATGGCAGAGATGAGTCGAGGAGGCAGACACGTTGTACCGACCCTACTTGGTTGGGATAAGGCTAAGAACATGATAATGATATCTATGAAATGATAAAAAAAATAGAAATAAATACTATATTTTTTTTTAATAATGCGCAACATAACAGCAGACTTGTATCATTTTATTCATCTACTACTTTCTTACCCGGGACTTCGTCCGCATAGAATAGTTACTTTGGGGTAACGCCAACTCGCACCGAAAGCACTCAAAAGGAAAAAGAAATCCCGATTTTGAAACATTTTTCATTAGTGTTCCGCTCCTATTGTTCTTAGCGTGATAATATATAGCATATAGTCTTCCTCGATAAATTATCCATCTAATAATGATTTTTTTCTATCAGACCAGTAGTTTCTATTGCCGAGTTCAACTAAACAAACCCTCAAGCTTTATAATATCAGTATTCAATAGAGATCACTCTTCTCTCGCACTTACCTGGAACCGTCGTTCAATTTACATTAACTTTTGAAAGAGTGGACCAATTTAAATGTAACAAAGACTTACTCTGGGATTTATTCTATATGATTTTTTTGAAAAGGTTTTATTGTGATGCGTGTTCATACAAAAATATAGACAGACAGGTATTTCGAAAAATGATTGAACTATATTATATTTTTTTTTCGAACTGACTACGCTATTGACCTAGCAAGATCTTAACAGCTTCACCGGACCACACTATATTCTATTACATATTACTAGATACCTGCAACCTATTTTTAAAAGGCCGGCAACGTGTGACTCCGCCGGTGTTGCTAGTGTCTATGGATGGCGGTGATCACTTACTATCGGGTGACCCGTCTGTTCGTTTGCTTCCTATAATATAAAAAAATAAACGAAAATCGAAAAAGTAGAGACACGTTAGGTTTACATTCTTATTATATCGATAGAAGAGGTGGAGATTACATAGATTTTCTATTAGTAATCTACATAATTCAGTTTATAATAGCTAAGTACGCTTGTTTATCAATTTCAAATCTGCGTACCGTTGTTTCCAAATCCAGAGTAAGCACACTTTCCATTGTCGTAATCCATGGTTCGGCCTCGCGCATGATTTCTTCAGATTATCCAAACGAAACGCTCAGGGTCGAACTCGGGATCCGCTTTCGCACAAAATACGTATATATCTGAGTAATTTATTTGCATAACCTTCATTCAGTATTAAAGTGTTTGACATTTGTCAATATTGATCGTTAACGATATTATGTATAACCGTGCCCGCGACTTATTCCGCGTGGAATATTACTTAAAAAAACAGTTCCTAATTAAATCATCTGAATGTATTAAGTCCATTTACTTATCTACTTTACTCTGGTACTTAAGTCGCGTCTTCATTATTTACAATAACTTTTGATAGACTGTACCGATTTTAATTAAATATAGGCTACATTTTACTCGGAGATATGCTTTATGATTTTTTTGAATAGGTTTTAGTCTTAATGTAGTACTTTAGCAGTGATGTGTGTTCAATTGAACAATCAGTCAGACAGACAGACATTTCTAAAATCATTAAAATATGTGTTACTACTTATTCTTAGACATCTGCTATTGTTTTTACACACAAAAATCTAAAAAGTATAGAAAGGTGAATTGGTTTCCGATTTTTTATCACAAGTGAAATAAATACGCGAGTTGTCTGTTTTTTTTTTATATATATCATATCAACATTGCAAGCACTGTAACTTCACATCGGTGTTTCTGTGAGTCGGGTGGTACTATTCTGGACAAACCCATTCATGCTGAAACGAGTTATAGCTTCAGCTTGGCTCTATCACCGACACATAATCTCTGTGTGCCTGTGTATATAATCTTTTTTTTTTTCGAAATGTCTACGCTATTGACCCAGCAAGGTCTTAACAGCTTCACCGGACTACGTGTATATAATCAAAATACAGTTCCTTTAACGCTGCATTACGTCAAAACTACTCAAAGTATCAACATGAAGCAATAACCATTCGACGCAAATCTTTTCGTAGATAGAAGGTTCTCGACTACTTATTTTCTGACTTCCATTGAACCTAACCCTTTTTTTTTAAATTAACAGTGTTTTTAATGACTAGCGACACAGGAGGTATGAAATGTGATAGCTGTACCATATGTAGTACAATCGAAAAGCGTATTCAGCAAACTAAAGCGCTGCCTATAACTAAGTATCATTTGTACGGTAAAAGATAAGTGCTTCAAGTTCTATTACCTGTGATAGAGTATGCAACTATATCATACGTATTAAGCAATAGATAAGCGCTTTCAGCCATCCTTTGCTCTTTGTGTAGATACGACAATGTATAGCTGAGTTTTTTTTTTTTCGAAATGTCTACGCTATTGATCCAGTAAGGTCTTAACAGCTTCACCGGACTACTAAGGCGAGCGCTTAAGGCACTCAGCCGATTTTATTTTGGCAACCAGCTCAAGGGTGCACTGCACACCTCGGCTTGGCTGTTGCCTGTTGCATGCAAAATCGCGACCTATCTTAGCTAACCTAGCTAACTATTTATATATGTATGAGTTGTTGAAACGTATATGTGTACTAAGCATACACGTCTCAACAACTCCTCCATATATTTATTATCGGAAAATTCAGAGTTTTTCAGTTCGATAAGGGAAAAAGTAAACCCTTCCACTTTCATGTGTAAGCGTGTAGGCGTGCACGTGTGTGGGGGTATCGTGTAGTGTTGTAGCAGTGATGTATATTTGTATGTCACCGTATCGCGCAAGCAACGCACTCAAGGGCTCCCTACCGAGGGATCGAACCTAGGCTTGAGCCGCTGCCGTGGGATGCCTAATCGGGTGTGCGGGAGCGAAATGAACCCCCACACCACGGCAGCGTGATCTGTGGTAATGCGGGCGTGGGCGTGAGCACGCTCTGTTTCGAGGGACAGGCGGGTACTGATCGTTCGCTGACGTGATTAAATCACGAGGGTTGGTAAAAATGCATCGTGGACGTCTTTTATAACGCGCAGCGTTAGGTACGGGTTCATAGTTTGCGGCAGATACCACAACGGATTGGGATGATTCGCGGCTTTTTCAAAATAACTAATCGTAAGTGATTTTACTTACGCCCAGATAGAAGAGATCTCTAGGTCTCTATGGAGATCGACTCTCCGAATGTACCACGGTCACTTTACGTAAAACACGATTTTGGAGAACCTGCAGCTTATGAAAGTTATCTTTGGACATATGCGCAAAAACGGGGCAGCTATATGTCATCACGGGACGGATACACGTCTTATACAAAGTGAGCTGGTGTCTGAGGGGACGAATATAGCTGAGTATTACGTGTAACGTAATAGATAAGCGCTTTCAGCCAATCTAATGCAGCGCAGTTTATAATTGAGTACGATAAATAAGCGCTTTCAGACATCCTTTCCATAACCGTCAACATACGATAACATATAGATAAGTATTGCGAGTAACGTAATAGGTAAGCGCTTTCAGCCAATCTAACACAGCGCAGTTTATAAATTTAAATAAATTTGTTTGGGGTGTAAGGGGTGTCGAATAACATCATAAGGCTTGAGACACCCAAGCCAACCTCACCTGCACGTGGTGCACCCTGCTGAATAACGAACGAGGCAATGGCGCAAGCGGGGTGGTAGGGTTTTACAGCCCGACCGGGTCGCAACCACCATGTATATGGTGAAAAAGCCCGTAATAGTGATTTGCTTCTACGGGTCGCATTTCGGGATCAGCCTGTGCATATCCAGCTTATTACAGGTCGGCATGATAGTGGCGACCGGCGATGGACAGTGAGTCAATCGGTGGTCGCTATTATTTTTGGATTGTACTGTGCTTACCATCTGGCATAGTGCAGTCACTTTGCCGTGCTACAATAAAAAAAAATGAGAATTATATGCAGTGTGATAAATAAGCGCTTTCAGCCATCCTTTATATTACGGTGTAGATACGACAACGTATAGATAAGTATTGCGAGTAAGATAATAGATAAGCGCTTTCAGCCAATACAGCGCAGTTTATAAGTGAGAATTATATGCAGTGTGATAAATAAGCGCTTTCATTCATCCTTTGCTTTCTGTGTAGATACGACAACGTATAGATCAATATTATGTTTAACGTAATAGATAAGCGCTTTCAGCTTTTTTATTACAACACAGCGTAACTGCATGCAATAGATGAGCGCTTTAAAGCTTAACCCCTACATAGCGAGCAGCGTACAGCTATGTATTATGTATTGTATAGCGTAATAAACAAGCGCTTACAGCCACACTATGACGTAACGCTTAGCAAAGTATACTAATGCCTTTCAAATGACAAGATAATCACATCCGCGCCAATTTCACACACTGTCTGTCAAAATTATACCGCTAGGAACGATAATGGATAACAATCCATCGAAAATTTTTATTTTTATTACAAAATGGTTGTGTCCGTAACTACGTGGAAACAAAAATAGTTTACAATAACTTTTGATTGAGTGAACCGATTTTAACCAAACGAAAACTAAATATAACTCGAGCAACGACAGACCTCTAGCATAATTTATATGACAAAATATATAGATTGAAAATCAGCCAAGTAATACATTATCATAGCAAAATAAACCTTGTACTTTTATGTCTACGTTCGTATTTCTTTTCCTCTTAGACGCCTTAATTGATTTTAATTATTTTTTACACTTATTGAGTCATATGAATAATTTTTAGTAATAGTTGGTTCTGGTAAATGATGCTGTTTCCGAGATTCTTGATTCTGCGACCAATTTTTTTTTATTTCTTATATAAAAACATATCACCAAAACTATTCAGCTACAATGCTAAACATTATTTAATTTAACTTGTTTATGTTAACGATTAATTAAGATCTGTGTCAAGAATGTATCGCAAGTATGTAGTAACATAATTAAACACACGATTTTTTTTTATGTGGAGATTTCTCAACTCTAATATGTACAAGATAATGCTTATTCTAAGTAAATTGCATTAATGTGCATGAAAAAGAACACAAACAATTAAATACATACGACAAAGGATAAATATTTGAAATAAATACGACATAAAAATTTTGCGACCCAAATTGTGTTGACATTGCGACATAATATTGTCGTGACTGTCTCGAGGTAAACACACCTTGGTTTCTTGTAATTGCTATTTCGGCAACGACTAAAGAGGGCATCTCGATTGAAGACTGTATTTGTTTATTCACGCTAGTCAAATTCAAGTACTGAAGTACTGAAGTCATAAGTACCTGATGTTTACATCCAAAATGTACAATGTGAACAAGCGCAATTAATAATTACACGTTATGTTTCATTCCTTTTTAACTATAAGTCTAATTCAGTGTTTCCCAACGTGGGGCCCACACCCCACAGCGAGGCAATTTGATAGTTGAACGGGGCAATTTCAAAATGGACTTGACACGACTTTAACAATTTCGCTTTGGGTTATTTAAATGCAATGTTAGATATCGGTGACAAATTTAACAAAAAAGGCAAATTAAAAATATGCTGTAAATAATTATCAGGTATAGTTTCGTTTGACGCCACCAAAATATCAACTGGGTAATTAGAGTCGTCAAGTAAGTTTTTCATGTTCTGAAATTTTACTTACGATGTTTTGATAACAATTTCAAAGTGATTTCTTTCTAAACTTATCATTTATATTTCTTAATGGAACAAAACAATTTTTAAAGGTTAAAAATTATGTATGGGAGAGCATAAAAATTTTAGTCATGGTACGTTGGGGTATGGCCTAAAAAACGTTGGAAAACACTGATCTAATTTAAACACAACCGGAAACACTTAATACCACTATACTTAAAGGGGATGGTGGGACCGTGTAAATAGTCCCACCAAGAATATGGGGTAAAAATGATAGAGCATAAGAGCGATTGGTGGCCTTGCTTATAAACAAACAAGAACCCCAAATAAAAACCTGAACTGACCTGCAACTTAGCACCTCGTACGGAGCTGCCGGTCTCAGGCGAGTGTGCGGTGTCTGTGGGTTGTTGTCCTTATCTATGAGCGGGTGAAGGGGTGCCGAGGATATGGTATAATTTTGAAGATAGTCACAGGAAAATTTAAAACGTTGAGCGCAACGTTTTCGCCGACGGCGGTATGAAGCGCACTGTGTGAAAATCAAATCAGTGCGGTGCATTAAATTTTAAAATAGTTCCATTTTTCTTCTAATTAAAACTCTCCTTCATGTTTGATAATCTTGACAGCCAGAAAGGTCCTTTATAGAGTCTGCTTTCTCCGTACTCGATCAATGAGGTACAGACCAGAAACACATCTAATTATTTGGAGCGCAGCTATTAAATTTATTTATAAGAGGCCAATTAATACTCTTCTATATACTCCATTCTATAGTTCAAAATGAATTCATACCCAGAAGTATAATGTAAGCCCTGCGAAGGTGCCTTTGAAGGTAAAAATAGCACCGGTTGGAAAATAAAACCCGATCATCGAGATGAACTAATAAGAAACTAGATATGTTTTATGTTTTTAACGTACATATGTTTACAAAAATATTATAGTTAATATTGTTTTAACGGATGCACAGACTAGGGTATTAAAGACATCATAAGGCATCACTATGGTTCACATTTTGACTTAGCCTATAATATTATGGCATAAAACAGCATCCTTTGCCATCAAAACCCGCTTGACTTAGTGCTTAAACTAGTAATGCGACAAATCAATAACGCGTTTGGAATTTTAATTGTAACACTTACTTAAAAGATGTATATAATATTATCCGTAAGTCAGTACATAATATCCAATTATTTTCTTAATTCTAACTTGTTAACAAATAATTGTTTTGTGCTCCCGACTTCTCTTCCTTTACTGTACAATCATGTATTGAAGTACAAATATTAAGAGTATAAGTGAACGTCAATCTGTCAATAATTTTGCAGGTCCTACTGTTTTTTATACCCTGAACGTGGCTTCGATCGAGTATTCCTAAATTTAATCCTTTGACGCGTATGAAGGCCCGTGTTCCGTCAACCGCGTCGAGTGTTATTCAAATTGTTACAAGCAAAAGGAAATCTTTATATGGATTAAAGATGCGTGAAATATTGCTAACAATACGGCAAATGGATTTACTCACGCATATCACTAAGCGGATAGGAAAAATTAACACAATTTTTTTCATCATTACAGTTTCACTGTATATAATAGCAACTGCCTATATTAAAATTTCGAATCCTTGGATATATCAATTATATTTTTGAAATTATTAAGTTTTACACCCGATTAGGCCTCCCACGGCAGCGGCTCAAGCCTAGGTGCGATCCCTCGGTAGGGATCCCTTGAGTGCGTTACTTGCGCGATACGGTGACACACAAATATACATCACTGCTACAACACTACACAATCACCACATACGTGCACGTCGACACACTTACACATGAAAGTGGAAGGGTTTACTTTTTTTCCCTTATCGAACTGAAAAACTCTCAATTTTCCGATAATAAATATATGGAGGAGTTGTTGAGGCGTGTATGCTTGGTACACATATACGTTTCAACAACTCATACATATATGAATAGTTAGTTAGGTTAACTAAGATAGATCGCGATTTTGCATGCAACAGGCAACAGCCAAGCCGAGGTGTGCTGAGCACCCTTGAGCTGGTTGCCAAAATAAAATCGGCTCAGTGCCTTAAGCGCTCGCCTTAGTAGTCCGGTGAAGCTGTTAAGACCTTGCTGAGTCAATAGCGTAGTCATTACGAAAAAAAAAATAATTCAAAGACTTCAACCATTCCCGCATAACTATCAGCGAATGCAAAAAAAACGCGTAGCAAATTGGCTTCTTGCACTCAAGATCACGATGAAACTATAATATGGTAATAGGGTTTTTTCTAGGGTTTTGCGTGTTCACCATTTTAGACAAAATAAAAGAAAAAAAAGAAAAATATAAAACATAAAAGAAATTACACGTATATTAAAATTATGCCATGATATTGCTACAATGGCGCACAATTCAGCATGTGCTGATTGCCACCACTGTGAGTGACCTCAGCTATGATTTTCAATTGTGGCCAAGTGGGTTCGAAAACTATAACAATAACCGTCATATATATCGTCATGTGACCGTGGTTTGACCGGTGAAATATTAATTCCACGTCAGCAGGTTCGAAACCCGGCATGTACCAAAACATTTTTCAGAATTCGCGTACATTTACTATGCATAGTGATTATGCATACTTTCCTTAAGGAGCACCTGTAGCCTTTCAGGCTGCTGATGATGAAAATTTTGGTCGAATTAAAACCTAAAAAAGAGTCACTGTCACATCTACGAGTATATACTATAATAAAACTGTAACAAGTCGAAATCTGTACATTAAATATTTTTTGAAAATGTTAATCAGGGTAGACTATGTTATCGATATAGAAGCCAAAAATAATCTTTTTACAATTTTTGTCTGTCTCTGTGAACACGCATCACTCTGAAAATACTGAACCAATCTGAACTGAACTGAACGAAACTTGACATGTGATAACTAATGTTACGAGATTACATCTAAGATACTTTTGTCCCATAAAACGTGAAGGGTTCTCCAGGATAAAGGATTAAAGTCTAGAATCTAAACCCGTATTACTCGGAAAGTACTGAACCAATTTTAACGAAAACTTGACACAGTGTTAACTAATATCACAAGGCTACATCCAGGATACTTTTTTCCAAGGGGTTCTCCAGGATAACGGATGAAAGTAAAAAAATTATAGTATCTGAAATTCTTAATGGATTTTGGTAATTTTTCTTTATGCTGTATATATCAGACAGATTAGTCAAAAATTTAAGCTATATTTCATCTCTCTATGCTACTTAAAATAAAAACCAATAATAAAAAAATTGTTTGGTTCCGAATAGACGCCCCGTCGACAGTCGTCGATATGTATGAAGTCCTGTACGCTGACGACTGAGCTACGGTTATATATAATTTGTATCTAAAAATTTCATCTACATAGGAAACGTCGATAAAGTTGTTAAACAAAACTGTACCTAATATGTAATAGGATTTAGACTTATCATCCATCTGGGCGTATATAAAATCACTCACGAGTAGTTATTTCGAGAGAGCCGGGAATCATCCCAGTCCGTTAGTGGTATTCGCCGCAAACTATGAACCCGTACCTAACGCTGCGCGGTATAAAAGACGTCCGCAACACATTTTTACCGTCCCTCCTGATTTAATCACGTCAGCGAACGATCAGTACCAGCCTGTCCCTCGAAACAGAGCATGCTCACGTCCACGCCCGCGTAACCACAGATCACTCCACCGTGGTCTGGGGGTTACTTTCGTTCCCGCACGCCCGATTAGACCTCCCACGGCAGCGTCTCAAGCCTAGGTTCGATCCCTCAGTAGGGAGCCCTTGAGTGAGTTGCTTGCGCGATACGGTGACACAAAATATACATCACTGCTACAAAAATACACGATCACCCCCACATACGTGCACGCCTACACGCTTATACATGAAAGTGTAAGGGTTTACTTTTTTTCCCTTATCGAACTGAAATAACTGTCAATTTTCCGATAATAAATATATGGAGGAGTTGTTGAGGCGAATATGCTTGGTACACATATACGTTTCAACAACTCATATATATATGAATAGTTAGCTAAGATAGGTCGCAATTTTGCATGCAACAGGCAACAGCCAAGCCGAGATGTGCGGTGCACCCTTGAGCTGGTTGCCAAAATAAAATCGGCTGAACGCCTTAAGCGCTCGCCTTAGTAGTCTGGTGAAGCTGTTAAGACCTTGCTAGGTCTATAGCGTAGTCAGTTCGAGAAAAAAAAAACAGTAAAGATTCCAGGGTCCATAAAAGGGTCCATAGATGGCGCTAAATTGAAATATTTTGAATCTCAATTAGAGTTCTGTCAGTACGTATATTGTATCGATATATGTTAGAGTAAAAACCCGTCGTGGCTGATTGAGACCAGTGTTTTATTAATCTGATATTCGGAATTTCGAAATGCAGCATGTTAGTAAGGAATTCTCCCACACTGTCTCCCATGTCCCAAAGTTAATCACCAATGTCAATGTTCAAAAAATAAGTAACATAGAACTATCTACTAAATATTTCGCATCTAATAGTCATAGTTCGATACCAATATATTAGATAATTTGATGTACAAATACATGGTTGAGCCTCAAAGAACTATATTTTCATTTTAAAATAAGAGATTTATTAGGCATATACAAATTAGGTAAATAAACAGATAGATAAGAAGGTCAATAAGAATATATTTAAAGATAGTTTACTTACCACAGGTACTTGGGTACTGATACGCAGCTTTTCCTCATAACATTGGTGGTTATGCTGATCATATGGCGTTGGCCGAAGAGCGGCATTCCCGTACTGTCAGTAGTGATGGTTGTTAGCTTGCTGATACCGTTTTTGCAAAGCTACTTTATGGATCTCATGCCAATAAGAGTCAGCATATTCCCAGAGTAAGTGGTTTATCTTTTAAATATATATAATTTAGATTACATTACATGTCACAATCGTTTTTAGTGCATTTACAAAAATGTGTCAATTCCAGATATCACCATCGTTCACATATTAATCCACTTTATAACAGCCTTTTGATAGCAAAACCCGCTTGACTTGGCGTTTAAACTCACAAACTGGCTAATCGGTAATATCCTTTGGGACTTTGTTGTAAAACCTAACGTTATGCCCTAAAAACTGTTAATGCTTTTACTAAGTCTGGAACATGAAACAACCAGTTTGTCCTAGGTTTAGATCTAAGACTCTTGCGGACAATCATTAAATTATCAAGAATGTATTGAGAGGGTAGAGTTAAGATACTGAATTCTTGAGACTTAATCTTCAATGACCAATAATGGTTTAGTTAACAGTTCAACATACAAGAGTTAACAACATAATGTAATTTTTTTAGATCAATTCGTGATATTTTTGGATACAATGACACTTTCTACCACGCGTACGTCTCGGCGCAAGGAAACTGGGCTGGCTATCATCTCGGTGTACTGACAGCTTACTTCTATCATAAAGCTCAAACTGAAAAATGGGACATCGGTGGTTCTATTGTAAGTACCTTTCAATTATTCATATTTTGGATTAAACTAATTACGCTTTATAGCCTCTCATGGATGTACCAATGGAGAAAATGACAACAAAAAATCCCTTTAGAATACAATCAGTTAATGACAATCGTCACTCTATTCCTTACTTTTCTTATTGCTTATTTTCGTCTGTCTCACTTACAAAATCACATTTCTTTCATATGGAGTGACGAAATGATATTAATGATGTTTTTTGATGATGATAAAATGTTCTCTACTCTTGTCAAAATTCTTTTATATAAATCTTGTCTTAATAATTACAAACAACAAAAAAATATTACTCAAATAAGTGCAACCGTTTTGGAACGACGCGCTTATATACACTCAGCAATCGATTTATATTTATATGGATATCATATTCCGTGAGAAATATACATCTATAAAAACCAAAAAGTTAAAAAACCTTACGAACTCTTTTTAAATCGTTCTGAAGAAAGTCATTACCATTTCCATCCTAAGTTATTCAGCTCAAGGAGAGATTATTTGTGATCTCTTTTCACTAAAACTTTATAATGACCACATATGTCATCATTTTGCTAGACCAATTAAATTATTTGTTGGAATAATTGAGCTACAATGGTCTAGGTCACTTAGAAGGTATAGACAAAATAAGTCGAGATCGTCATAAGGACTACCGAGAGAAGTGAAAACTAAAAACGTTCTTGAAGCTTCATATTAATTATTTTGTGAATATTTAGATTTCAGAATTTGTTTATTGAAATTATTAATATTAGTGTGCTTTTTATATCAATTGACACTCGGAGCAATAATCTATACTAATACTATAAAGAGGTAAAGTTTGTCACCCGATTAGGCCTCCCACGGCAGCGGCTCAAGCCTAGGTTCGATCCCTCGGTAGGGAGCCCTTGAGTGAGTTGCTTGCGCGATACGGTGACACAAAATATACATCACTGCTACAACAATACACGATCACCCCCACATACGTGCACGCCTACACGCTTATACATGAAAGTGGAAGGGTTTACTTTTTTTCCCTTATCGAACTGAAATAACTGTCAATTTTCCGATAATAAATATATGGAGGAGTTGTTGAGGCATATATGCTTGGTACACATATACGTTTCAACAACTCATACATATATGAATAGTTAGCTAAGATAGGTCGCGATTTTGCATGCAACAGGCAACAGCCAAGCCGAGGTGTGCCGTGCACCCTTGAGATGGTTGCCAAGATAAAATCAGCTGAGTGCCTTAAGCGCTTGCCTTAGTAGTCCGGTGAAGCTGTTAAGACCTTGCTGGGCCAATAGTGTAGTCATTTCGAAAAAAAAAAAGGTAAAGTTTGTGAATTTGTGACGTTGTAATCTCAGGAACTACTAGTTCGATTTGAAAGATTCTTTCAGTGTTATATAGCTCATTCATCGAGGATGGTTATAGGCTACATCAGCACACTAAGACCAATAGGTGCGAATCACCAATAAATAATGTTTCAAAATCGGGGTATTCTTTCCTCTTGAGAGCTTCCGCTGCGTGTTAGCATTAGCCAAAAGTAACTAATTCATGCGAACGAAGTTGCGGGCAGAGGCTAGTTATATATAAGGTCGTATTAATAAATCAAACGTATGATGAGATGCAAAATATCAGCATGTATACAAGCCCCTAGTCTAGTCTAGTCTGACGCAAGCCACGCAAGCGAAATAGAGCTGGTCACGCTTACTTAGTATGTCATGACGCAAAATTATAAATTTATCTTCTGCCAAAAATACCGCTCAATTTTCAACTCGTATTAACTTCAATTACCTAATGTCTTATTACATATACAAAATTTAGCTTAATCCCTAATCTAACATTGACCCAAAAATTAAGCAATATGACGTTTTATACCGCAGTAAGTACATTACCTAAAATCGTTAAACAAAAATAGTTATTTTCTGTTCCAGATGATGAAATTGCTTTTCGTAGCATCAGTCCCAATCGCCATGGGAGCCGTTCTAATGGGATGGGATCTCCATCATCGTGAAGCCTCTGCCTTCGAATCGGCCGTATTTAATGCTTTCAATCAAAACTTTTTCGCTTTAGCCATCTGCGTGTTCATTATTGGATACTTTTATAGATGTAACAGTAAGTAATATTTTTTATAAATTATTGTCTTTTTATATATCATCTACAGCTTTGAAATGATTCATAGTATGAAATCATTTTGCATCTTCTTTTTAATCTTATACGACCTAAGTAGTATCGGTACGTTTTCCTTTTCCACCCTCCTCTGTCAGATGTCAGGCTCACCTCCCCATGCCGATTACTTAACATCAGGTATGCCACCACTTTGTTTGCCTCGTATGACATAAAAAAAAGATTTTATCTCAATATTCACGCCTTTATTTTTCTCGCAATCCATTTATAGCCTTTTAAGTATTCCTGTAGTATGTTATAACCCGTAGCATGCTAAACTTCAAATTTTTGCTGTCACTGTGCTCTTTTCAAACTTTCTCTGATATTCTCCTTCTTTATCTTATCCATCCTAGTTACATCACACATCCATCTTAACATTCACATATCTGCGACGTGTAATGTTTTCTAATCCAGCTGTTTCATAGCCCAGCACTGAGATGCATATAACCTAAAATCAAAATTTTGAATGTTAACAAACTCGCTATTCCACTGTTGTTGCGGATGTCTATGGACGCCTTCATCACCCAACACAGGCTGGTAACGCACTCGCTACTCCACTGGTGTTGCGGATGTCTATGGACGGTGATGGTCACTTAGCATCGGGTGACCCACCTGTTTGTTTGCCTCCTATTATATAAAAAAGGGGCCCCTTTCGAATCTACATTAATACTCACCTTAACTACTCGTGTTTATCTCCCTGCCTATCCAAATCTGTTAAGAACCTGCTAGAGCTTCTAATATAGAACTTACTGCAGTTCTGTATAGACCGAGGTCTTTCAGCAGGCTATGTAGTGGTTTTGCTGGTATACCTCTCGCTCTCTCTAACATCTCCATATTAAAGGCGAAATTTTTTTTTACCCTGTATTATGGTCGAAATTGGACCGTTAGATGACTTCTAGTTTTTACACATACCTACAAATACAATGTTTTTTCGTAATGAATATTTTGGAGCAAATGTCCTTTCTACCGTCAAAAAGTGTTTGTACTGAAATAAATATTACGCGCTACCCTCTAATATAAAGCAATCTTATAAAAGACGCAACGTGCGAGCCAGTCTCACGGGGAGCGCCGGTACGTTTACACCTCGGAGTGTAATACGTAGTTATATTACATATTTATTATATATTTGGGGGTGTAAGGGGTGTCAAATAACATCGTAAGACTCGAGACACCCAAGGAAACCTCACCTGCACGTGGTGCACCCTGCTGACCAACGAACGAGGCAATGGCGAGAGTGGGGTGGTAGGGTTATACAGCCCGACTGGGTCGCAACCACCATTATCTATACTATAATAAAACTGTAACAAGTCGAAATCTGTACATTAAATATTTTTTGAAAATTTTAATCAGGGTAGACTATGTTATCGATATAGAAGCCAAAAATAATCTTTTTACAATTTTTGTCTGTCTGTCTGTCTGTCTGTCTGTCTGTCCCTATGCACACGCATCACTCTGAAAGTACTGAACCAATCTTGATGAAACTTGACATAGTGATAACTAATATTACGAGATTACATCAAATATACTTTTTGTCTCATAAAACGCAAAGGGTTCTCCAGGATAAAAGATTAAAGTCTAGAATATAAACCCGAATTACTCTGAAAGTACTCAACCAATTTTAACGAAATTTGACACGGTGATAACTAATATTAGAAGACTACATCCAGGATACTCTTTGTCCCATAAAACGCAATGAGTTCTCCAGAATAACGAAAAACAAAAATTTGCAGTTAACGTAACTAGACTTGTTTGCGACACCTTAGTACAAGAGCCGGCAACGTTAAAAGAACAAGAATTTTAGAATACCTGGTTCTTTAATACATCAATATATATTTTTTTATATCATAAGAGGCAAACGAACAGGTGGGTCACGTGATGTTTAGTGACCACCACCGTCTATAGACACTAGCAACACCAGGGGATTTGTAAGTGCGTTTCCAACCTGTATATGGGGGAGTGTAAGGGAACCTCCGGCACTCTCACTGACCGAACGAAACATTACAATGCAAGCACTGTTATTTGACGTCGGTTTTCTGTAAGTATTCTGGCAGTATTAGCCCGAACGAGCCGACCCATTCATGCTGAAACCAGTAATAGCTTCAGCGTGGCTCTACCACCTACAGAAATTATCAATATATCAATAGACAGAATTTAGGACACTTGGTAGCGGGTTAACGTTGTATTTTTAATAGGCATTTTGATTTATGATTAATCAATAATAAGTTTAGGAACATTTCTTTCAGTAACTTTTAAACGCAATTAAACATTCAGACACATTTTTTATAAACAATCATATATATACCCGCTGATATATTTTATAAATAAAAAAAAAAGAATGTAGTGTCGTGGGACACCAGGTAGGAACGAAGTTCTTTCGGCTAATGTAGAATCGACACTATTTGGAAAAAAAATCGTGCTCAATTTTATGTAATCGTAATTCAAATTATCAATTAAAATAACAAAATATGTCTCTTTATTTTTGTTTGACAACATGAAATTACATAGAAATAGAAATAATTACAAAAAAGGAGAAAGAGAAAGATATTATACACTACTCGCTTATGTATACGACTGTCGCGCCTGCGCACGTCTCATTTAACTGCTTTATTCCATGCACTTTTCGTTACAGTTTTACTATCACATTTTTTTCAGTTCGGTCGCGCAGCAAAATCTCTATCTCCTCCAAGCCTGCCGTAAGGAACTTTGTTCCAATAATAAATTTCAAATCAATTATTTTTTTCATAGCAAAGAACCAATTTCATTTTATTAAACATTATTGACCACCATATACAACGATAATCGTAAACGTATGACTTGGGATTGACGCCATCTCAAATATATGCGTCATCGACCATCAGGCTATACAAAGCCGAAATACCTTGGGCCGGCGAGGTGAAATATCTTGGTGTTACTTTAGATAAACACTTAAATTTCGATTCACACACAGAAAGAGTGCGAAACAAAGCCGTATGGTCTTAGGTCGTTTCTATCATTTGCTTTGTCATAAGAGTAAAATATCCCCCAGACAAACTCACTTTATACAAAACTTGCATCCGTCCGATTATGACGTACAGTTGTTCGGTCTTTGCACATGCGCAAAATCGTATTCAAAAGTTGCAGGCTCTCCAGAACTGAGCCCTACGTAAAATCACCGGTGCCCCATGGTACGTCCGGAATAAGGATCTCCACAGGACCTGGAGATGCTTTCTATCTGAGCGTATATAAAATCACTTACAGGTAGTTATTTCGAAAAAGCCGCGAATCATCTCAGCCCGTTAGTGGTATCTGCCGCGAACGATGAACCCGTACCCAACGCTTCGCAGTATAGAAGACGACCGCGACACATTTTTACCGACCCTCCTGATTCAATCACGTCAGCGAACGATCAGTACCAGCCTGTCTCTTCAAACAGAGCGTGTTCTCACCCACGCCCGCATAACCGCAGATCACGCCGCCGTGGTCTGGGACTATATTTCGCTCCCGTATACCAAATTAGGCTCTTCTCGGTAACGGCTCAAGCCTAGATCTGTTCCCTGGGCGTGGAGCTCTTGAGTACGCTGCTCACGCGATAAAGTGACACAAGAGTTCTACCCTTATTTTTCGTTATCCTATCCTACATAGTTTAGAGGATTTTTTCCTACACAAAATACATATAGAAGTTGTTGAGGCACGCATGCTTGGTACACATGCATGGTACACATGCATGTTTCAATAACTTATATAAGTTACCGGACTACTAAGACAAGCGCTTAAGGCACTCAGCCGATTTTATTTAGGCAACCAGTTCAAGGGTACACGGCACACCTCGGCTTGGCTGTTGCCTGTTGCATGCAAAATCGCGAGCTATCTTAACTAATCTAGCTAACTATTCATATATGTATGAGTTGTTGAAACGTATATGTATACCAAGCATACACGCCTCAACAACTCCTGCATATATTTATTATCGGAAAATTGAGAGTTTTTTAGTTCGATAAGGAAAAAAGTAAACCCTTCCACTTTCATGTGTAACATGTTTCATTCATCATCATTCAGTGTTTCATGTGTTTCACCTTTGTGGGGGTGATCGTGTAGTGTTGTAGCAGTGATGTATATTTGTGTGTCACCGTATCGCGCAAGCTACGCACTCAAGGGATCCTTACCGAGGGATTGAACCTGATGTATAAAACTGGCTTGGTTTGAAGGTGATAGGTACTATGTTGTGAGTGGTACAGAGATTATTTATAAAAATATATTGGAAATATATTTCAAATACGTTTTTGAAACAGTTTATAACTCTTAGACAATAGTTTCAAGCAAGTGACATTTGACGTTTTCGGCGGGATGTTTGACGCTTCGATACGGTGTTCATATATTTTTCTTTAATACAATGGAGTATAAAAAGGTTTTAATACAAGTCGAAGATAGTTATGATAAAGTAAGTGGTAGAGATGTTTATTCAGTTTTATGTAGGTTAGTTTTTATTTTAATTGATCCTGGTAGATGACGCTACGAATGGTTACTAGGTTTATTTAAAAAATAAATACATGTAATCTGGGTATATGTTTAAGTGAATCCGTGGATAGTTTGGAGTCACAATTGGAAACGGTAGTTGTGGCTGCAATCGGGTATCAGTTTTATTTGCGGGGTGGTAGGGTTTTACAGCCTGACTGGGTCACAACCACCATGTACATGACGAAAAAATCCGTAATAGTGATTCGCTTCTGCGCGTCGCGTTTCGGGATCAGCCTGTGCATATCCAGCTTTTTGTAGGCCGGCATGATAGTGGCGACCAGCGATGGATAGTATGTCACTCGGTGGTCGCTATTGTTTTTGGATTGTACTGTGCTTACCATCAGGCATAGTGCAGGCATTTTGCCGTGCTACGATAAAAAAAAGAAACAATTTTTTCGCGTGATAACCAATTTGGTGCAAACGAAGTTGCACGGGTCAGCTAGTTACAAATAAAATATTGAGGTGGTCGTAAATCACCTATATCCGTAATATTTGTTGTGTTTTAATTACAAGTTCTTATAATATTATTATTACGAATATAATGTATTGAAATAACCACTCAAACTATTTTGCGGTCTTATTAGACTCTGTCGTGTCAATATTCCGAATAAACTCTATCGTTCAGAGTCTACTCGGTGACCGTTCCGATCAGAGTCTATGATGTTACTGTTTTTGAACTTTTTTTTTTTTCTCCAACTGACTACGCTATTGACCTGGCAAGGTCTTTACAGCTTCACCGGACTACACGGTTTTTGAACAAGTTCATGTTCCTTATTTAAGGGTCTCGCAGCTGTAATGGGCCGATACACGCGCTCTACGCGTGTGGCTCGCTTAAAGTCGAAATCAGCTCGACCGAGACCCCCTAGTATGCGTACGTTTGAGAAATAAGGCACATGGATTCGTTCTTTTGTCATTATTTCCCTAGACCGTGGCATTGATATAGATTTATTGCATCTTGCACAATTTAAAACAATACTTATCCCTAATAAATTATAAATCTATTCGTTCCTTATTGTCCATATAACTTATTGCTAACACTGTTTCTACAAACTAAAGGGTAATAAATCTACGCGCTTTCACATCCTATTCCTATTCACTATTTAAAACTATTGAATGTCACTAAGTGTCTTGCACATGCTCGCTGTCCGTAACAACCATGTATATGGCGAAAAAGCCCGACATAGTGACTCGCTTCTGCGCGTCGCGTTTCGGAATCAGCCTGTGCATATCCAGCACCGGGAGACTTTCGTCACTATGGCCGGCATGACAGCGGCGACCGGCGATGGGTAATCTATCTCTCGGTGGTTGCCGATGTTTTTGGATTGTACTATGCTTAACATCAGGCATAGTGCAGTCACTTTGTCATGCTTCAATTCTATTGTTAATATTTGATTGGCCTTGAGTAACTGATCAATTAAATAACTAGTGGAAGTCTATAATTGACGTCATACCTTTATAACTACTGCTCCCAATGTCAATCCGCGACACATATTATTTATAGAGTAGACATCTTTTTTTAATAACGTGGTGAAATCACTTTGGGTTCACCAAATTATCAGGGGAGAGAGTGAGTTATATCCGACTCGCACGGACTAAAACCCCACGGTCTCCCGACAGACCGTATTTGTTGGGCCGGCAAGGGATCGTACTAGCTACTCAACCCTGGATAGCTGCCCCGATGATCCACGGAAGGTAACCGCCGTGCTCCTACTTACTAGAGAGACAGACTGGGTACACACAAGCTGCCTCCCATCGTCAGCCGGACCTTTGCAATGAGGAGATGTCCCCCCAGTCTAAGACATCTGTTATCTGCCTATTATGAGTTCGTATTCTTGTTTTAAATGTATGTATTTCAGAAATCTACGTTGGCTCGGTCGAGTGGGGTCCTCTACAGCCTTTAGGCAGGATGTCATACTGTGCCATGCTTCTTCATGCGACTATCCTGAGGACGTACGGTGGACAAATGAGAAGGTCTTTCTACGCGACTGACTACACCGCTGTAAGTCTTGCAAAACGTTGTTTTAACCATCCTAGGGGTTTCTCTAAGTCTCTTTTTATTTTGGATAGAACTTATTTTGAAAAAGTAAAAAAAAGATAACTCAAAAATGGTTGACATTTGCATAATACAAATGGGGCTTAAAATTATCACAAACAGTCACCCCTATAACCTTCTAACGGTAATACGTCGTATTACCAATAACCCTGCATATTAACCAGTAGTAGGATAACTAAAAGAACCTGAACGACCGAGCCTAGCACGATTCTTTAAAAAACATTCTTAAATTTAAATAAACTGTTGGGTTTGCCTCACAAAATTAGCATTTTTTCTTTACCAATAAATAAAAAAAATATCTTTTCCTGTCACTCAGATTTGAACTTGGGTTTACACGAAGTTTTGAAGCAGCCGATTTCCATCTGAGCTATTTTTGTTTTGACAGCGGCGGCGAAATTTACCTTTATATTCCAGCTATATTTTTTATTGACTCAAAACTCGTGTAAAAGAAGTTTTCTATGAATAAAATCTAGCTAGATCGGTTTATCATCCTCGAAACCTCCTACATACTAAGTTTCACGGAAATCACAGACGCCGTTTCTGAGATTCAGAATATATATATAAATAAAAAAAAATACAAGAATTGCTCGTTTAAAGGTATTAGATAGATTATATCTAAAATAATACAACAGTATAATGAATTATTAACATTTCCCGATATCAGATAATGCTCTACGCGGGTATAGTTTGCTGGACTTACATCTTAGCCCTACCACTTCATCTGTTCGTCGAAGCTCCAGCGTGTCAACTACAGAAGTTGCTTCTAGGACCGAAAAGGAAAGAGAGTAAAGAGATAGAGGACAACAACGCTAATCAAGTTAAACCCGGCATATCTAATGTATCCGTTTCTACCGTTTCTACACATATCTGAAGTTTATATAAATTCTAAGCGCCCTGGCGGAAGTTGTCCTGCCTCGATAACAATAAAATTGAATGTTTGCAGCGTGGTAGGGTTTTACAGCCTGACTGGGTCGCAACCACCATATATTTGGCGAAAAAGCCCGTCATAATGACTCGCTTCTGCGCGTCGCGTTTCGGGATCAACTTGTGCATATCCAGTACCAGGTGACTTTCGTCATTATGGCCGGCATGACAGCGGCGACCGACGATGGATAATCTGTCTCTCGGTGGTTGCCGATGTTTTTGGATTGTACTATGCTTAACATCAGGCGTAGTGCAGTCACTATGACGTGCTTCAATAAAAAAAATGTACTTTAGTACACACAACTGAAGTAAAACTACTTTAGCGCCATCTACATGTATATACCAGGTGAATGCTTAGACAGCAGCAATATTTATGGAGGACACTCTACACTCGATTCTCGTTCGAAATCTAGAAAAATAGGTGCTTAATCTTGTACCTAATTATCTAGAAAAATATAAAGATTATACTTAATTCTCTCAGTGTCAGTGACCGTCAAGTTGAACTACCCGACAGGAGTGAAAATTCAAAACAATAAAAAATTAAGAATAATTAAATTTCAGCATTTGTTTATTGAATTTATTAACATTAGTGTGGTTTTCATTTCTATTGGAATTCGGAGCTATATTTATATACATTTTTATAAAGTCAATTCATCAATCGAACATATACACAGGCTACGCATCGCTACTTAACCCAAGCCGAGATTATAAATATATCTCCTGACAAACATACCCCTCAACACGCCCAAGTAAGTTTTCACTTCAAAAATCTAAAAAATCCAACCGCAGTGCCATATACCGTGTCCAATTGTGAACGTAAACCATTCTTGTATGCATCTCAAAACACACACAACCTTATCACGTGTCAGGTGTCCAGCCGTTTAAGAGTTCAGTCACACATGGATAGAATAATTATGTATATATAAATATTTCTAAAATAATTATAATGTACAGTAGAAGGTAAGAATAGTAAATTGTTTTAATCTTATTATTTTTACTAGAAGTTAATTTTACCGCAGAATTTAATTTAATAAAAACATATTTTAATCGTATAGCCGCGATATATATATATTTTTTTTTATTGTAGCACGGCAAAGTGACTGCTCTATGCCTGATGGTAAGCACAGTAAAATCCAAAAATAATAGCGACTACCGATTGACACACTGTCCATCGCCGGTCGCCACTAACATGCCGGCCTGTAATAAGATGATTGATATGTACAGGCTGATCCCGAAACCAGTCGGGTTGTAAAACCCTACCACCCCGCTTGCGCCATTGCCTCGTTCGTTATTCAGCAGGGTGCACCACGTGCAGGTGAGGTTGGCTTGGGTGTCTCAAGTCTTATGATGTTATTCAACACCCCTTACACCCCAAAATATAGTATATTATATTTTATTTTTTTATAATATATTAGACATTAATTAGAAATTAGATAGTTATTATCACGCTTGTGACTAATAAAACCATCTGAATGTATTAAGTTCATCTACTTATCTACTTTTCACTCGTACTTAAGTCGCGTCGTCATTAAAATTACGATAACTTTTGATAGAGTGAACCGATTTTAATGAGGCTAACACTAAATATTACTCAAGAATATGCTTTATGATTTTCTTAGTGAGGTTTTGTCATAAACGCAGAACTTTAGTACCAATGTTTGTCCACACAAACAGACAGACATTTCTAAGAATAATTGAAATATATTTCATCATTTATTCCAAGACACTTTCACTATTTTTTTTTTTCACAAAATGGTCATAGTACAGGCAAGTTAGATTTACTCTCTTATTATATGTATAGATAGATATAGAATAATAGATAAGATATCCAATTTATGGTAATGTAGTAATTTAGCCTTCTTCTATAAAAGTACAGTTTAGCAGTTTATTAATGGAAGTGGGAAACTCACCTTGAAAAATCGTTCATTCGTTACCAAGATGATTGTAATATCAAATATGGGAAATTTTAAGTTAGAAAGATGTCGCTAGTTTCGATACTACGACAACAAAATATTTGAATTGAAAACAATTTTTAACGTTTCACAATGACATATCTTATTAATTAATGTATACCAAATATATAGTTAGCATTGTAGTACCTGAAGTCACAATATATACTAACCTATCTTTATTATACACAATAGACTTAAGTATTTTAATAAGGAAAATAAGTTTGTTTATATTTTAATTGTAATTTTTGACGTGACAACGTCTTATAAATTGGTTTGCCGGGTGACACTTCAAGAAACTGCGTTACGCTCCGCTCACGTTATGCGCTCACAATGAGAGCGAGTGAGAGGCACGCGTCCCTTCCACTCGGGCATGGTTAGCCCGCCTAAGAGCGAGAGAGACTACTATACGAATGAATATTCACATTAAAATTATTTTACCACTCAAAGTCGTTGTCACGTAAAACTTTCGCCCGTATACCGACTTTACAGGCAACCAATTTTTTTTTACGTTTGAATTAAATAGAATTATTTTAATAAATATTGTGGTTATTATTTGATTTTGTATCTGTCATAATTACAACAAACTAAATTTACAGATCCCGTTTATTTTTTACTGCTTAAATAATTATTTACCTTGTGACGTTTCCGCAAGTGCTGTCTTTCTTAACTCACGACTTTATGTATTGAAGAGTGGAATATCCTGCATTGGATACCTCTGTGCTGCCAAGGGACAGCTCGAGGGTTATGCCGTACTCCTAACGGATAAAAACGACTCTGCCTCCTTGCGCAAAGACCAGCATGCTCCACCAATCTGGTCACTTGATTTGGGTTCTCCGTTTATGGATGAGACAGGAAACCTCGTCTCGAAAGAGAGAGGATTCCTCTCACTCCTGCTATATGCCGAAGCTGTGGCAACCCGTGCTCCTCCTGCACGAATACTCCTTGGGGCAATAAGGCCCCCGCATCTATCGCCTGGAGATTTATTAGAGAGGCCTCTGGTGCTATCCCTACTTCACGACCTAATGGAACATAATCCGGTTGTGTTATGAAATTCTGAGGAACCAACGATTACTTTTATTTTTAAGTATTTAACTTATCCGTCGGGTGAGTGTTGCGAACAAGTCTTATAATTTAAACATATAACGTAAGGCTGGCAACATTTGCCTGTAATAAAGAGATGCGTTTAAAGGACTTGTATTCAGTGGTCGTAATAAATGTAAACTCAGGCTGCAAAGAACTGGCAGTTTTTAGCGGGATCTTAGAATGTTCTGTAGTGTATTTTATATTTTATTCATAATCCAATGTTACATGGCTTTACATTTTGCAATATTGGTGGTGTTCAAAGTAATATAGTTTCGTTATTGTGGACAAGTGAAGTGGATGGGAAATAACACCACGTAGCATGGTTTTTTGACTCGTCTACAAAAACTACCTGGAAAGTTTTATGCCACTATCTTGTTCCAACATTGAAATGATCCCAAGAAACTTGAAATATCATTACCTACTCGACCATGGCAGGAATAATCTACTAGAAGATTGGTTGCAAAAAATTTAAAAAAATACAATGCTTAGAGTAAGAAAACCAGTAACGCGAAGCAGGTAATGGAATCAATATAGATTAGGAAAAGGTCATGATGTGATAATAAAACAGACTTAAAACATTTTTTTCTTTATACCACATATACATTATTAATCTTAGTATCAATTACAGATTTAATCACCAGAATTAAGGTGCAAATCAATTAATAATACATGATAGTTCGGATTGATAACGTATCGATATGGTCGTGAGATGGCGCACCGCAGTTCAGCGGTTTATATTTGAACACATTCTACACACGTCAATATACG
Organism: Antheraea mylitta; assembly: GCA_014332785.1. Taxonomy (NCBI): domain Eukaryota; kingdom Metazoa; phylum Arthropoda; class Insecta; order Lepidoptera; family Saturniidae; genus Antheraea; species Antheraea mylitta. The sequence goes on along the minus strand of JACEII010000103.1, from coordinate 1,910,529 downwards.
TAATTCGCCAAATTTGTATTAAGTAGAAATGCGGTCTGCGAATTATTTATAGAAAAGTATAAACATGTATCTATTTGTATCGCAGTCTGCTCGAGTTATCAAATACGTGAGTGAGACAACAGCAATTCGGAATAATATCACCTATAAAAATAAACAGGGTGTGTTATATCAACACACGATAAAAGTGAATCTTCTGTATCAAAGTAAAACATGCAAATTAAAAAATACAACACAAAATTAAGCCGTCACGGGACGCCTAGCAGATGTGAAATACATGTGTAACGTAGTAAAAAACATTGTAGGTATGCGAGCTCAATGCGGCAAGCTAGGTTGCGTAAAGTCACGTGCACATGACATCGCGTTGCCACGTCTCACACACATGCCACGGCCTGTATCGACACACATCACGGCCGCTTTCGCCACGCCAACAATCAGGTTTACTCTCGTCTATAGATGAGTCACATCAAAAAGTCAATGATTTTCTCAAACGGTTATCCATCCAAGTACAGACCGCATCCGATGTTGCTTAATTTCAGTAATCGGACGAGAACCAGAGTTCTCAATGTTTTACTCGACCCATTACTTCACTTTAGGGGTGAGCGGGTAAAGCGGGTGAGATCGTGACCAAGCGCGGACCCGAAAAACATAAAAATAACATATTCGTTGCAGAATAAGGTAGCTGATCAAAATTCCAAAGACCTCCGATAAGAAATTTCATTTCAAAAGACGAGTCAATGACTTTGTATGCCTGCTTTGAAATTTAACCAATTTGTTTTCAATGTCACTTCTTTATTTATTACTAGCTGTGCCCGTGACTAAGTCCGCGTGGAGACTTACGTAAAAACAGTGATCAATAAAATAATCTCAATGTATCACGTCCATTTACTTACCAATTTTCTCTCATACTTAAGTCGCGTTGTCATTACAGTCTCAATAACTTTTGATAGAGCGAACTTTCTCGAACTATGTTTTTTTAACGTTATTTTTGGCAATCAATCTTTCAGATTATTACAGCCATTGTCACGTAGCCAATAATATAACAAACGTCGTACGATCATTTCAATATCAAGCGTCGTGTGAAGCAATATTCTAACAAGATGGTGGATCTCTTGTTATAACCCTCCAGGGAGTTTTTGTGGCACCTCAGAATTTCATGCTCCGTGGTATTATTTTCCATTCACTTCACTTATGCACAATAAACTAACCATATTACATAAAACCCCACCAACTTTACACAACATAGAGTCAAGTAACACAAGATTATGAATAAAATATAAAATCCACTACATGACAGACTGAAATCCCGCCAAAAACTCAACTGACTATGTTATTGATCTAGTAAGGTCTTAACAGCTTCATCGGACTACGATAGGCTGAACCGATTTTAATGAATCTAGGACTAAATGTTACCCGAAGATTTGCATTATGATCTTGCTGATGTTTTACGCGAACGCAGTACTTTAACAGTGATGCGTGTCAAATTTTTTCACATTTTTTTTTAAATGTACTGACATGTTAAATTTACATTCATGTTATATGTATAGATTTTCAACTTTTTTTGACGAATTTATAAAAACAGCGGTTTCAATTACTCATTCGGTAACTTGTGACGTATGTTTTTGTTGGTTCACGTGATAAGCGTTTAGTGTACCGACTATTTATTCTTCGGTTTGTATATAAGGAATAATCATTTATTTAATTTACAATAAGCCGTTTGGTAACGCTACCTCTTTCGATACTCTCAATTACGGTTGTCAATTATACAAACATGTACACATATAACTACATATATTAAATTATTTTAAAGTATGTAACGACGAATTCATTTGAAAATCAACTTTACATCAATAACCATAGCGTTTGCTATTCTGTGATGATATTTTCGTAAGCTATGGACACCACAGACGAACAAGGAACTGACAAACAAAAGTAATTGATGTATTTGCTTAACAATTTTTGTTTTGTAGGAATCGATCAATTATTTTGAAAAGTGTCAGTAATTTTAAATAGGTAATACCCGCGACTTCGCCTAAGTCATTTATTATTTTGCAAGCACTGTTACTTCGCATGGGTGTTTCATGTGGGTCGGGTGTGAATACCCCGTGCGAGCCGACCCATTCATGCTGAAACCAATAATAGCTTCAACGTGGCCCTACCTCCTACAATGCAATAAATGTTTAAAGCAAAGTGTAACGTACAAGTGTCGCCTACATTCAAACTGTATTTCGTACTATAATGTGAAATTACACATAAAAAGCTTTGTGACCAATACAAATTGGTAAATTATATATGAACAATTCAACATGAACTACACATACATATAACCCGATAGATTGGGAGTGCATCGAGATCTCCGTAAATCTTCACGTCAATTTATATCACAAGACCACAATCACACCGAAGTGTTACTTAGGTATACCTATATATTGTTCGTGAATTATAAATTTTGAGTTTGATTCATGACAGCTTTACGGAGCGGAACTACATAACAGTATTAGATGGAAGTTTTGAAGCTATACTTCTTTTGGCGCGTTAGGGAAAAATGATGAGAGTAAATTTTTTCGATGCGCGCGCACACAGTCACGAAAAACCGACACCTTGAAGTTAGATATACTCAGTATTTTGTTTCTTTGTATCTGTTGTATTTCTTTGTATTAAAACTTTGAATGTATTAAATAACTTTTTTCTATTGTTAGTGTCGTTTTTTCTACAAACTTAGAATAAGGCGAAAGTTAACATTTTCGAAAAGATTTTTATCTTGTTACGCCAAAGTAGTATAACTTCTAACGCGTGTACATAAGTACACATATACTTTTTTTTTAACTGAAACTTTTTATGCCTAAATGGGAAAAATTTGCGTTACGCGTTACTTATGTGTAAGTATGTATAATCTGTTAAATCTAGTAGTGTACAAGATAGAGTAAGTATATAGTTAAGTACTTATAATACGGGACTTCGTATAGTATATAGTTTATGAGCACTCTCATTAAATTAAATACTTGTAAATCAGAGCAGTTTTACTTCGACCGCTTGTAGACACTGATATACTTATTTAGGTGCGTTGCCTAAAGTATAATCGATTGTGGTCATAATTATACGTCAATCTGAAACATATTGTAATTGGTCACTATCTTTATATTTTATAGTCACAAACCAACAGTGTCATCTGACGATAGGTTCAACCATCCGTACATGCAACGTCGATTTCACGCGCTTTAATTTTTTTTTTTGTTTACAAAGGTTTTCTCTTGCAGTGAGACGTGACAGCGGTCAATCAATCAAACCAAGCGGAGGTGTAAAGTACATTCTAGTATTTATAAATGGTTGCGTCGTTGAGATCGCAGCGCAATTAAGATTCTAAATGAATGGACTGTATGTGCGGGGGGTACTATTTTTATGCGAAACTATGTTGTGATCAGCCATATAACAAGAGAGAAGATATTGGGATAGAATTTGGCACATACTTCGTGGCATTATGGTTTCACCTAGCTAGCCGGCTAGATGAATGTTCTCTACGCACTGCACAGATTGTTCTTTGTCACCACACTGACAGACACTAAAGTCTAGATTTAAAACTGTCACAAACACCGATATTTGGCTATAAAAGGTGTGTCTGCACGCACTATGTGGAGCGATGCGATTATGCTACTCACTCGACTAAGCCAACTGTTCAAGGACGCGGCGCGATGTAGTCTTTTCGTCGTGTGACGCGCTAATAAATTCTTATATGAATGTGCCAATTCGAAGGTTAAAGAGCAGGATGGAAGGGGTGAAAAGTAATCACAATTCCGCGGCAAAATTCAAATTACATAAAGCGGCGCAATCAATAAATGTTGTATAGTTTCTTATTAAATGAATTATTATGAAATGGATGGATGTTATCAAAGTATAATAAATAAAACATTATATCAAAAGATGGTATTGAGCCATCAGTTCAGTAGTTAGTATCGATGCGCATAGATCAACTTTCACCTTCGTCTATTATCCAACGCGCCTTAAAACGTTTTGTACCTTGATTAACATTACAGTACGGTGTACAACGCGGCCGTGTTATGTCACAGCTGTCACACCCGCCGTAACATGGCAACATTTGCTTTCTGTAGCACCTCTGAATTAACTGAATCTAGTTCAAGCGATGTGAGTAATCTATCGATAAAGGGACAAGTTGAAAATAGTGATGAACGGTATGTACGTTTTATCGATGATTAAATTTATCGTATATAAGCAAACTCTAGTCTGGTCACAGGTTCAAGCCCCGGCATTTACCAAGGATCTTTCTGGATCCGCATATATTTACGAATTTAAATTGGTAATAGTATCGGCTGACGGTGAACATCGTGAGGAAGCCTGAACTCGAGAAATGTTCTTGTAGTACTACTGTATGTGGGAAAACCTATAACTATGGATTTATCAGAGTTTGAAATCGCCAATGCGTCGCGGGTCGCCGCGGCGTTGTGATTAAGTACATACCTTCCATAGAGAAGAGGCTTATAGCCCTACCTTGGGTATTAAATACACATTCAATGCGCGCTAAAAGCTTCATGCTCAAGCGTTCCAGTATTATTCTTTACTTCTGGTGTCTGGTAGCCACGATCTAGTCCGCAAAACTGTCGTGTTCTGCTAATGAGAATAAATAGAATTAATAAACTTACACTTGTCTAGGTTTTACTATTTCTCATTCTCTCTGACAAAGCACCTATTTACCAAAGGTGCCACTAAAATTAAGTCTTGAAATGTTATTCGACGTTCAGTCTTTATATAGAAATCATACAATTTATGAACATGGTGCGGGCATATTATGAAATATGATGAAAGTCAAGTGACCAGAAAAGTTTTGAATATAGAAGTGCAGGGATATAGGAGTAGAGGAAGATCGAAGATGGTGTGGATGAGTTGGGTAAAAATGATACGTGTACAAAAGATGTAAGTAATGATATGACATCTGACAGGGGAAAGCGCAAGACATGTTTTCCATGTTGTGCCGATGCTACTTTGGTAAGATAAGGGTAAGAAGATGATGATCATAGATATTAGATATAGATGAAGATGTAAATGGTCCGATGCTCAGAATTAGAATGCTTCTTGCGTAATCATCGGCCGTCTTTTTATATATTTCAGTCAATAGTAGATAGCCAATGATCACCAAGTATTTTTAAAATTGGCTATCCACTAAGAGCCATTTGTAATTTAATACGGGTTGGTAGTAACAATTCATTAGAATCATTGAATATTTCTTCCTACCAACGTGGGGGGAACAGTGTGATTTTAATAAAATCACGCTGTCATACGCTTTTCACATAAATTCTGAGATCCTATAATTGCTATACATAAATATTGAAAATACTGACAAAGCCCTTTTTCCTCCACCTTCATTTAACGGTTGAAAAGAGGCCGCGTACAGGAAAACGTACAGGCGTATATTTATTTAAGCCGGAACACAAATTTGATCCAAAAAAATCTCTCTGCCATCCGCTTTACGGAATGCACCTACCATTTGTTCTACTATACATTTGTCCTGTAGTAGCCTATATTAATTTGTCCTCTGTAACATTTGATAAAAACCGTTAATTTCTTTCTCTCTCACTTGTGTAACTTCTCTTTTTCCACGTTCCTTGTGTTTTTTTCCAAAGTGATTGCACTATACTTGATGGTAAGTACAGTACAATCCAAAACAATGGCGACCATCGAGAGATAACCTGTCCATTGCCGGTCGTAGGGAAAAAGGAAGACACTAACCGGAAGATTGTTCCTCAGCTTCATAGTACGGCAAAGATTAGACGTTCCAGATTTTTTACTTCATGCCCAGATACTATTTACAGTAAAACTATGGCTCTGAAGCCCAGCGCACGTGGTTCGGTTGTAGAAATTGGAGACAGGAAGGGATTAAATTAAATAACACTTCAATGTCTTGTTATTGAGACGATCTTATCACAAAATTTGAAATTTTCGGACTATGCTAAGTAAAATCACAAAGATATAACATCCATGAGAATCGGTCGACTATCAATCGAGTTCTGAATGAAGACCCGTAGTAGGATATTCACTACCGTCGTTCATCCAGTGATAAAGTGTTAGCTATAAAACTTTCCCATAACGACCGCTCTGTCACTAGCAAGAGCGCAATTTATCCATTTTCCCTCTCTTTCCATTGTTCAAGGAAACAGAGTTATCCTATACTCTGTCCTTTTCTCTCATGGAAAAGACCAGAGGTGCGTTTATTAAGAAGCGGTCGCTGTTATTTTCGACTAGCACCCCTTGAAATTGAATGTGACGAATGTATATCATTTTTAAAAACCATGTTATTACGCCATGCGAGTTATGTAAATCGGTTTCAATCATAACATGTTCTTACAAACAGTTATACTTTATGAAGGTGGCTAGTGGAACTCTGTAAATAGGTCCCACCAGGAGGAGAGAGTTGAGATTTTTTTTTAATGTAGCACGACAAAATGACTGCACTATGCCTGATGGTAAGCATAGTACAATCCAAAAACAATAGCGACCATCGAGTGATATACTATCCATCGCCGGTCGCCACTATCATGCCGGCTTGCAAAAAGCTGAATATGAATAGGCTGATCCCGAAACGCGACGCGCAGAAGCGAATCACTATTGCAGGCTTTTTCGCCATATACATGGTGGTTGCGACCCAGTCAGGCTGTACAACCTTGCCACCCCGCTTTCGCCATTGCCTCGTTTGTTATTCAGCAGGGTGCACCACGTGCAGGTGAGGTTGGTTTGGGTGTCTCAAGATTTATGATGTTATTCGACACCCCTTACACCCCAACAAAAGAAATAAAAAATAAATGAAGAAATGGACGTGAAAATAAAGAAAACTCTTGCCTACCAATATACAAAATAACAAGAATAACAAATAAAAAGCATGGACTAACTTGCAACTCAGCACCTTATATGGAGAAGCGGCGTCTCAGGGTTCATAAGTTTTCAGCGTAGTTCTCTTCCCAAGCGGGTGATAAGGTATAAGTAGTAAAGGTAATAAGGATATAAGGTTAGATATGATAATATATATCTTTTATATACGGAAACAATCTTTAAGCATTGTTTATAAATTTATGGAGCGATTTTTATATAATGACAACACGGTGTAAGCGGTGAAACCTGAGACCCATTTGGACATCTAATTTCTTTTTATTATTATTTACGGTTGGAAGTGGTTTTTTTTGGTAAATTAATAACATCGGAAGGCTATACTGATTAGAGTACCTAAATTGATTAATCTCTGGTTTGTGAAGGAGTTACCATCCAGAAATTCATCATTAGTGCCTCATTAGATATTGTTTTTTACCTCCTTTCGCTTTGTTTCGCTCGTTTACGGGGTATTCTTAAAACAATGTTGACTTTTCCATTGCCAACAAGTTAGTGAGTGTAGCATGTTTCATCTTCTAACTGACCTACGCTGTTTTTTTTGTGGGGTGAGCGAATGTCACCCTTCGTCAGACCACCTCTGTCGTGGGTAGGGCAGAGACATTTTTGGGCAAAGATATCATCGGGTATTGGCGTTTACTAATTTACAATGTATTCCTCTTTCTTGCTTATTGGTTCTTTGTTGTTTTCTCTTTACTCATCCTTACGTTAATGCTTTGGCAGCTATATTTCTATAGTAGTCCACTGTTACTATTCTTTTCATTCACTTCCTTCCAATCCTTTATATAGTTCCGCAGCGACTCAAGCCTAAGTCCATTCCCTCGGTGTGGAGCCCTTGACTGTGCTGCTCACGCGATATAGTAACACAATATCTTACATCACTGCGACAGCATTACACATATTACCCCCACACACGTGCACGCATACTTACTGACAAATGAAAGTGGAAGGGTTTTGTTTCTTTCTCTTATCGAATACGATATATATATAAGAGTTGTTGAGGTATGTATGCTTGGTACACATATATGTTTCAACAACTCATATATATATGAATAGTTAGTTAGCTTAGCTCAGCTCTGATAGATCTTGAATTGCATGTACCAGGCAACAACCCAACCAAGCCAAGCCAGCCCAAGCCGAGGTGTGTCGTGCACCCTTGAGCCAGTTGTCAAATAAAATCGGCTGAGTGCCTTAAGCGCTCGCCTGAGTAGTCTGGTGAAGCTGTTAAGACCTTGCTAGGTCAATAGGGTTGCGTTAGGGCGGGGGCTATATTAGGAGTAGGTTAGTCTAAGACGGAGGGGACTTCTGGGAGGCATGTGGTGGTGATGAGGAGTTAACCTCGTTAAGAAATCAATAGTGGGTGGTGGTGGAAGGATCTTCTTTTCTGCTGCCGGCTGAACCCAGGGGGGAAGGGGCGGGGGACCTGACCTCCCACTGCACGGGTCAGCGGACTGGGAGGCAGTTGGAGAACCGGGCTGCCTCAGTCGGGCGTGGCGTAGGTTAAACGCCTGCCGCTGGAGGCGTTGCGGAGGTTGCTAACGCAACCCCGTGGCGCCCCAAAGTGCGGCACACGGTTCATCGTGGAGTTTTTTAGTCGGTAAGAGTCGTCTTCGGACACCGTCCCACCGCGTTTACGTAGTGGGCGGTCGACACTACTCAGCGCCCCCCTCGGGCCGTTGGGTGTCCAATGCAGGATTCTTCTCCACGTAAAAAAAAAAAAAAGGTCAATAGCGTAGTCAGATCGGAAAAAGGGGGGTTTGTATAGTTCTGACGTCTCATTGTTTAAAGTTACATTCATATATTCCAAGACACTCCCAACAAGTTATTTGTGTTCACATTACTATAGTTCTTCGTGTTTTTTAAATTTTTATTTATGATGTTCTAAATTTTACATTGATAATTTTGGCTTTGCTTTCCTGAATTTTGATGTTTCTTGACCTACTGTATTAGCTTTATATATCTTGATAAGATCACCGAACTAAGGTGAGCAGCAATTAAGAGACTCAGCAGATGGGTAACTAGCACAAAGTTGTAGAGGAGCCTCGGCTTGATCTGTTTCTTTAAAATTTATACGGTGCAAGATATGGCAACTGGTGAAAGTACAGAGTAATATCCAATTGTATTACTAATTAAAATTTCTTGATCAGTTGTTATCGCAATAGGACATGCGGTCGGTCTCCATGTAAACATTTTATATCATTAAGACAGTGAAACTTCATACAAATTCTTTAAAAAAATATATAAAAGTATGACTTCAAATTATTTTGTAATCGAACCAAGAGGAATATTAATTGACTGAGCTCCTTTTCTTGATGTTTTATGGCTAAATTGTATGGAGACCAACTTTTATTATTTAGCAATCTGTATATATTACATACAGTACGACAATCTTAATTTAATTTACATTTCATTTCTATAACATTATTGATAATACAATCAGCTGAAGATTTCAAGAACAAAACATACTATTATGATATTACAGCATGATGATAGAGCATTGGTGAATGTGGGTCTCATTGGCTACTACTCTCAAGTCTACGGGTATTTCGTTGATAGCGAATTTACTTTTCTGATACATTGATACATTTTCTGAAGAAGACATAATAAGAATGTCGTAGGAATAAGTAATAATATAGATGTCAATCATTTTTAAAAATGTCTGTTTGACTATCTGTCTATTTGTCACATATCACTACTAGAGTACTGAGTTTACAATAAAACTATTAAGCATTTTCTTGAGGATAACTTAGGATTTGTTTCATTAAAATCGGTCCACTCTATCAAAAGTTATTGTAATTTGAATTACGAGTTGAGTTAAGTACTACAAGAAAAGTAGATAAGTAAATACACTTAATACCGTCAGGTCATTCTATTAATCCCCGTTGTCTTCTACATTGGGACCCGCGCAGACGAAGTCACAGGCACAGCTTGTACCTTAAAAATTTCGAAGTTTAAGGGGGGTAATGTCTTGAGCACAGTCAGTTATAAATTAATTAAAAAAAGCCATCTCTATATAAACTTATCTTAAAAATGGGGGTCATTGGAAACTCGACGTCGAGGAAAATTCAAATTAGTTTCATGCCCTTTAAGAATATTTATTAGTGTTGTGTACCGATAGCTTCCTTCGCGTCTTCTTTAAGATGAAAAGATAATATATTAACTTTCTTAAGCCGCTTATTTGAAATTCTTAACTTATAACGAGTTAATACTTGTTTTGAGGTCAACTCTTCCGTGAGAAAATTATTATTTTTTTATGTTTTGCATGCAAAAGCTGAGGAATAAAAAATATCTTACATTTTATCTATACTTACAAAGCTGAAGTGTTTGTTTTGTTGACCGCGCTAATCTCAGGAACTACTGATCCGATTTTAAAAATTCTTTTAGTGTTAGATAGCTCGTTTATCAAGGAAGGCTATAGGCTATATCATCACGCTAAGATCAGTAGGAGCGGAGCACCAATGAAGAATGATTCAAAATCTTTTTTTTTTCTTCTTTTAAAAGCTTTCGCTGCGTATTAGTGTTAGCTCAAAATAACTATTCCATGCGGACCAAGTAGTGAACACAGCCTAGTAAAGTGTAAAACGTGAAAATAGCAATAAAGAAACTAGTTTTACATGAATACAGTCCGTTTTTTAAAACAAAGTATTGTGTAACATTTTGATTTTGTAAAAAATACACTTTATTTACAAAAAAAATTTCAATGTTAGAAAGGTATAGAATCCCTCAGTGTTATAGACAATGTTTGTTTTGGCAAATATATATTTTCAATAGTTAAGCAATGTAATTCAAATCGGCAAAAATTCATTTATCGTCGTCAATATGTGTAAGTTACTTTTTATCTTAATTGAACCCGGTAGGAGTGAGTCCCTGAATAGTTTGGATTCACAATCGAAAACGGTAGGTGTCACCGCAATCGGATTTATTATTTAAGTTTGTTTAGATTTTTCGCATTTAATAAAAAAAATGGAAACCGTAATAACCGATTTGGTGCAGACGAAGTCGCGCGGATCAGCTAGTTCCAAATAAACGACCAACATTTGAATTTTATTTATAAGCATAGATTCTCCAAAAATATGTGTGGGATTCGAGAATATCCACTTCGAAAAAGTAGGATAATAAAATGTCTAGTTTTATTCTTTGCTAATAATACAATTTATCCAATATAAATAGTACTAACAAAAGACAGAGACTTAAATTCCGATCCTTCGTCTCTGACCTGTGAGATTTAGCAAAGATTTCCAACCCACTGGTCTTGAAGTGAGCTTAAGTTCTTACATTGAACACGGTATGAACGGGTCACCTTTACAGTTATATCATAAAGATACAGTATGGCAACTCGTTACCCAACTGAATTAAGTTTGAGTTTGTTGAGGTACAGTATTTACGAGACTAGAATTGCGTAAAACTTATAAAATTCAGAATTAATAGCTTCACAATTCGAACAAGTTGAAACAAATTCAACATAAATAATGGTACCTTGCGGGTATAGGCATTCACAGTTCGGTCTTTCTTGATTCAGAAGCGGCCAATCTACTCTCAACCCGCGGTATCCAGTGCTACGACTCACCGACTACTTGCGCTATTACTTCACTCCCAATTTAGTAGTGTGGTGAAGCTGTTAAGACATTGTTAGGCCAATAGCGTAGTCATTTTGAAAAAAAAAAATATCATTCCCAGTTAACATACTTTCTGACTTACCCATTGTCTAGTAATCGCCTAGCTCCTAGATATCGTAGCGTGAATATATAGATAATTCTAATAATTCTTTCATAAAAAAAATGCAAAAAGGCGGCCATCTTCCGCCGGGCGGACCGTTGGGGCGGCTCTACAAGGTTGATTAGCTAGAACGATCCCTTACCTTTTTTTATTGTAGCACGGCAAAATGACTGCACTATGCCTGATGGTAAGCACAGTGCAATCCAAAAATAATAGCGACCACCGATTAACACACTATCCATCGCCGGTCGCCACTATGATGCTGGCTTGCAAAAAACAGGATATGCACAGGCTGATCCCGAAACGCATCCTGCAGAAGCGAATCACTATTACGGGCTTTTTCGCCAAATACATGGTGGTTGCGACCCAGTCAGGCTGTAAAACCCTACCACCCCGCTTTCGCCATTGCCTCGTTCGTTATTCAGCAGGGTGCACCACGTGCAGGTGAGGTTGGCTTGCGTGTCTCAAGTCTTATGATGTTATTTGACACCCCTTACACCCCAGTAGTTGTTTACCCCATTGTAGTAAGTACCATACAGTTGTAACAATAAAAACGTTTTTTCTTTTTTATTCTTTTTATATGTGTGACGTTTTCTCGCACTTCAAAACAACTCTGTAAATTATCACTTTAAAAACTCAAATGTATAAATCGTCTCATCCGAGTGCAAGTTCCAAAACCTTTCTCATTTCGCGTCTAAAAAAAGGGAAACAACGAAAGACAAATGAAATACCAGAGACGCGGGTAATTAATTACTTTGTTAGGGAGTGAACTAATTACATTTAAGAATTAAGATGGAATGATTTATATTAATCAGTCGAGAGAGATATTCCCTTTTGTATAAAATTAAATTCGGAAACGTCTTAAACAGATGGAGCTGAAGTAAACGAAAATTGATACCCACGGACAGTTAACAAGCGCTCTTTAAATTTCCGCTTTCTTGATATAACTTACGTACTGTGGCTCTTGCCTTTGAACGCCTTATTTATTCGAGTTAAAGCATTAAATATGTTTACTGCGTAAATATTTTCCATCATACTAATTTTCATGACGATTATTATGTGATATAGAAGTTGCCAAGCTGCATTACCATCCAGTGTCGAGATACACTAAACTGGATAACATAAAAACTTACTCCGAGGCAACAAGCTTAGGTGTTCATACTTTCAATGTATATAAATATATATGTATATTAGCTGACCCGTTTATTGGACGGTTAACAATTGTAATTATGATGAAATTATGACTGTGATTCGGTTAGTACTGAGTGTTATGTATTTTGATAAGAATTCATAATTGTTGTTGATAGTTTGACCAACAAACATCACTTAACGATTTAAATTATTTGTTTAATATAAAAAACTACTCCTTGTGACTTAAATATAAAAGTTAGACATACGTTGTCGGTAACTTTTTTCTAGGCTTTATCAAGCTCTACAGGTTTTCTTTAGAACTTAATCATATATCTGTTATCGTTAAGACAACGTTCGTAAGTAATGCTTTCGTTCGACCGTTTTTTCTCCGACTTGCTTCCAAATCCTACTACCACACAAAAAGTATTTTTATTTTGGGTTAATATATAGTCTATGATATTCACAGATAATGGGGCCTTCTATTGGTAAAAGAATTTTCAATATCGGTTTAGTAGATCCAGATAGTACCCCCTACAACCTCACAAACTTACAAACTTTACCTCTTTATAATATTAGTATAGATAAAAGCCCAGTGGAGTGTTTAGTGAGATCTTAGCTTTCATATTTTATTCATAATCTTGTATTATTTGACTCGGTTTGGTCTCTTTCTTATTTTAAAAACAAATAGTCCCGAATTTTCAGTCTTCTAATACCTAAAACATTATGTGGTTCATATTTTATATAAATATTTATGGTCCAGTTTTTTGCCCAAAAGATTTAATTATAAAAACATTGGCATCCAATTGGAGGATGCCATAAATAACTAATGCTTGTCTACGAAATTTTTTAATTGTGTCGAAGTTAAATTCGCATGATCAATTTATCTTATTTTTAATTCGCTTTGATATGCAAAACCAGCCATTTTTGATTTCAAAGAAAAAGTTCAATTCGAAGGCATCCTTACATTTGAACTTTAAAGTTATCATAGTAGGCTTTGAAAACTTACATAAAAAATTACAATAGGAACCATCCGTGGTTTTGTTTTTTTTTTCGAAATGAAAACGTTGTTTACCTGGTAAGGTCTTAACAGCTTCACGAACTATTGAAGCGAGCGCTGAAGGCACTCAGCCGATTTGGAATGTTAGGGCGCTAACTCAAGGGTCACGGCACACCTCGGCGTGGGCTGTCGCCTGTTTTGTGCAAAAATCGTGACCTATCTGAGCTAACCTAAGCTAAGCTATCTAGATATACGTATATGAGTTATTAAAACATGCATGTGTACCAAGCATACGTGCCTCAACAACTCCTATATGTATGTGTCGGAAAAAATCCTCTAAACTATATAGGATAGGGAAAAATGAGAGTAGAACTCTTTGTCATTTATTTCTCTGAAAAAGAAAAACCCGTGGACATGAAGTTAGATACAGAACTAGTAAAACTGAACTAAACAACAAATATAAGAAACTTATTTTAAAAATTCTGGTCTCTCACTTAAAAAACGTAAAACAATTAATAAAATTTCGTCGGTTTAAGTTTCGAGTTTTTAAAATAGTCTTCGACAGCTTTAATAAATAAATTATAGTACCACTCGTAGACTTAAATCAAGGAATAGAATTATTAGATGTGAAGTAAACTGCAAATATAGGAAGCTTTGTTTGTAAATTCTAGTTTGTCACTTCGAAGCGTAGAACAACACCCGATTAGGCCTCCCACGGCAGCGGCTCAAGCCTAGGTTCGATCCCTCGGTAGGGAGCCCTTGAGTGCGCTGCTTGCGCGATACGGTGACACATAAATATACATCTGCTACAACACTACACGATCACCCCCCACACACGTGCACGGCTACACGCTTACACATGAAAGTGGAAGGGTTTACTTTTTTCTCTTATCAAACTGAAAAAGTCTCAATTTTCCGATAATAAATATATAGAGGAGTTGTTGAGGCGTGTATGCTTGGTGCACATATACGTTTCAACAACTCAAACATATATGAATAGGTAGCTAGGTTAACTAAGATAGGTCGCGATTTTCCATGCAGTAGGCAACAGCCAAGCCAAGGTGTGCCGTGCACCCTTGAGCTGATTGCCAAAATAAAATCATCTGAGTGCCTTAAGCGCTCGCTTTAGTAGTCCGGTGAAGCTGTTAAGACCATGCTGGGTCAATAGCGTAGTCATTTCGATAAAAAAAAGCGTAGAATAACTAATGAGCTATTGTTGCGTTTGAACCTATGAGTTTTGAATTTAGACTTCGACAACTTATATAAAGAAATTATAGTATCACTCACAGATTTAAATCAAGGTATAGAACTATTAAAAGTTAAGTGAAGTGGAATAACAGAAAACTTAATTTGTAAAATCTGGTCGATCACTGAGTAGTGTAAACAATGAATGAACTTTGGGGTGTAAGGGGTGTCGAGTAACATCTTAAGACTTGAGACACCCAAGCCAACCTCACCTGCACGTGGTGCACCCTGCTGAATAACGAACGAGGCAATGGCGAAAGCGGAGTGGTAGGGTTTTACAGCCCGACTAGGTCGCAACCACCATGCATATGGTGAAAAAGCCCGTCATAGTGACTCGCTTCTGCGCGTCGCGTTTCGGGATCAGCCTCTGCATATCCAGTACCGGGTGACTTTCGTCATTATGGCCGGCATGACAGCGGCGACCGGCGATGGATAATCTGTGTCTCGGTGGTTGCCGATGTTTTTGGATTGTACTATGCTTAACATCAGGCATAGTGCAGTCACTATGTCGTGCTTCGATAAAAAAAATAACTTCTTTGTAACTTGTTTTTAGATTAGACTTCGACAACTTACGCAATGAAATTAATGTAACAGTCGTTAATTGGGAGCAAGCTATAGAACAATTAAGGATAAACCAAACTGTAAATACAAGTTCAGTTTATAAATCTGTTTTCCAATTTGCTAATGTAGAACAATTAACAAGTTTTCGTTGCGTTTGAACTTTTGAGTTTTCAGATTAGACTTCGATAACTTATATAAGAAAATTATAGTACCTTTTGTAGACTTAGAGCAGATCATAGAAATATTACACGTAAACAAAGCCCTCGTTAAGGATCTCCAATTGGCATATTTGTTCAAAGTGACGGAAGTGAAAAATAATATTTACAAATACTCCGTTATATGTGAAATTATTACATAGGAGTTTCCGAAAAGAACAGAATGTGTTAAAGAAATCTTCGTTTTCTCCTCTTCTTCAGAATTCGCTTGACATCGTCTCACTGAGCGTATTTTATCGCCTGTATCATGACGAGTGTTCTGGTGAGTTGTTTAACCTAATTCCATCTTCTTTCCACTACAGACCTATACGGGCGGGTACGTGTCTCCACAAATTCACAGAGGCCACCATCCCAGCTAGAACGAAGAGGTTTGAAAGCTCTTATCTTTGTCGTACTGTAAAGATGTGGTATCGCCTCACAGCCAGTGTGTTCCCTTCCACATATGATATGGGTCCTTCAAAAGAGGCTTGAAGAGGCACTTTCGCGGGTTGGCATAATTAGCGACGACTGCCGTTGCTTTTTAAAACCGACGATTGCCAATATTTGTGGACTGTACTGTACTTTCTATCAGATCCTATTCAGTAATTTTGTCGAACCAGTTAAAAATGTACACGCGTTAGAAGTTATACTTCTTTAGCGTAACAACATAAAAATCTTTTAAATTTAAATCTATTTGTCCATTTTTTTTCTATCTATTTTATCTTCTTTTTTAACTTTTTGATACATTTTTTTTTACTTTCGCCTTATTCTACGTTTGTAGAAAAAACGACACCAACAATAGAAAAAAGTTATTTAATACATTCAAAGTTTGAATACCAAAAAATACAAACAACAAATACAAAGAAACAAAATGATGACTATAGCTAATTTCAGGGTGTCGGTTTTTCATGACGGAGTGCTCGCACGTCGTATTAA
>JACEII010000103.1:1875703-1893854 GCA_014332785.1 Antheraea mylitta | reverse complement strand
AACTTCTTTTGTCTTTGTTCTTTTGTCTTTTGTCTCTTCTTTTGTGACAGTATGCGCGTTCATCGTAATATCTTCAGGGTGTCAGTTTTTCGTGGTGGGTTGCGCGCGCATCGTAAAATTTACTCTCATCATTTTTCCGTAACCCGTCAAGTAAAAAGTGGAATTTAATATGATAAACATAAAAAGATGTCAGAATGTAACCATAAAGCAGCTTAAGAACATTCGAATAGATTAGCAAGTTATAATGCTACCTAAAATTAATTCATGCTACTGTGTGAATTATATTATAGACATACATTATTGTGCATAGCCGTGCTACATGAACACCACAAGTTAAACATAGCATACCAACTCCCATTAGTAATTTTACATCAAATTATTGTATTAGCTTCATCGCCATATTGAAAAATTACTTACTGTTTGTTAGTGTTGCATTATACTAAGTAAATCCATAAATATATGAGCGGTCTTCCACATATAGTATACAAATGCAAAGTTTATATATTAAATATAGCCAGTTGTTGTTTAACATCTATATCTTTTTTTTTTTATTGTAGCACGACAAAGTGACTGCACTATGCCTGATGGTAAGCATAGTACAATCCAAAAACAGTGGCGACCACCGAGAGACAGATCATCCATCGTCGGTCGCCGCTGTCATGCCGGCCATAATGACGAAAGTCACCCGGTACTGGATATGCACAGGATATGCATATCTATTCTATCTATACTAATATTCTGTAGCTGGAGGGTTTGTTTGTTTGGTTGAATGCGTTAATATCAGCAACTACTGATCCGATTTGAAATTCTTTCAGTGTTAGATAGCTCATTTATCGAAGAAAGCTATAGACTATTATATATCATATATTATATATATATATATATATATATTTATTATATATTATACATATATTTATTATATATTATATATCATAGCACTGTGACCAATAGAAGTGGAGCACCAATGAAGAACGTTTTAAAATCATTTTCTTTTCCTTTTGCTAGCTTCTGCTGTATATTAGAGTTAGTATAAGTAACTAACTATTCCACACGGACGTAGTCACGTGCAGAAGCTAGTGTTTTATAAATTCACTCCAAGTTTCTTACCCATAGCTCTTTTTTAAAATCATAGCTCTAATTCGACATTAGAGTTTTACTCTCAAAGCATACAAATAAATTTTATTTAAAGATATACAGAATAGACTTTAAGAAAATAGATAAAGCTAAGCATCAGCAAGTACCAATTAACTGTAAAATATTTAACCCATACGAATCACCCGCTTAAATGTAGCAGACGAATAAATTAACTCTTCCAAAGATTAAAACGAGACGTTCAAACTACAGCCAACTTCATTGAATACTGTTTTGATGAACGCACAAACTTTCCTAATTTTCCAAACCATAAAACAAAAGGTCGGTCGGTTCCACTCTATTATAAACTTTATTATTCCTATGGCGTTTTTCTTTTATAAATTTCGTTCTGTGTTTGGCTTTCGTGCGAGATTTGGTAGATTTTTTTATCATTGCGATAGTTTGTCTTCAATCACACCCGTCTTGTTTGCCTATACTCGAAGAACATGACATAACTATTTAGCTTGTATTTTCCTACAATGTTTTTTTTTTCATATTATTGCGTTCTGTAAATTTGATATTTATATAACGTAGGTACTATACAACAAATAAGGTTGATCGATATAGTCTTGATTAATGGGTGAATACATTTTTTAGACAATTTTTTCACCCGAAACTATCTATAAGTAACGCAGGAAAAATTTAAGCGTTATGTAGATACCTTTATTTTATAATTCATAGAATCAATCATTTTTTTTCTAATATCATAGGAGGCAAGCGAACTGGTTGGGTCACGTGATGTTAAGTGATCACCACCGTCCATAGACACTAGCGACATCAGGGACGTGCCAGCCTGTATATGGGAGAAGGGGGAGGGGAAGGAAAGGGAAATCAGGAAAGAGGAAGGGAGGTGGGCCTCCGGCTCTCTTACTGACCGAACGAAACACAACAATGTAAGCACTGTTATTTCACGTCGGCTTTCTGTGAGAGGGGTGGTACTAACCCGGAGGAGCCGACCCATTCATGCTGAAACCAAAAATAGCTTCATAGGGTCTCTACCACCTATCATGAAATACGAACAAAATTAGTGATAACATTGAACAAGTAAATAATAAAAATTATCGTGATTATTTTCCCAATTTAAACACTACAATTTAGTAATTTTAAATTTCAATCACGTTTCTAGAATCAGGAGTGAAATTTTTCAAGTAAATACGTGCGGTAAATTTCACTGCCAACAGAATGTGCCGGGATGATCGTTCATAAGTTTGGGTCTTTCGAGTGTCCAACGGAGCACGTGACGTCATTAAAGGCTACGTGCGCACTAACTAGGTTAAAGGCTGTTTCATATTCAGTGCTTAAACCTTATTACATATTATATAAATATATATAATGGAATTGAGTATCGATACTATAGTAAATAGCGTCAATCTTTCTGGCCGTTATAAATATAGCTTTAAGTTCCGACTTGCGTGCAATATAATCAAGAGTTAAAAAGAAAGCAAGTTACAAGTACTTTTAAGATTAAAAATAAAAATTTTGAGTCTAGAAACCTGTGTCTACTATACCGACGTGACTGACGACGCGGTTAGTAGATTCATTCATCGAGCCGTGAACGCTCCAGCGCGGGGCATTGTAGATTATAATCTAAAAATATGCCATAAAGGATCATAATAAAACCGCCAAAAAGGCAATAACATCATTGAAAAATCCACTCTATGGTAGTAAATAGTTAATTCAAATAAAAAAATAAATATATAGTTAAGTTAAAATAATACTAAATAGATAAAAAAAACATCCAATAATTGCTCACATATACAATTTTTCACATCTATCCTATCCTATCCTACATAGTTTAGAGGATTTTTTCCGACACAAAATACATAAAGGAGTTGTTGAGGCACGCATGCTTGGTACACATGCATGTTTCAGTAACTCATATACGTATATCTAGATAGCTTAGCTCAGGTTAGCTCAGATAGGTCGCGATTTTTGCATAAAACAGGTGACAGCCCGAGCCGAGGTGTGCCGTGCACCCTTGAGTTAGTCGCCCAAACATCCCAAATCGGCTGAATGCCTTCAGCGCTCACCTCAATAGTTTGATGAAGCTGTAAAGACCTATCTAGGTCAAGAGTGAATTTTTTCATTTGGAAAAAAAAAAACAGTTTTTCACGAACATAATAAAAAAAGGTGCGGACCAACAGTCTGCAAAGCAGAAGAATAAGAAGAAAAAAGTGTCTAGGAATAGGTGATAAAATATATTTCAATCATTTTTAAAAATATATGTCTATCTACCTGTTCTTTTGTTTGGACATGCATCACAGCTAAAGTACTGCGTTCTTTATCAAATGTCTTTAATAAAATCATAAAGCATATATCCGAGTAACATTTAGCTTTTGTTTCATTAAAATCGGTTCGAGCCATCAAAAGTTATTATAATTTTAATGACAACGCGACTTAAGTACAAGAGAAAAGTAGATAAGTAGATGGACTTAACATATTCAGATGACTATTAGTCACTGTATCTTACGTAAGATTCCACGTGAACGAACTCGTGGGGCACAGCTAGCATTATAATAAGAATTGGAGATTCATCTTCCAATCTTTACACTACACAGAAACTTCCAAATACCTCTTGTGTGCATGTGAATTACTGAAGCCTACACGAAACCAGACTCTGGGAAAGCACGTATTGCTCCCGGATGAAGTACAGATGTCCTCAAATAAAAGAGTCCTGCAGTTTTTAAATGCTACAAGACTAGGTAGGGAGCTTTAGTAATATGGGTCAATCACAATAGGTCATTACTAATCACAGTGATACAGAACGAAGGACTGCATAGCCCCTTTTTGTAGGTGGTAGAGTCACGCTGAAGATATTATTGGTTTCAGCATGAATGGGTCGGCTCGTCCGTGGTAGTACCACCCTCTCACAGAAAACCGACGTGAAGTAACAGTGACAGTGCTTGCATTCGTTCGGTCAGTGAGAGCGCTGGAGACCCATCTCCCCTCCCTTCTCCTCTCCCTTTCCTTTTCCTTTCTCTCCAATACCCCGAACACAGACTGTCAACACACTTGCAACTCCTCTGGGGTTGCTAGTGTCTATGGACGGCGGTGATCGCTTAACAACAGGTGACCCGCATGTTCGTTTGCCTCCTATATGATATTAAAAAAAAATAAAAATAAAATATAAATAAAAAAAATAATACACAACATGGCGTCAACATTCGCATCTATGTCACCTATCTCTATCTCTGTTTCAATGAATAATCAAGAAATTTCACACATATATTATCAGGAATATAGAAACGGACATACGGGAGGCCGACGATGTATCGCGTTTACCCACTAGATGCCTGTTCACTCTACTCTTATTTAAGTGCAAATGTTTTTTTTTTTAATATTTAAAAGTAATTAGACCTGAAATTCACGACGTGGTCTAAGATTGTAAACACAGATGTAAATTGGCTCTCAGATGCTGCTGCCAGAACGCAGACATAGGTACTTAGTGACAGATTTTTAACTTCAGGGTGTTAGTTTTTTTTTTTTCGAACTGACTACGCTATTGACCCAGCAAGGTCTTAACAGCTTCACCGGACTACTAAGGCGAGTGCTTGCGGTACTCAGCCTATTCTATTTGGGCAACTAGCTCAAAGGTGCACGGCACACCTCGACTTGGGCTGTTGCCTGATACGTGCAATTCGCGATCCATCTGAGCTGACCTAAGCTAACTATTCATACATATATGAGTTGTTGGAGCATATATGTGTACCAAGCATACATACCTCAATAACTCTTATATATATTTCGTATAGAATAATTTTCCAAACTATTTCAGTTCGATAAGGGAAAGAAACAAAACTCTTCCACTTTCATGTGTAAGCGTGTATGCGTGTTGCAGTGATGTAAGATTTTGTGTCACTGCATCGCGCGAGCAGCGCACTCAAGGGCTCCACGCCGAGGGAACGGACCTAGAGGGTGTTAGTTAGCAAGACGGGTGTTAGGAAAAGCTATACCACCATACTATGGTGTCACCATAATATTTTGTTTCACCAAGGTGACATCTTATTGCAGGATTTGAGCTTCATCAATTTTGCAATTCAGCATTATCCAAACATACCATCATTACTTAACTATACTGCTATCATGCCTACGACATACATAGGTGTAGTATAGGAATGAATAAAATATAAAATAAAATCTACTAGCGAAACCAAATTATATCTCCTCTGAGTAAAATAGTCCTCGATTTCATCAATAGATTGCATTTCAACTACACAAGTGACCAGCATACCTTGGCCTGTGCCATCTTTGGTATCTTAAGAGAAAATGGAGTCTGAATAAAATTTGAGTAATAGTTTTAAAATGAATTTATTGCTATCGCAGTCTACCCGAACAATTAAATAGAGCACGAGAGAGAGACAACTACAGCTCAGACTGTTTATAGCTGTTTAAGATAAATGAAATCATGATGTCTTAGTCCACTATTTCCTTCCAAATTGAGCTGATTTTAGTTCTTTTTTCTATATTAATATAATAGAGAATTCAGCTATTTCTATATGTCTAACATGACAATGATGGACATACGTAGTAACAATGCGATTTCTAAAACGGTCGGGCCGATTTTAACGAGTCTTTCGCTGGCAGATAGTTCATGCTATAAGATGTAAATTAAAGTATATAGTTTTGTTTTATAAAAATAGGTTTCCGTATAAATATAATTAGTTAAATGGCAGTGGAACAGTGCGTATCCCACATGCACGTTAAATTGAGCATTTTTTGCTAGATTCCACACGAAGAAATTTGCAAGTAACAACTAATCAGTGCATAATAATACTGCCTACTCTGGTCCCATACTTTTTTTTATCGAAGCACGACATAGTGACTGTACTATGCCTAATGTTAAGCATAGTACAATCCAAAAACATCGGCAACCACCGAGAGACAGATTATCCATCGTCGGTCGCCGCTGTCATGCCGGCCATAATGACGAAAGTCACCCGGTACTGGATATGCACAGGCTGATCCCGAAACGCGACACGCAGAAGCGAGTCACTATGACGGGCTTTTTCGCTATATGCGTGGTGGTTGCGACCCAGTCGGGCTGAAAAACCCTACCACCCCACTTTCGCCATTGCCTCGTTCGTTATTCAGCAGGGTGCACCACGTGCAGGTGAGGTTGGCTTGGGTGTCTCAAGTCTTAAGATGTTACTCGACACCCCTTACGCCCCAAAACTAAAGTCACATGCCTGGATATGAATTATTTGACGTAATAACCTTTACAAGACCATGACCAAAACTGCTTGTGAACATAATGTAACAAGAAATGATTCACGAAAAATATGTGTCTGGCTAGATAGTGACCAAGTATATGAATAACCTTATAGTGCCACAACAAAGCATATGTACAATAAAGAAGTGAGGTTGTTTGTAATCAATTGCTACCATCACGCATCTAGTAATAAATCCGACACACTATCCTACTTCGGTAACGTTAAGTGCTTAACCAGCTGTTGTTTTGCAACTAGTAAACTAGTAAACACTTCATCCTCACACATTGGAACCGAAATGGTCTCGGACGGCCCAGTTCCAAAGAGGTTTCCTTCCGCGAACGACCCGACTGTGGAATGAGCTTCCTGCTGAAGTTTTTCCTGGGGACTACAGTATGGAGTACTTCAAGGGGAAAATAAATAGGCTATTTAGGGGTCGGCAACGCGCATGTGACACTTCTGATGTTACAAGAGTCCATAGGTTGCGGTGATTGCTTTACACCAAGCAGCCCGCATGCTTGTTTGCTACCGACGTAGTATAAAAAAAAACTAGACAGGTGCAAGTCTTTGCAAGTGACTCGGACTTTTTAGTGGAGGAAAACATCGTTATGAAACCATAACAATATGGTAAGGCATCTTCTATGCTCGTCTCTCTAGGTACTACCCTCATATCTGGTATAGCCGCACCTATAAGCCTGCCCTTCATTGTTTAGAGTGAGATCACAAATGTAAACCATCATATGAGGCTTGATCAAATACAAATAAACCTATACGGTGTTATTACAAAAAAGTTAAGCACGTTTTGAATGCTAGCTTTATAAAGATCTCTCGGTGAATGTTCGCCGTCTTGCTCTTTTGTCTCGCTTTGGTTAGGTTAGGTTACACTTGCGAAAAAAGGATAACGCGATCTTGCTTCGGGCGAGCGCGGTGCATTTCGTATGAAACCTTTTTTAAACCAAGTATTTAACCATTTTGTAATAACACCGTCGAAGTTTAAACCATTATTTTTGCATAGAGCTTTTAAATGGGCTCTTCTATATATTTATGGGCATGCCTACTGTTGAGATAGATTTTTAATGATGGTTGATAGTAAAATTGAAGCATCCGTTCGGAACGTCACATAAAAATTATTAAAAATGGAATTGAATTGTTTTTCCAAGTGAATAATCCCATCATAACAGAATGACTACTGAGAGACCACTATATACTGGTGTTTACAGTTAACAGCGCGTGTCGTAAACCAAATGTGAGGGCTGTAAAAACTGAACGAAGTTGGTTTTCGGTTCGTTGATTGGAGTCTGATGGGATCATATACACTATCAATCTCTAAGATAGAAAGGCTTATAGTTGCCGAAGTATCATTTTATGTGACAAATGCGTTTGATTCCGTTCTTACATAAAATTCCCATAGAGGCACTGTTTGTGTTGAATGATCGTTCAAATTTTTAGAAAGGGAACTCGTTGACGATACACAGTTTCTTTATACTATTGGTGGTAAACGAATACCCGATTAGGCCTCCCACGGCAGCGGCTCAAACCTAGGTTCGATTCCTCGGTAGGGAGCCCTTGAGTGCGTTGCTTGCGCGATACGGTGACACATAAATATACATCACCGCTATAACACTACACGATCACCCCCACACACGTGCACGCCTACACGCTTACACATGAAAGTGGAAGGGTTTACTTTTGTTCCCTTATCGAACTGAAAACCTCTCAATTTTCCGATAATAAATATATGGAAGAGTTGTTGAGGCGTGTATGCTTGGTACACATATACGTTTCAACAACTTATACATATATGAATAGTTAGCTAGGTTAGCTAAGATAGGTCGCGATTTTGCATGCAACAGGCAACAGCCAAGCCGAGGTGTGCCGTGCACTCTTAAGCTGGTTGCCATAATAAAATCGGCTGAGTGCCTTAAGCACTCGCCTTAGTAGTCCGGTGAAGCTGTTAAGACCTTGATGGGACAATAGCGTAGTCATTTAGAGAAAAAAAAAAAAAGTGGTAAACGAACATTTGGGTCAGCTGATGGTAAGTGATCACCGCTGCCCATGGACACCTGCGACACAAGGGCAATCATAGATGCATTGCCGACCCTTAAGAAAGTGGTAGACTCGCTTCTTGAAAGTTTGCAAATTGTATTGGTCAGAAAACGCTGCCGCTGGGAGTTTATTCAACCGACGAATTTGGAGAAAATGCTCGTGAGAACCATACAGTAATTAAGTCTATCTCCTCAGTTTGTTATTGCAACTAGATATAGTAATATAACACTGTAGTTCAGTGTTTTCCGACGTTGGTCCCACAGCCCACAGGATGGCAATTAGATACTTAAGGGGGGCAAATTAAAAATCGACACGACTTTTTATTCGCTTTAAGTTACTTAAATGCAATGCTAGATATCGGTGACAAATTTAACAGAAAAAGCAAATTCCTAAAAAAATGCTATTAATATTTATTAGGTATAATTTCGTTTAACGTTACCAAAATATCAACTGGTTAATTAGTGTCGTCAAGTAAAGTAAATTTTTCATTATATGTTTTGAAATGTTACTTACGATGTTTTGATAACAATTTCATAGTGATCCCTTCGTAAAACTTATCATTTATATTTCTAAGGGAACAAAACAATTTTTAAAAGTTAAAAATTATATATGGGGGAGCTGATAAAAATCTTAGAAATGTTAAGGTGTATTGGCCAGTGGCGGATTTGCAGTATCGGCCGCCCGAGGACCCAGGTCATGTAGTAAGTACCAGCCACCCCTTTCTGAACACCCAACATATTGAGTACATGATGAATTTACTTTTTTGCGAACTTTTATCAAAATCGATTCGATTTAGGAACATTCTTGTTATACGATGCGGTGCAGTGTGGCCCACCATAATATGCACGAGCCTTTAGAATATTTGCGTACTTTGAGTTATTTCTTGTAATAATCAGTGAAGTTTTTGTCACGATTAGCCACCCTTAATATCTGGCTGCCCTAGGCCCGGGCCTCCTAGGCCTTTGGGCATAGCCTAAAAAATTTGGGAAACACAGCTGCTGTTAATACTACACTTACAAGATTTAATTCACCTTGTACAGAGCTCAACCTTATACCTTATGATAAACACAGTTCAATTAAAATATATCAGTAACCGTTCATTGGGTTATTGCAAATATTATTTTTAGAAATCTCTTCACTTATGTTTAAATTACCCAATGTTGTAGAAAGGAGGGAATATACTAACCAGGAAATGTTTCTACAAATTCTCATGGCATCAGAATATAGAACATAATTAGTGGTCATTGATGAATTTGTCTGGACTTGCATCTTTATAAATGATCTTCTTGTAACTCTAACAGCTTACGAAAGATATGCCGAAATAGCACTCAGATGAGAAGATAAAGTGTATGGTTTTATTGTAAAAGAGATATGAACGAGATAGATTAAACAGACGCCTTGATACATAAAAGAAGTATTCTTTACATTAACAATACCAACTTTACCAAAATATTCGTTGGGACATAATCTGATCCCTCCACTGTATTTTTTTTTTTTACAAAATAAATAGTGAGCTTAACAAAAATATCTTAAAGCTCTTTATAGAAGAAAATTCCCTGACTTGGAAACGGGCGATTAACAAAAGAATAACTGTATTTAAAAAAAGCATTTTCTAAGAAACGTTAAAGATTTCATTGTAAAGTGAATTCTTTGAATAGAACGCTTTACTAGCCCGTCTATTTACCCGTGCAGTCGGTGTACAATACCCACTCAATGCGAAAGAATTGAAAGGAAATATAGGAATATTTTCTAACTTTTATGCATAAAATACTTAATGTTTCCTTCTTAAATCACACCATAAAATCCAATTTTATGTTACGACCATTTAGTAGGGAATTCATCTGTGAACATATATTTGGAATCTCCCGCAGATGTAATTGTGATGGGTGACGATCACATGTTCAAACGTATTATTGCATTCTGTATGCGAACTTGTTCGACTGTGGAAATTTGGACGTATATTTTTTTTTATTAGAGAGCGCCCAGTGGTCGACATTCGACCAAACTTGATTTTTTAAAGTTTGAACTTTATTAGGGTTCCTTTGTCAAAGGGTATACTAGGGAATACCCTAGTAGTATAGAATACTATAATGAAAGGTTTTCATCATGGCTACTCAGTTATTTGCCACTTGCCATTATCTTTAATTATATAAGCATAAAAACAATCTATGTGTAAATGAAAATTGAAGTTAATTATAAATTTGAAACAAAAACCACGTGGTAAAGCTCTCAAATTTTAAGCAAACATAACTTCCCGAAAGTAAAGAAATTTATCGCAACTCATGACACAATTTTCAATTAATTTTACACGACACCATAAGTGGTATTTTTGGATGATATTGAATTAAATGTAATTGGTTCATTATGGGAAATAGTGATATGCCCAGTATCATCGTTTGGAAAGTAATGGATGCACAATACAATCAAATGGTGAATCCAAGACAAAAATGTTTTTAATACTACCATTAGCTTTTAAAAATAAATTATTTGTTGTTGCTACATGAGGTTGAATTGCAACATTGTAACCGTGGAGGTCTAAGTCATGGACTACTTTTATGAACAAAATTCTTATTTTGATTATACAAAGTATTAATTCGCTCATTTTTTTATTAAATCATCATTTGAAGTGAGTTCACCATAAAAAATAATAAACACTACAATAATAGTTATATTTTATGATAGTATTGTTGACTGTAGGATGAAAAATGGTAATTGGAACGTAAGAGTTAAAAAATACATTCAGTCGAGCATAGCAACCTTTTTTGAAGTTCGTTATTGACGTGACGGCTGTCAAAATGTCTTTTTTATTTACATGTGTGTATATGTTGTGTAAAATTCAAGCATTAGTGTGAGTAATGCATATTTTAATTAATTTGATGTACTTCTAATGCATTTTATATAAAATAAAAAGCTTTCTGCACTTCTCTGCCATATAAACTTTAACTATGCCAAATTTCAAGTTCACCCGTTCACGTGAAATCGGTTAAAAAGGGGTACAAATTTTTTGCTTCACGTATTAATATATAGATATTATAGGAGGCAAATGAACAAGCGGGTCACCTGATGTTAAGTGATCACTACCGTCCATAGAAACTAGTAACGCCAAGGAAGTCGCAAGCGCGTTGCCAGCCTCTATTTGGGGTGTACGGGAAGTGGGGAGCGAAATAGTGGAGGAAGGAAAGGGAGTTGGGCTTCCGTCGCTCTCACTGACCGCGAATGAGACGCAACAATGCAAGCACTGTTACTTCACGTCGGTGTTTCTGTGTACCGGAGGCGAGCCGACCAATTCATGCTGAAACCAGTAATAGCTTCAGCGTAGATCTACCACCTACAAATATTATATTATAAATTTGAAAATGGTGTAATTTCTGCGATATTTCCCATAAGAAATCCTATTATATCATACCCGATTAGTATAAAATAAAAGGAGTGTGTTTAATGTGTTATAGTGATCGTATACACAGATGAGAATGTCTAATCACCATTATTACAATAGAAACATATAAACTCCAGCAGTCGGAACTGGTCGGTATTATTCTGCAGTATTTCTCCCACAATTCATCGTAAAATACACATAGACTTATATGATTATTCATTTGTTAGCTACCCACTTCCGGTACCGCTCGTCATTCAAGACTCGAGATACTAGCGCTACATATTAGAGATACGCATTGATACTAGCGCCAAGCGCCAACATATAAGAGAGACACATTAACACTAACGCTATTTTATTAAAGATAC
This sequence comes from Antheraea mylitta, assembly GCA_014332785.1. NCBI lineage: Eukaryota > Metazoa > Arthropoda > Insecta > Lepidoptera > Saturniidae > Antheraea > Antheraea mylitta. The sequence goes on along the minus strand of JACEII010000103.1, from coordinate 1,881,729 downwards.
ATAAATGAGAATTATTATAATTATATAGATTTCAATGAGTCATTTCAATAGGAATTGATATTGTTCATTTATTACTTGCACAACATTAGTTGATAATAATAGTAATTGATTTGACTTCAATAGTTTGACCTATAAAGGGCTAGATGTCTCTACTCTACACACATACACATATTTCAGATACGTAAATAACAATGATATAACAATGATTTTATATAGAATTGATGTACGTAAATAATATTAATCTGTTCATTAATTATTATCTTTGTGTCACTTAAAACAGCAGAATTATAAGAAAATGGTAATTGGTTTGAGTTTTATAGTTCGTCTTATAAATTATATAGATCGGCCTATAAAAGGCAAGATGTCGGTGTTATCTACGCATTCTTTTGTAAAAATTACTGTAAGCCGTAACTCTGGGCAAATAAAGAGTGAAAGTAATTACTTAGTATTTATTGGCATCCTGACTGCATCGACTATGTCGTATACAACCTGATAACACATTATAATAGACCATAGAAATAATTGATACTCTTACGATCTTCATAGATTTAGTTGGACAATTTAATCAGTAAGCCACCAAGAGAGTACGAAGGTTAGTGTCGCCCTGTCTTTGTTTAAGCGGACTAAGTTCCAATTCAGTGGAAAATTTAAGCCGTAACGGCAAGTATACTGTACTTTTTTTTAATATGCGTATATATTCAAATGTCGGTTAGATCTGTCTTTCATTATATGCGATGATTGTTTCATTTCATAGGTTACTAGCTGATTTGAGCCCACTTCTTTGGGCGGTAAATATTTTTACTAGCGATGAAATTATGAATGATTGGGTTAGTACGGAGTGATCTATGATTTATTCTAATTGGAAAAATGGGAAAGTATTTTTTTAAACTCTTGAGACGAAAAAATTACTTATGTTGATAAGAATTCATAATTGTTGTTTGATAATATGATCAATAAATATCACTTAATGATTTAAGATATTTTTTAAATATAAAAAAACTACTTTTTGTGGCTTAAATATAAAAGTTAGACATATGCTGTCGATGACTTTTTGGTAGGCATTATGAAGCCTTACAACTTTTCTCTAGAACTCAATTCTATATCTCTCATTGTTAAGGCAGCGTTCGTAAGAAACCATTTCGTTCGGCCGTTTTTTCTCAGACTTAATTTGCAAATCCGACAACCACAAAAAATCTATTCATTTATCGGGTTACTATATAGCATATGTCACTCACTAATAACGTGGCTTTCTATTGGTACAAGTTCCAAAACCGGTATAGTAGATCCAGATATGAATAGCCCCTAAAACCTCACAAAATCACAAACTTTACCTCTTTATTTTATTAGTATATTGAAACCCAAGAATCTAAAAAAAAAATTGTTTTGTCACAAAATATGTGTCTTGTATAAATTTTGAAGTGAAAATTTATTTATCGGTGTTTTTTTTTGTAGTCTGCAGACTCTTGGTCCGCATCTTTTTTTGCTTATATGTAGTTTTTTTGTTTTTTTACGTAAAAATCGTATCCGTGAGCATATATATATATTATTATTATTAGTAATTTATTAAATATTCACTGTTTAATTATTATTAGTTTTTTTTTGGTTTATGACGTTATTGTTTTTATAGCTTCATTTATCGGTGTTAAGTTACTATTTATTATTATAAAAAGAAAAGATTTGTTTCAAGTCAAGGCTGTCACACGAAACGCAGCCAGAAGTAAAAACAATGGAATTTAAACAGTGTTCTTGTTTGAGTTTTAAAATTAATTATATTGTGATTTATTTAAATTTCATAATCTGTAGTCTCTCTTTCACACATATTGGTACTCCGAATAATAATTATATACTTTTTTTTACAGTTTATTCATCAAGCGTATTATGTATGGACAGCAAAATCTTAATACAAACTATCAATATTAGATGTTTCTCATACTACGCAATGCAAGCTGCGCAAGCGCAATACGGTCGGTCATGCTTACTAGCATATCATGACGCAAAATTATAAATTTATCTGCAGCCAAGAAGATACCGTTCAACGCGTGTTAAACAGTTAACAATACAAAAAGTTCTATGAGGTTTTGTGTAGATTAGTACAGTTTTAGAGGCCACTACACGGCGCCGTATAGTTCGGCTTCAGAATATGTAAATAAACCAAGTTAATAGATTCACTTTGTATGTAGTTTTATTTTATCTTTCCATTATATTACACGGAACTTTATACGAGCAATTAATCCTGGATTTCTTAGAGTAATAGCTTCTGGAAATACTGTAGCGAGCATCACAATGTTGCCTTACGATCACTAAGCAGAGATGGCCGAGTCATTACATATTTAAAGACTAATTTAACTTTAAGCTTTACTATGGCATTATCTAAATGGGAATGCAAGTAAAAGGATTTTATTCCTTATTCTGCCATTATGAAATTCGAAATCAAGAATACTTTTCGCAATTTAGGCCCTAAGAAGGTGCTTATGAATGTCAAAACTACCACCGATTTAGACAACCAACTCAGTCATCGAGGAATATCGACATTATCGATCAGTGTTATCATTTTGAAGTAAAGATTTTCATAAATAGAATATACTTACAATCGTTTATACGAGATGCACAAAGAAGGGTCTTCTGTGAGGAGGTCATCTTGCAGAAGGAAGTGGCGGGTGTCCGCCAAAGAAGGGCAGGAAGAAGGGAGAGGCGAAACATTCGCCTCCTCCCGCTACCGTAGCCGACACTGAGGGGATAACCCATCTCTTCATGACACAGGTGAGGCTGACGAATGATGGAGCCTACGACTACCTTTGCCAGGGAGGTTCTCAGGGGAGAACTAGATAGATCCCTGATCACCCCTGCCATGCGGCGGAAAGTACAGCATAGGGTTTTAGTCTATGCGAGTCGGTAATAACCCACTCTCTCCCCCGAGAGGGTGAAGAATTCATTAGAGATTTTCCCATGTTAATAATAATAATAAAAATGCACAACGAGAGATGCTAATTTCATGCAGACATCACCATCGTTAACATAATGATACAACCCTATAACAACTTTTAGACATTAATACCCCCCTTGACATGGTGCTTGAACTTACAGTCAGCCAAATCCAAAGCCAAAAAAATATTTGCGTGAAGAAATATAGAGGAGTATAAGAGAACAGTGAGATGTTTTTCTCGCTTTCTCTTTGAAGGTTTCACTTCTACCGCCTATGAACTACACACATGTTATTTTAAATATAACTCCGTATAGTAATAGCACTGTATCTAATGGTAGGCACAATGTAATCCAATAAGACGGCGTCCGTTGAGAGGCTCAGAATCAATTGTCGGTCATCGGTGTCATGCTGATCTGTAAGCTGTCCCACGAAAGGCACTGTGACAAGGACTCCATACATATAGTGATTGTGACACAGTCAGCTACATAATAGCTACTTAGTAACTAGATATATAAGGTGTTAGAAGCCGGAATTGAATTAAAGCTATTTTATAATATTTATCACAAAAATTATAAAAAACATCAAGTTATACTTTCGCGGTTACGTTTTTTTTTCTACTATATAACTTACTAGCCTCTGCCCGCGACTTCCCGTGGAATAGTTATTTTGGCCTAACGCTAACACGCAGCGGAAGCTTTCAAGAGGAAAAAAACCCTGATTTTTAAACATTCCTCATTGGTGCTGTGCTCCTATTGGTTTTAGTGTGATGATATATAGCCTATAACCATCCTCGATAAATGAGCTATATAACACTGAAAAGTTTTTTAAATTGGACCAGTAGTTCCTGAGATTACCTCCAACATCGTCACAAACTTTACCTCTTTATAATATTAAATAGAAGTATAGATTATTAGGATAATAAAAAATATAGACTTCACGAGTTTCAGCTACTTTATAACATTAATCGATAACAACGAATCATCGTCCTATTAAAGTATCTGTTTACTAAAATAAAAACGCATTACGTTCTCGGAATAACACTCGACGTACCGGAGAGTTAATTGAGCATTATTATAAATATTGTTCTCTGAAATTACAGACTGTGTTGTTGAGTGTCGCGTACATACCAGACGCATTCGTCAATGCCGGTGTGGCCACTAGATTAGCAAGAAATTCATAAAAAAATATGGCCGAAATAATTTAAAGTGATATTTTTCTAACTAATCATATCTAAATTAATGCAAATATGATTACTAAAGCTGTATAATCACAGTTGATAAATGTTTATTTGGGGAGACTTTTTTATTTGACGTCTTCCGGATAGGCATCGAGCATTTTTTTAAATCTTTATTTCAATTAGAGACTTAGATTCACAAAGAACACGGCATTTCTATTGTACTACAAACCTTAGCATATTTATAAACACCTTTTAGAGTTAATCACAAACTTCCATATGATCTTGGCTTCATCATTTGTAGGTGTAGACAAGATTCTATGGAAGATACCCTAACGTAATGAATTACGCTTGAATTGATTTATAACGGCTTTTAGTTAAGCTTTGTTTCCGTCACAGTAAGCATTTTATTCGCCACTGTTAATTTTCAAGTAAAATGATAAATAATTTGTCATGTTATTCATGATTTATTTATTTATTTACACATGGATAAAGCAACAGTCGACAATCAAAAATAATAATACAATAGCAATAATAAAAAAATAAACTAGACTGAAGACCTAAAATGCTTTATCACATAGAAACTTAACTTACACTAATCATAATAATAATAAGGAAATAATAATTGTTTTTTTTTTCTCGATCTGACTACGCTATTGACCTAGCAAGGTCTTAACAGCTTTACCGGACTACTAAGGCAAGCGCTTAAGGCACTCAGCCGATTTTATAATGGCAACCAGCTCAAGGGTGCACGGCACACCTCGGCTTGCTGTTGCCCGTTGCATGCAAAAATCGCGACCTAACTTAGCTAACCTAGCTAACTATTCGTATACGTTTGAGTTGTTGAAACGTATATGAGTACCAGCATATCCGCCTCAACAACTCCTCCATACATTTTTATCGGAAACTTTGGAGAGTTTTTCAGTTCGATAAGGGAAAAAAATTTTAACAAAAATAACCCTTCCACCAAGATGTGTAGCTACACGCTACACGCTACACGTGCACGTGTGTGGAGGTGATCGTGTAGTGTTGTAGCAGTGATGTATGGGTGTGTCACCGTATCGCGCAAGCAACGCACTCAAGGGCTCCCTACCGAGGGATCGAACCTAGGCTTGAGCCGCTGCCGTGGGAGGCCTAATCGGGTGTGCGGGAGCGAAGTTAACCCCCAGACCGCGGCGGCGCGATTTGTGGTTACGCGGGCGTGGGCGTGAGCACGCTCTGTTACGAGGGACAGGCTGGTACTGATCGTTCGCTGACGTGATATCGTCGGGAGGGTCGTTGAAGATGTGTCGCGGACGTCTTTTATAACGCCCAGCGTTGGGCACGGGTTCGTAATTCGTGGCGGATACCACTAACGGACTGGGATGAATCGCGGCTCGCTCGAAATAGCTATCTGTAAGTGATTTTATATACGCCCAGATAGACGGCATCTCCAGGTCCCTATGGAGATCCGCCTTCCGGACGAACCAAGGAGCACCGGTGATTTTACGCAGAGCCCGGGTCTGCAAAACCTGAAGCGTATCTAGATTCTTCGCGTGGGCGAAAACCGGACAACTATACGTCATAACGGGACGAATACAAACTTTATATATTGTGAGCTTATGTCTGAGGGACAGTTTGCTCTTCTGACAGAGTAGATAATGGAGGCGACCCAAGACCATAGCGGCTTTGTCTCGCACTCTCTTAATATGAGGATCGAACGTTAAATGACGGTCTAAAGTGACGCCGAGATACTTGACCTCGGTGGTCCAAGGTATCTCGGAATCGTATAGCCTTATGGGCTTTAACTTGTTCACGCGATATCTGGGATCGAAGAGTATCGCGGCACTCTTGTCGGGGTTAATACCTATACACCATCGAAGAAACCAGTCACCGAGCGTGCTAACGGATTTTTCGATGCGATTCCTAAGGACTTTCGGCCGCCAGCCA
>JACEII010000103.1:1845721-1875603 GCA_014332785.1 Antheraea mylitta | reverse complement strand
GCGACATCGAAAAAGACTGCTATCGTGCGTTTCGGATTAGTGTTTTTTACCGGCGGATCCGGCTTCGGGTTCGGATCTTTATTAAAATTAAAAAGGATTTACTCCGTGAGGCGGAGTACTTGATCCGGACAAGAGTGTTTGGCGCGAAATCCAAACTGTTCGGGTGGTATTAAACTATGGTCGTTTATCGTAACCTGGAGACGGTTCAGAAGGAGCCGCTCGTAAAGTTTACCTAAGGTATCTAATAAACTGATTGGGCGATAGCTATCGGGAAGCGTAGCTTTCTTGCCGGGCTTGTGAATTCCTATCACTAAGGCCCTCTTCCAGACGGCTGGAAAATGACCCTGGGACATGGCCGCATTGAAGATGCAGACCAATAGAGCTATTATGCGGTCAGGAAGGAGCTTCAGAACCTCGTTCCTGATCCCATCGGGACCTGGGGACTTCCTAGGCTTGAGACGCTTGATGGCGGCCGAGACTTCGTCAAACGTTGTCGGGGTTAGGGTATCCGCCGGAGGAGACGCGAGTGCATGCTCTACGGCTGTTTCCATAGGCTCAATGATGGAAGGGTCAGTATTATCAGTGTTTGGCGAACACTGTTTATCTAAACTCGCGGCGAGACATTCTGCTTTGTCAGTGTTATCGAACGCGGGAGGCAACCCGGGGCCTCTGTCGAGAGGGGGCATTGGAATGACCGTATCGGACTTAAACTTTCGCGTGAGAGTCCAGAATGCCAGGTGAGATGGCTGGAGATCCTCCAGAAACCTGTCCCACCTGTCACCCCGGATCTCAGAAATACGAGACTTGACTGCTTTCCGTAAGACACGTAAGCGTTCGCGGTTCTTAGCAGTCGGGTAAGCGTCGTGAGCACGAGTCGCGGCGTTCTTTTCCGTGATCAATGCTCCACGTCATCAGGGAGCATAAAACGGCGTTCATTCGCCGCTTGTACCTCTTTCGAGGTCTCCCTAACGGCGGTCTGGAGATAATCAACCAGGGAATCGATGGCCGAATCCGCGTCGGCTTTGGACACCAACACGTCCGGGATCCAGTTTCGCGTAATCGGCCACTCTGATCGGCGTCGGGCTGTCACTAATTTATTATATTATATATATTATTATGTATATATATAATAATTTATAGTGGCGATAGTCAGAGTTATGTCCTAACTGTAATAGAACCGGGCGATGATCCGAGTCGAGTTCGTGTATGACTGATATGAGTCGTACAGGAAGCGCGACATTTTTTAGCAAAGCTACATCTAAAACTGACGGTCGGCAGTGATCTTGATAGTGCGTGGGTTCCGGAGGGCCTATGACGTCAAATGCGAGAGCCCCACCTAGTTCGTCGAGTATCATCCCATTACGAGAGGTATACGGACTGTTCCAGATAACGTTCCCGCAGTTGAGGTCCCCCGCTATAATGACAGAATTACCTAAATTGAATAGCGCCTGCAGATCGGATTTGAGCAATACTTTATTTGGTGGTAGGTACGCGGAGACAAGAATAATATCAGAGTGGCCCGTCATACCAACGCGGCATACTGACACTTCCATATGAGTAAGCGCGGACGGATCTAAAGGCATGCAATACAATGAACGCCTAAAATAAATAAAAGTGCCACCCCCGCGGGCGACACGGTCGTTTCTAACGATGCAGTAATTCGCGATTCTCGGATTACGCATGCTCGGTTTTAACATCGTTTCCTGGATGAGTAAAACGTCAATCTGTCTATCGCGCAAAAAGTCAGCTACTGGATCGCGCTGTGTCCGAAGGGATCTCGCGTTGAAAAACGAGAGACAAAGACCGCGGTGGTTTGAATTTTAAAATTAATATTTAAGAGACTGTGATCGGGGGAGGCGCTGTATGGTGGCTCCGATAGCCGGAAAGCGCGCTAGGGCGGCGATAAGGTGTATCCCGTGCTTCTCCTCTACTACGGCGTAGAAGGCGAAAACCTCCTGCATATCGTGCTCTACGAGTAGGTGCTCCATCCATTCGAACTTATCTGAGAGAGATGATGGAGCCTGAGTCGCCTTAGGTGGCGGTGCCAGAGGTCTTGAAGAGGCCTGAGGCTGAGGTCTGGGGGCCCAGGGGGCCATAGGGGCCTGCCCGGGTTGAGCCGCGCGCGGCACAGAGGGTGGCGAGCGCGGTGAGGTCGTGGGTGCGGGCGCTACCGGGGCGCGGGAGGCTCCCGGCAGGCCCGGGAAGGCCTCCACGGACATGAGAGGTGGAGGCAGAGGGCGGACGGCGGCTGCAGGCGCCCTGGACGCCTGCCTCGCCTGACGGGGACGTTGACTGCGCGGCGCGCGGGGACAACTGCGATAATTCGCGGGGTGACCCGCGTTACCGCAGAGCACACAGCTGGGAGGATCGGGAGTGCCAGGAGTGCGCTCGCACTCCTTCGTGGCGTGGTCTCCCAGGCACTTGACGCACCTGGGGCGAAGATGACAGTTCCTCGCCGAGTGACCATAACACTGACAGTTATGGCACTGCGATGGGGTATGGGTCTTGCGTGGGGGCTCTACGGTAATACCGTTTAAATCGCAGACTGAAGTGAGATTAAAAATGGCCTTGCCCTCCTGCGAACGGTCGAGGAGAACTAGCACCATATTATAAGGAGCGCGGGTGCGTGGGTGGTACATGCGATGTACCTCACGCACCGGGTAGTTTTTCTCCTTAAGGGAGAGGGTGACATCCTCGTCCGAGATTTCGGCCGGGACACGGCGAAGCACGACACGCAGAAGGCATTCGTCCTCTAGAGCGTACGTAAAATACGCGAGTTTGGACTCTGTTAAGAAGCGAATTAACGCGCGGTGGTCATCCGACGTCGGACATTTGACACGAATGCCCGCCGGCGTGCTAAGGGCATTCGTGTAGTTAATATTACGCGCCTTTAATTTGTTAGAAATTAAAGTCCATTGGGACTTGTCCTGTATCGTAACAGGAGGCGGCGGGCGCGGCTTCCTACCTGCGGAACCTTGCGTGAGCGGGACGGAGCTATTCGCGTTCGGCTTACGCGACGGTATGGCCGCGGTCGACGGTACACGAGCGCCACCTATATTGGCGACTTTTATGGGGCCTACGGAACCCGATTCCGTCGGGCTGGCCGGACGACGCCTGTTATACGAGACGGTCGTATATCCATCCTTGTCTGTCTGCGCTGAAGGCGTGGGAATCGCGGACTCGGTTTCAGTCGCGATCGGCTCGGCGGACGCCGTCACGTCTAGCTCCATCTCGGAGCTGGCCTCCGAGTTGGAGCTAGGAATCGAGGCCTCAAGTAGACCTTTGTCGCGCGCGTCTAGAGGAGACAGCGGCGCGAGGGACGCAAAGGAATTCGCGGTCGGAATGTTAAAAAGGCCCTCGGCGGCCTGCGACGCTACGTTGCGGTAAATTGAATTTACAATCTCCTGATCCAAACCGCTCTCGAGGAGATTTTTACGATAATATTCTCCCACAGCTAACGGATCCATCGCGGTGGATCGATGAGAGGGAGGGGCCGCGAAACAACCTCCCTGCCTTAAGGGCAGGGGGGCACGCTAAACGGTAAGCTACGGGACTATATCGAGTCCGGATCAAGAGAACTGTTTAAAACCAAACAAAGCGAAAGCACAAAATAAATAAATGAGTGGGCGAGACAGGGGACCATGTATATGAGTAAAATACTATAACATAAATAAATAATGGTTAAATAAATAGATAAATAATAATAAATAGGTACTTACATAGATAATTAAACAAATAAATATATAATAAATTGGTTATATATTTAAGAATAAGGAATAGAAAAATGAGTATATAAATAAACGGGTAAATATATAAATAAGAGAATGTCTCACTCACTCAGGTAGATTTTGTACAGGTGTGCCACAGCTGCACTCAACTTAGCACTAAACAAAGCACAACGAAATCGACAACAAAAGATCTCGAGCAAAGGAGATATCGGACACGTGCGTTCGCTAGCGCGTCCAAAACCGGAGTCTCTAATAATTGTTTAAATATATAGAAACATTGGATTAAAAAAAACTATATATAAAAGAATAAACGAAAAAGTTCAAATGAATTCAATTATGAAAACTAAATTTACCCCATTGAAAAAATAAATAAAATAAAGAACAGGTTGTGAAACGTAAATAATGAATATTAAAATATAATATGGAAACTGTTGTTTAGATGGTCATGGATATAAAATTATTAACAGAACAGTGTTATCTGGAGTTTGATTGATGCCTACGGACGAATGAGAACAAACTAAAAATTCTTTCAAACTACTTTTGTAAATTTAAACAATTATAAGCACATTAACAGAAGACTTCTTAAAGCGTGCAAACAATTAACATATCTATACTAATATTATAAAGCTGAAGAGTTTGTTTGTTTGTTTGTTTGTTTGGTTGAACGCGCTAATTTCAAGAACTACCGGTCCGACTTGAAAGTTTCTTTTCGTGTTAGATAGCTCATTTATCGAGGATGGCTATAGGCTACATATCATCACGTTAAAACCAATAGGAGCGAAGCACTAATGAAGAATGTCTCAAAATCGGGCTATTTTTAGAGCATCCGCTGCGTGTCAATGTCAGTATTATATGCGTTGCCATGGTAACATGATAACATTCTATCGAAAATATTAACAGGGTTTATTTTTGTGTTCCTGTTCAAAAGTAAAATAAATAATTTAAAAATAAATACTTTTTGATGAATACATATATCTGCGGTGCTACAAATATCAACATTTTTATTAAATTCTGTCGATATGTCAGTTTGTTTATTTGTTCCGGGTAATCTCCGAAACGGCTGGATCTATTTGAACGGTTCTTTTTTCTTAGAAATGACTACACTATTGACCTAGCAAGGTCTTAACAGCTTCAACGGACTACAAGTAATATTTGAACGGAAATTTTACGCGCAAATAACTATGTTGTGATGAAATCTGTGCATTTTTATGTGTGAAATTGACCAAAAATATGCTGCTCACTGTAAATGCATCGGACGTTGCAAGTTTCAAACTTAACTCTGTTAGTTTCGATGTTATTACGGTAACATTCGTGTAACTATTATACCAATAGTGAGTCATCTACCCTTCAGTAGATGATCTTCGAATAATTTATCCTTTCAACTGACTGTTATCAACAGATTCGTCAGGCATTGCGAGTTAAATAAGTTAAGCACGTAGACATATTAAGCCTAATAGATTATTAATCACTAAAGAATGTCTAGTTGATTAAAAAAGGATTACTCACGTTTCTCGAATTTATGACAGTTGAAGACCGGAAACCAATTATATTTTAGCAGCATAGGTAATTGCATGCGAGCGCACCGCAGATAACAATCTGAAATTATCAGCGTTGATATGTATCTTATTTTCAAAATTAAGAATAGCAAAGAGGTATACGAGTAGGCAAGTATTTCTAATAACAGTATGGATTAAAAAATAAACTTATAAACCCTATCATTACATATTATTATAAAAAGAGTCCTCCGCCGCGTCTGTCTGTTTGAGATAAATTCAAAGACTATTGAACGAATTTTATGAGTTTTCATTAGAATTTAGAGTGATTCACGAGGAAAGTTTCGGTATATAATTTGACAAAACTTGTTAAGTAGTTGAAATATAACGATAAAGGTTTGTTAGTGTCAGAAACAATCACGTCGCCTGGGAGCTATCGTCGAAAACGCTACCTAATCCCTTTAAGGCATACAATTGTGAATTAACATTGACAATAAATCACGTCACTGCTAACCATCATCTGTTTTCAATTAACAATAATAGTCTCACAATTATGTTAAAATAGCTATAATTCCTGACTTACTGCCGACCGACAGCAAAGGCCTCGACAATAGACAGCTTGATCCGCAAAGTGACACATTGAATCCAATCACTAAGTTACGTTCCTAGACATAATTGTTGTGGTAAAATCAGGTATTATATCCCTATAGTCTGTTGTAGTTATTACATAATTAGTTAATAGTTAGTGTGTATATGATTCGTCTCTTAAGGACTATATTATCGTCTGGATGAAACGTACTCTCTATCCCTTGTGGTATTCTAAAACTTGTGTAGGAAAATGTATGCTACACAGTTGAATAGTTGAAGCGTGAGAATACAACATATAAAAAATTAATTTACGAATATATCTCAGTGTATTACATGAGAACAGTTGTATTTATTTAGCTAGTTATTTTTCGTTATGTATATAATTGTCAGAATAGGGTTTGTATAAAGAAACTATTTGAAAACATCATACGGAGAAATTAGAAGTTTGGGTAACAATTTGTATGAAGTATTGTATGAAATGAAACAAAGACATCCTGTGTTATTACAAAAAAAGTTAAATACGTATTGAATACTTGCTTTAAAGAGGTTTCGTATTACATGCACCGAGCTCGCCCGAGGCAAGTTCGCGTTATCCTTTTTCGCAAGTCTAACCTAACCTAACCAAAACGAGACAACAGATCAAGATGGCGAAAATTCAGCGAGCGCGGTGCATTTAATACGAAACCTTTTTAAGCAAGTATACAATACGTATTTAACTTTTTGTTATAACACCATAAATGTGACTCGAAGGTATATTTTATGATTTTCTTTTTAATCTTATAACTTTAAACGAGAGATTCTTGTATATTTTTATATTTGTAATATAAAAATCTCGAAAACGGCGTCATCTATTTCCGTGAAACTTAGTATGTAGGTAGTGTCGGGAACGATAAATCGATCTAGCTAGGATTTTATTCATGGGAAACTTTCTTAACTGAGTTTTCCGGCATTTAAGAAATATAGCTAGAATATAAAGGTAAATTTCGCCGGCGCTGTCAAAACAAAAATAACTCAGATGGAAATCGGCGGCTTCGAAAATCCGTGTAACCTCAGTTCGAAAAGAGATAGTTTTTTTTTTTTTTTTTAATGCAATTGTATAAGGCAAACTTAACAGTTTATTTTAATAATTTCTTTAGATAAAGATATTCTTTATTTCTAACACGCAGAGGAACCTCTGAAGAGGAAAAAGACCCAGATTTTAAAACATTCTTCATTGGTGCTCCGCTCCTATTGGTCTTAGCGTGATTATATATAGCCTATAACTATCCTTGATAAATAAGCTATAAAACATTGAAAGAATTTTTCAAACCGGACTAGTAGGTCCTGAGATTAACCTCTACAACGTCACAAACTCACAAACTTTACCTCTTTATATTATTAGTAATTAGTAGAGATTTCTAGATATCTGCAACAATTTTTTTTCACAAATATGTAAAAAGTACGGACATATTAGATTAAATTACTTTTGTTTTCGAAATGACTACGCTATTGACCCAGCAAGGTCTTAACAACTTCACCGGACTACAGATTAAATTATTCTTATACGTACAGACTATAGACTACTCTCATAGCCACACTTTCACTAATGACAAATTAATTACTCTGTAGAAACTGAAACTCGTTCCTACTTCGAGACACTTCGTTGTATTACTGATAAACAGTTGCAGTTTATATTATGTAATTAGAAGATTGTTTTTTTTTTCTAAAACTGTTTGTTTACGGAAAGTTTATCGGCCAGATTATTTATATTAAACAAATACAATCAAGACGACGAAACTGATCATCTGCGAAACCTGGCTAATTGAATTATGGCGGTTTTCTTTTTCCCGATAGTAAATATATGGAGGAGTTGTGGAGGCGTGTATGCTTGGTACACATATACGTTTCAACAACTCATACATATATGAATAGTTAGCTAGGTTAGCTAAGATAGGTCGCGATTTTGCATGCAACAGGCAACAGCCAAGCCGAGGTGTGCCGCGCACCCTTGAGCTGGTTGCCAAAATAAAATCGGCTGAGTGCCTTAAGCGCTCGCCTTAGTAGTCAGGTGAAGCTGTTAAGACCCTGCTGGGTCAATAGCGTAGTCATTTCGAAAAAAAAAGCGGTTCTTTTTTTTATAACTAGGGACACGATATCGATACTTTGCGGTATCGAGTACATTTCCTTTCGATATCGATATTTTGCCTATACTAATATTATAAAGAGGTAAAGTTTGTGAGTTTGTGAAGGTAATCTCAGTAAGTACCTGATCGGATTTGAAAAATTCTTTCAATGTTATTTAGCATATTTATCGAGGATGGTTATAGGCTATATATCATCACGCTAAGACTAATAGGAACAGAGTACTAATAAAGAATCCTTAAAATCGGGGCTTTTTTTTCCTCTTTTCGCTGCGTGTTAACGTTAGCCTAAAGTAACTATTCTTCGCCAACGAAGTTGCGGGCAAAGGCTAGTGTTCGATACTTTTACTCAATGAGTACTTTTTGACAGATATTTTAAATTTATCGCTTGCATGTGTACATAAATTGTTAACACAAACAATATGTATGTATTGTACGTATTGAACCTACAGTTTCTTTGAAATGCCTAAAAGCAGTATTTGTGGAGGTTAGAACAGCGGCTTACTTGGATCATCATTATTTGTTGATCACCGTCCAGGAAAGTGTGCTGTATGCAAGAAGTTACGTAAGCAAAATGAGTTCAAAACGAAAATTAACAACACTGACAAATTTAAATATTTAAATAAATAAATAGAGGCCGTGAAAAGTCTCAACTTATCATAGAGAATCACATCGACTTTGAAGCCACGAACCATTTAAAACAAAAAAAAAAATACTTTTCAGTCAAAATCAAAATCAAAAATTCGTTATTCAGTTTAGGCCCTAATAAGGCGCTTATGAACGTCAAAAACTACCACCGGTTCGGAGACAACCCAGCCATCGAGAAGAACCGACAAGAAACTCGATCGGGTACAGTTTTTTTTACATACATTTTTTTTTTACATACAACTAATCGGGTCATCAATCACTCTCTAACATAAACACTCTACAACGTATAATATGTTCAGTGTTATTACATAAACAAAAATGAAGACGAGTTTTACTACGCACTGTCTAAAATTTAAAACGTCATTGGACCTATACTTAAAATCCTTTTTTTTTTATTGTAGCACGGCAAAATGACTGCACTGTGCTTGATGGTAAGCACAGTGCAATCCAAAAATAATAGCGACCACCGATTAACATACTATCCATCGCCGGTCGCCACTATCATGCCGGCTTGCAAAAAGCTGAATATGCACAGGCTGATCCCGAAACGCGACGCGCAGAAGCGAGTCACTATGACAGGCTTTTTCGCCATATGCATGGTGGTTGCGACCCAGTCGGGCTGTAAAACTCTACCACCCCGCTTGCGCCATTGCCTCGTTCGTTATTCAGCAGGGTGCACCACGTGCAGGTGAGGTTGGGCTTGGGTGTCTCAAGTCTTATGATGTTATTGGACACCCCTTACACCCCTATTACAAAAACGTGTTTAGCGGTATCTATTTATTTATTTATTTATTCCATATAGGTTCTTCACAGCTGAGGTATTGTATAAAGGAAAAAATATGTATACATTGTATTCAATACGCCAATTACGAAGTACACAAAATTATACAGCTTATATTATTAGATAGTGAACAAAATTGTTTTAGTAAAAGTTTAGGTAAAAGTATAGGTTTGTGGGGTGAATGTGTGTGTGTGTGAGTGTGTGTAAGTGTGTGGGTGTGTGTAGAGTTTAGTTTTATATCTGAGAGTATATGGTATGAGTAGGTATGTTTGTGAGCTAAAAATTTGGTTAGTTTTTCATGCAAGCAACTCTGAATTGCATTCGTTCAATTCAATCTCATCATTCAAAAACTTTACATTACATTATGCGAACAATTTCAATTTATAAATAATCTTTTTGTTCAGATCCTCCTTAAGAAAATTTACTTACTTTAAATTAAATTGGCTATCATTATTGTGACATTTTAGATAAAAGATGAATTTAGAAATAATTTTAGAAAATGATGTAATTATTGAAATAAGCACTTTATAAGATTAATATATTGTGTGTAAGTGTGTCAGGTTAAATAACAGTATACTGAAAGGAGTTTTTGGCGGAATTTTAGTCTCTCATGTAGTGGTTTTATATTTTATTCATAATCTTGTATTATTTGACTCTATTTTTTGTAAATTTGGTGGTGTTTTACGTAATATAGTTAGTTTATTGTGCATAAGTGAAGTGAAATGGAAAATAATACCACGGAGCATGGAATTCTGGGATGACACAAAACTCCCTGGAAGGTTCTAACAAGGGATCCACCATCTTGTTAGAATATTGATTTACACGACGCTTAATATTGAAATGATCGTACGACTCTTGTTATATTATTGATTACGTGACAATGGCGTAATAATCTGAAAGATTGATTGCTAAAAATAAAGTAAAAAAAAAAAACACAATAATAAAATAAGGACTGTCAACTTAGTGTTAGAGAATATTTAAATTAAAATAATGTCTATCTGTAAAGAAAGGTAAAAAAACTCTTTTGTAATCATACTTTTTTACAGTAAGATTCCAATGCGTATTTAACATTTTTGTAATAACACGGATTGTGTATTCCTTGGTTTTTAACTTAAAGAGGTTCTACTGAAAAAGATAAATAATACCCATTGCAAACATTTACGAAGCAATTACTTACGAATAAATAAACGTGTTTAAGTTTCCCAAGTTGACATTGAAAAACAACGGTTTAATTTAAAACTTTGTATTTGATCAACAAGTTTTTACAGTTGAAACAAATCTTAATTTAATAAGAAATTACAGTCTCCTACTGACTGGGTTCTGTATAATATTGTTATTAGTTTGTTTTCTTTTATTATTTTTATTATTATTGTCTACATTGGACATATATTGTTAAATTGGTAACAGTATCGTCTGACGGTGAAGGAAAACATCGTGAGGAATCATGAACCTAAGAAATGTTCTTGTAGTACTACTGTATGTGGCAAGACATAGAACTGTCGTCGTCGTAATCTTCTCGCACCCTCCGTCAGGGGGGTGCGGGGAGTCCGTCCCAGGGTGGCCCCTCTTACGGAAGTCTCGTATCGCCACCCCTATTAAGGGTGTGTCATGGTGACGCATTTCTCGCGTCTTGAGTGGGCATCGGGGGTGTGACTCGGCTGAATCGCACCTTGCTTGCTTCTTGGTGACTGGTTTCGGGCCTGCATGGCCGGGTTGCTGTTGCATGGCGTGCCTAGGCAAAGACTTTGTCTAGGTACGCCATGCATGCCTTCTCGGCTTCAGTGTCGGGTTGTTCTCCCTTTATCGCGGCAGCTTTTCTTATAATGGTCTTCAGTGCCTTCTTCCGATTGGCCTCCGGCGACTGATCTTCCGCTGGTTGCGGGGGCGGCGTACTTCTCCGGGGTATCGGGTCGTTCGCGGGGGCCATAAGGCTTCCCGCGGCCGTTTCTTCAACCATCCTGGGTTGTTGCGAAGCCACGCTGGGACGCGTCTTGCACCCGGAGTCACCAGTCCGGGCGACGGTTCCGGCGCGGCGGTTGCGAATCTCCCGTTTAAATACGGGGCAAAGCGTCAGGCTATTCGCGGGATGGGCGCCCCCGCAGTTCGCGCAGGTGGCGGGCTCCTCCCTCGGGCGTTCACAGCGTGCGGCGGGGTGGGGTCCTCCGCAACGCACGCAGGCGATCTGTCTGTGGCAGTTCTGGGAGGCGTGGCGGAATTGTTGGCACCGGTGGCATTGATCCGGCCGGCGCTTACCTCGCCACGCCTCGATAAACATTCCGGTCATTAGCAGCAAGTCGTTTATATTGTAAATGGCCGGTATAAGGCCAGGCGTTCGCTTTAGAACCGCGTGGTAAATACATCCCCTCCTACCGCCGCGTCCGTTTATCTGCCGCACGTACTCCGCCGTGAACCCCCTCACGCGCAGAGCTTCTATTATTACGGCAGGGTCAGTCTCCATTGGCAGGCCGCGTATTGCGACCTTGAGATTTCTTTGCGTTGGGGGGGTGTATGTGAACCACTCCACCCCCTCTAGCTTGTCAAGGTAATCTTGAGTTACGCGGTACTCTTCTGCGTCCGCGGGAATAAATCTGATGCCGTGTCCATGTGACCGGGCATTCACGGGCCTTCCCAATCGCTCCGCCAATTTCTCGAAGTGCTGGCTCCAGTTCGGCAGATCTTCGACGATAATTGGAGGATATCGCGGTCCCTTTTCCTCGGGCGACGCGGGCGTGTCAGTTTCGATCGCGGCGGCAGCACTGTCGCGCGATGGCTGCAATTTAGGGTTCCGCGGGCGCGTAACCGGAATAGTTTGCGGATCGCGCGCTAGAGGCGCTGCGATCGACGCATAAGAGGGCTGCTCGCGGGCAGCCTTCGCGGCGGAGCGGGGGCGGGTGTGGGTGCGCACACCTGCTTCGCTGGGGTTTCGGTTGTAGGTTTGGTCTTCGGCTTCTTGGCTTGAGGCAGGATATCTTGCACTGGCGCGGGTGATGTCGCGCGACTCGCGGCGGGCCCTGCATCGGGATCGCTGCGCTTCCGGCGCAGCGCTCGACCGAGCGGACTGGACGGCGCGTCGGGAATCGCGGGGAGCTCGAGTTTACCGCGAGCGGCGCTTGCGAGCGCCGCTGCGTCGATCGCGGAAGGCAGTAAGCCCTCGGATGTGGCCTCGTAGATGCGCAGGTACAGCGCCATCCAACGGAGCATCCCGTCCGACAGGGCCCCAGCTAAAATTAGCTGGGAGAGAGTGAGAATATCACTCTCGTATGCCGCTGTCGTAGAGGACGCCCCGCTGGGCGGCAGCTGCTGCGCGCCGGAGGTCGACGGTTGAGGTGCAGGCACGGAGGTGCGGAGTCCGGTGTGAGAAGCAGGGGTCGATGTTGTACACGAGGCAGCAGGGTCCGTAGGCAGGCTAGGAGTCGTCAGGTTGTCTGGTTGGCCCTGAAAAGGGCCTTTTGATCGTCGGCTCGCCTGGGATGACGAAGCCGACGAGGTAGCGCGTGAAGAACGCATTGTCGCGCAGGTCGGAGTAAGCGGCACTCTAGGACTACCTCGTACGCGGAAGACAACGGAGCGAATCCACATAGAACTGTGTGCTTAGTGTGAGTTTTTGTACCTACTCGGACGCGTTGACGTTCACTACGGTTTGTATGGGATTTTAAAAGCACCATCTAGTTGCTCGCATGTAAGACGTAGTTTATGAGTGCGAGTTTTGCATGTTCACTTTGTTGATATCGACGTTCGAAACGCGAGCACGTAGAGACGCGTAAATGCTTATTTGCGAGTGCGAGTTACAATTATATGCCATTTTGACGTTTCAAAAGTAAATATATTCATATTGACAATAGTACATTTTCACTTTGAATTTTGTCGTGAGACGTATAGCTTTGTGATATAGAGGTGTTTTTATAAAGTAAATATTATGGCAGCACGTTATTTTTTCGCGATGCAAATGTTGGAAACAGCAACATTACAAGATATTCGGAATAATATAGCCGCTGTTCGTGCAAAAGCTCGCGCTAGCAGTGATCCATTAAAAGATCTCACTGAGATAGAATTTATGAAAAGATGTCGGTTTACAAAGAAAGCGTTTAAATTTTTGTGCAAAGAACTGAGGCGACACACTAATCTAAAGTCGTCACAGATCTCCGAGCCTAAAATATATAAATAACACCATAATCTACACAAATTCAATAAAAGATCAATAAATGATTAATATATAAATGTTCCACTTAGTGTTCCATATAAGTAATCATAAATTCAAATAGTTGATGACTGGTTCTCATTATGTGTATTACAAAAATAGCAACTTTATCTAAAAGTTTAAAGAGAAACATAAAAGTTGTATAAAAAATAATATTGACGCACGCGCACTCCGAGTGTATGTAAACAAACGTATGTAAACAAACGATGGATAACCCGCCTAAACTAATACGTAACTTACTTTTTTGAAGAATGCATGGTTATAAAGATTTCATAAATTTAGTCGGTTTATCATAGGACACTACAGCATTGCCAACATAATGATAAAATTTCGCTCGGAAACGTTCATGGAACTAAAATTTTTCGAAACAACTTCACGGTTCGAGGTGAATTAACGTCAGTCGATTGAATAACATGACATGTAACTCACACTCACACGTACTAGGTTCTCGGTACGTTCTATGTACATTCGGTTAACGCTATAGAACATTTATTGGATATAATTTTGCAAACTCACACTAAGCACACTGTATATTTCGAAGAGTTTGAAATTGCCAAAAAGTGGGTGGGTATGGTGATTTCCCGTTTTGGGGTGTAAGAGGTGTCGAGTAACATCTTAAGACTTGAGACACCCAAGCCAACCTCACCTGCACGTGGTGCACCCTGCTGAATAACGAACGAGGCAATGGCGATAGCGGGGTGGTAGGGTTATACAGCCCGACTGGGTCGCAACCACCATGTACATGGCGAAAAAGCCCGTCACAGTGACTCGCTTCTACGCGTCGCATTTCGGGATCAGCCTGTGCATATCCAGTACCGGGTGACTTTCGTCATTATGGCCGGCATGACAGCGGTGACCGACGATGGATGATCTGTCTCTCGTGGTCGCCACTGTTCTTGGATTGTACTACGCTTACCATCAGGCAAAGTGCAGTCACTTTGTCGTGCTTCATTAAAAAAAAAACCTTCCTTCGGGAAGAGGCCTATGACCCTACAGTGGGTCTCTTACAGGCTGATGGTGATGACAGTAATCATTAATACAGATATTAAAATACATTTCTGTTATGATATAACAATGACATTTGCTTTTACGTCAGGATAATTAACACTACAGCGTACTTCTGACCACAAAAAATGATCGTGTCAATTTTAATATCAACACTTACGACTCGTCTGGTGTTGCTGGTATCTAAGACGGTGGTGATCACTTAACATCAAGTGATCCACCGGTTCGTTTGCATTCTATGACATAAAAAAGAGCCACAAAAAGAAAAGAATTTATGGACAAAAGTGGCGGCAGACAGAAAACAATGAATGGAAAGAGTAGGAGGAAGCCTTTGCCATTAGGCACACCGAATTATGTGATATATTATAGTTTTGTCATCGTACTACTGTCAAAATTTTCGGGAAATAAAAGTGTTTATTATTATTATAAACGCTTCGGCAGCTGGTTTACGAATCCTCCATCGACCATCTATCTATTCTTTTAGTGCATAGTAACATTTTATGTCACCATGTGTGTCGCTACACTCTACACTCATAAATGCAATCTTTTTGATGAAAAATGAATATGACCTTTGCCGATTAAATATTTTTTATAACTACTTCTTTGTATTTTTTTTTATGTCATATAGGAGGCAAACGAACATACGGGTCACCTGTTGTTAAGCGATCACCGCCGTCTAAAAACACTAGCAACCCCAGAGGAGTCGCAAGTGCGTTGCCAGTCTGTGTTTGTGGGATTGGAGAGAAAAGTGGAGGGGAAGGAAGAGGAGAGTGGAGGGGAGGGGATATGGGTCTCCGGCACTCTCACTGACCGAACGAAACGCAACAATGTAAGCACTGTTACTTCACGTCGGTTTTCTGTGAGAGGGTGGTGTTACCCCGGACGAGCCAACCCATTCAGGCTGAAACTAATAATAGCTTCAGCTACCACTACTAGATGTAATGTACATTTATGACAAATACTTCTAGAATTTTTACAAAACTAGAAGTCTATATGTCATTAGGGAATTCAGTAAACTGCTGACTTATTGTTCGAGAAACTAGCAGATAGATAGCGTTAAAATAAATCTAATTCTAAGTAAATACGAACGAAGCGTGAAGTTTGGGGTGTAAGAGGTGTCGAGTAACATCTTAAGACTTGAGACACCTAAGCCAGCCTCACCTGCAAGTGGTGCACCCTGCTGATCAACGAACGAAGCAATGGCGATAGCAGGGTGGTAGGGTTTTATAGCCCGACTGGGTCACAACCACCATGTACATGGCGAAAAAGCCCGTCCTAGTGACTCACTTTTGCGCGTCGCGTTTCGGGATCAGCCTGTGCATATCCAGTACCGGATGACTTTCGTCATTATGGCCGGCATGACAGCGGCGGCCGACAATGGATAACCTGTGTCTCGGTGCTCGCCACTGTTTTTGGATTGTACTATGCTTACCATCGGGCATAGTGCAGTCACTTTGTCGTACTTCAATAAAAAAAAGCGTCACAGTTGGGATAAAATAACGTAGTATTATTAAATAACTATTTGTATTAATATGAATGGCCTTTTACGTAATACAGTTCGGTAATTGTGACGTGGCTGGAAAATAATACCACGGAACATAAATTCTGTTATGGTACCATGGACATAGTAATACTTTTTTTATTGGTAAAAAAATTTAAACGCCTGGTTATTTTATAAGAGCAATATTTGTACCAGTGCACTGTTGCCTTTAAAAAAACGCTAGGAGCATCTTATGACTATTGCTTACGTGTGTAGGTGTCGTCATTAAAGAGTAATTAGGTTTAAGATAAAGTCAATGCTAGTAAAATTATTTTATTCAATTTCTTCTAGCGTCTGCACCCGCAAATATAAATTATATAAATTCAACTAATCCCTCGGTAACAAGACATTATTTTCTGGGTCAAATGCACTCTATGGTCTTTCGTATACGCTTGACAATATATATGCATAATAACATAATGATGACAAATAAAACCTTTTTTGCATAAGAATAACGACCGTTTTAACAATTTAAAATCCACTCAGTTAAATTTTGTCTTGACTGCTTAGCTGTTGCGGAAAAGTTTTTCGATACCTATCCTAGACAACACTATGAAATTCTTATATCTATAGCACAGATCAAGGTCGGATAACCAACAGACTTTAAAATTATATCTATATGTGTTAATTAACTTTTTATAGGTTGATAAAAGGATTTTAAATGAAGTTATAGTTTATGCATCTAGAATGCCTGGTTAGTATTTTAAAGTAAAAATGTAAATGGGTTTATAAAAACACCTACCGAACCCAAATAACGAGAAGAAACTTGTTTTACGCTCGAACTGCTAATTTTCTCTCGAAATACGGTGAGTCCCGAAGGAAAAAATATTTGTTATATTTTTTTTTTATTTTTCGCGTAAAATAATATCTTGTTAGTAACATTAATCATTCTCCATTTTTGTTTGTTCTATTGGAACACGCTATTTTACGATCATTATCCTGTGCAAGAAATTTAATACTTTCTCTCATAAACTTTCTGTCACGTAGACGTTTTTTTTAAACTTCTAAGTACCTACACCTAAACCTAAAAGTTTAAGTACCTAAACCTAAAAGTCTAAGTACCTCAACCCCAGTCAAAACTAATACCTACCAGCTATAGACGTATATTAAGCGGTAATGCATAGATTGTAAAAAGCTCTATATTCATTATTAAAATATGTTAATTTAGTTTTGAAATTAACTGTATAAATGAATAAACATTTACTGAAATAAAAAGAGGAATATAAAAAAAACTGAGCCGTCACAGGACGACACAGATGTGAAACATTGAAATTGTTCGAAATGACCGAATCTCGAATATATTTATAAGATTAAAAAAAACGTCAATTTGCCTGATATTATAAAATATTATATTATACCTAAATACAAAATATAATCATTTTAAAAAATACTGATTAAGGTTGAGGAGCAAAAAGCCAACATCACGCGGTGTTCCCAGGCGGTCACCCATCGAAGTACTGACCGCGCCCGACGTTGCTTAACTTCGGTGATCGGACGAGAATCGGTGTTTTTAACGTGGTATGGACGTTGGCGACAAATTATTTCTATCTACACTCCTGCCACTCCACCCGCTTAAAGAAGTTTTCACTTTATAAAAAAAACTAGTTGGCCTTTAGAAGAAGAGATATATATTTATTAAATTAAATAATAGTAGAGTATATTTTTTACGTCTAGTCGCAGAGTCGAGATAAGGTATTAAAGGAGCCAAACTTTATAACAGCACCATCTAGTGGTATATGCCGTCACTAAGAATAGATAAACAATTCACAAGACAATCGGGCGCTTACTATCTGATTGGTTCATATTTTGGTGCAACCATCTTATAATTTTTTTTTTTTCTAAGCTATCTAGATATACGTATAAGAGTTATTAAAACATTCACATGTACCAAGCATGCGGGTCTCAACAACTCCTATATGTATTTTGTGTCGGAAAAATTCCTCTAAACTATATAGGATAGGATAGTTCTTATAATATGCTTAACAGCTCTTCAAAAATTACAAATAATTCCAATGTGGGAGTTTTTGGCGGGATTTTAGTCTGTCATGTAGTGGATTTTATATTTTATTCATAATCTTGTGTTATTTGACTCTATATTTTATAGGTAATCTCAGGAACTACTGGTCCGATTTGAAAAAATCTTTCAATGTTATATAGGTCATTTATGAACAATGAAGAGTGTTTTAAAATGGGGATTTTTTTCTACTTCAGAGCTTCCGCTGTGTATTAGTGTTAGCCCAAAGTATCTATTCCACGCGAACGAAGTCGCGGGTTGAGGCTAGTTGTGCATAAGTGAAGTGAATGGAAAGTTAATGCCACGGAGCATGAAATTCTGAGATGCCACAAAAACTCTCTGAAAGGTCTAACAAGGGTGCCACGATCTTGTTAGAATATTGAAATAATCACACAACGCTTATTATATTATTAACTACACGACAAAGGCAGTAATAATCTAAAAGATTGTTTGACAAAAATAAAGATAAAAAATCCAATGTGATAATAGATTAATTCGTTAACAGTTAATTATAAACAGCACATCGATACATCGATGTACGATAAACATCGATAGCAATACATCGATGTTTTTCTATTATCGCTCATCCCTACTAGGAAGTAGGGATGTTAAAAAATAATCGTTTTTATTTAGATCGATTATTATTTTTTATAATCGATTTTTAATAAATCGATTATGTAAATTACGCGTTTATTTCAATTTCATAAACATCTATGCGACGAATAAAAAAAAACTCGAAATAACATCATTATTATTTACAAGTGAAGAGCGAGCATAGTGAGATAATATAATTATTGGTAAACAATAAAAATTCTAACTTCTAACCGTAAAGCACCTAAAAGCGGCTGGCGAAAGTATTTTATAACAAAATATAATAATACCACAGCAATATGCATATCCTGTATTCGAGAGAATTAAAAATCTGTAGTAACGAATACATCCCACAGTCTTACAGGTAACATGACTTATTTTATTTTATAATGATTATTGTGGTTCTTATGACACCAAAATACTGCTCTCTGTAACATTCGTTCAATAGAACTAAAAACGTCTGTCATGCGAGTTATACGTTTATAACCTCAACATGCTTATTTAATAATGTATTATAGTAAACTCGACATCAATAAGTTCAACAAACTAAGATAAGCTACTTTTAGGAAATAACCTATTGTATTCATTCGAAATAACTGGGTAAATATGTTTGTTTGTAAGTAAGAATCACTCGCACTATGACATGAAATATCTGTCTTATTCATAAATTATTACATTTTTAATTTTTTTAAAGGAGTTACGAAAAAGTTTTTGAAGTGAAAATTTCTTTAGGCGTAATGAACAATATCTTTTGCCGGAGATGAATTTGTAATTTTGCGTCATGACATCCTACGTCAGCATTACCCTCCGAATTGCGCTTACCCGGCTTGCGTCAGATTAGCGATATGTTATATTGATATTTAGCAGCTCATCAAACATTTGATAGATTAAAAGACTTCATAATGTAGGTATATTATTATTGCTCCGAGTGCCAATAGAAATGAAAACCACACTATTGTTAATAATTTCAATAAACGAACTCTGAAATTTAAATATTGTCATTCACACTATAATTAGTATGAAAATTTAAAAGACAATACATTAATTTCATTGTTTTGTGTTTTCACTTCAGTCGACAGTCCTTATGACTGCCTAGACTTTGTTTGAGTTAATAAGGTTGTCATTTTGTAAGGATGCTTAACATTTCATTTTTATTATGATAAAATGTTTAAAGGTACTGAAAATTTGTATGAATAATGATATTTGGTTTCTATATTCTTTACCTTGAAATTTTAAACTGATATTCACTTTCATTATGTTTTGTAATGGTTATTTCTTATGCATATCATTTTATTTAATTCTTAATCTGATAAATTGATGATATGAATCTCTTAGGGTTACTATTGAAATGTGAAAAGCATGGGGAATTTTAAATATAAGAAAAAAACGATTTTTTTGTAGATATCGATTATTTATTTTTATTAAAATCAATTTTTCTGAGATCGATTTTTATTAAATTAATAAAAATCGATTCACGTTTAGTCGATTTATTTCCATTCATCTCACATCCCTATCGATATCAATACACCGGTTTTTTGCAGCTAAACGTCGATGTTTCTTCAACATCGGTGAATATCGATCACCCCTAGTAACAAATCAGTCAGTTGATAAAATATATACTAGATACTAGGGATGTTAAAAAATAATCGACTTTTATTTAAATCGATTATTAATTTATTATAATTGATTTTTTATTATCGATGTTTATATTAATATTAATCCATTAAAAAAAATCGATTATATAAATTACGCATTTCAATCGATTTTCATAAACAACTATGCGATGGATGAAAAAAAACTCATAATAAGTTTATTATTATTTACAACTGAAGAGTGAGCATAGTGAGATAATATAGTTGTAAACAATTAAAATGTTTTCTAGCCGCAAAACACCTAAAAGCGGCTGCCGAAAGTATTTTATAACGAAAAAGAATAATACCACAGTAATATGCATGTCCTGTTCGATAGAATGAAAAACTTTGTAGTGAAACTACAAATTTAAAAAGAACATAGAATGAAAACATCCCACTGCCTTACAAGTAACATGAGTTACTATATCTTATAATGATTGTTGTGGTTCTTATGACATCCAAATACCGCTCTCTGTAAAATTAAAACTTTCAATAAAACTAAAAAGGTCTGTCATGCGAGTACAATGTACTTCAACGTGTTTACTAAAAATGTCTTATGGTAAACTCGACATCGGTAAGTTTACAAAACTATAAATTATTTTTAAATTATTCAATAAACAAAATCTTCAATTTTAATTTTGTCAATCACACTATAATTAATATGAAAATTTAAAAGAGAACTTCATTGTTTTGAATTTTAAATTTAGAATTAATAATATTGTCATTTTGTTAGGATGCTTATCATTTCATTTTAATTACGATATAATGTTTAATAGTACTGAAAATTTCTATGGTATTTAGTTTCTATACCTTGTACTTCTGTTCTGTACCTTGAAAGATTAAAGGAACATTCACTTTTATTTTGTTTTGAACTTGTTATTTTTGATAAGTATCATTTTATTTGATTCTTAATCTGGTAAATTGGTATTTTGAATCTTAAGGTTTATTATAGGAATATGGAAAGCATGTCCATTTTTATATTTAAATATTATAAAAATCGATTTTTCGATTCGATTATTATTGTAAAAAGTAAAAACGATTCCTAATTAATCGATTTATTCCATTAACCTCACATCCCTACTAGATACTAAGAAGTCCTACCTGACTAACAATTGCTATGCCAGTAGGCTTCTTTACAAAAATTTATCTGTGAGTTCACGGAATAATTCATAAGCGCACGTGACTGCACATATTAAAAGTCATGTATTGTAGGCGCGATTTAAATGTATAGTGGTGCCATCTCTTGGCGACAAACAAAACACAATTGGACGTCACATGCCAACTCACGACGTCTGCAATTTAAAATACTAAACATAGGATAATTCTGTATTTTTCTCGCAATTGTATTTGTAGAAGAATGTTTTTTAACGATATTTTTTTCACTGTTAATCAAAAATAATCTGAAGTTAGAACTTTCAACAATGCGAGCTAAAATATGCAGTGAACTATGGTAATTTCTCATCAATACAAAAACGCGCGAATGTTTTTAATCAAAAACTGGAAAGAATGGTTCTTCAACACAAAGACATTTCAATAACATGCCAGTAACAAACATGTAATGCCGTTCGTTTTATTTTGCAGTATACTCTTTATTAATTCGAGTTTGTACTTAGATATTCTTCTTTATATCTCTAATGAATATCTGCCAGTTTGTATGCTTGTACAAAAACACTAAATAAATGTACACGGTTCCTTTCTAGATAACGCTTGTATTCTCTGGCTGAGTTGAAGTACATTTTGATGCAAGTTTGCTTATGTTTAAGCCCTTTGCCAAACTGGTTTTAATGTTTTTTTTTTAAATATCTACGCTATTGACCCAGCAAGGTCTTAACAGCTTCACCGGACTACTAAGGCGAGCGCTTAAGGCACTCAGCCGACCCTATTTTGGCAACCAGCTCAAGGGTGCACGGCACACCTCGGCTTAGCTGTTGCCTGTTGCATGCAAAATCGCGACCTATCTTAGCTAACCTGGTTTTAATGTCAAAAGGTTATTATAAGGTGGATCAATATGTGAACGTTAGTGATGTCTAGAATTAACTCCTTAATTCCTCAATTGTAACGTCGATGGTTTTTTTTTTCTCGAACTGACTACGCTATTGACCTAGCAAGGTCTTAACAGCTTCACCGGACTACAAACGTCGATGTTTTTTTTTTTGAAAATATATATGTTAAAAAATATAAACCAGATCGAGTTTCTTGCCGGTTCTTCTCGATGATTTGGTTTTTTTGACATGCATAAGCTTCTTAAGTCTTCTTAAGGCCTAAATTGAATAAAATATTTTTGATTTTGATTATATCTTTAAATACAAAACTGGAGAGCAAATAATGTGAAATATCCTGAATTTTTAACCTACTCCGGAAAACAAGAGATTACTGTTCGGCTGTATCTACCTGTAGCTGTTTGGTATGTATTTTTTTTTATATCAAAAAAGGGACACTAACTGGTGGGTCACGTGATGTTAAGTAATCACCACCGTCCATAGACACTGGCGATATCAGGGAAGTCGCAAGTGCGTTGTCAGCTTGTAGATGGGAGAGGGAGGAGAGGAAGGAAAGGAAAATAAGGAAAGAGGAAGGGAGGTGGGCCTCCGGCGCTCTCACTGACCGAATAAAACACAACAATGCAAGCACTGTTATTTCACGTCGGTTTTCTGTGAGAGGGGTGGTACTACCCCGGACGACCCGACCCATTCATGCTGAACCCAGTAATAGCTACAGCGTGGCTCTACCACCTACAAAATATATACGTATTTTTTTTATTTTTTTTTTATTTTATATATTTAACGCACCAACATAAATATTACATTAATAGATGACATGTATGTACATGTATGTATGTAACTACATATGAACTAATTCTTTCAATATTAATTCGACCGCAGTTTCTTTTAATCACAAAAGAGTAGTTTGTTGTTTACTATATATTTAGCAAAACTTATAGTTACTAAGTTACTAAGGTTACTAAGTTACTAAGTCAGTATTTTCAAAATTTTTCACGATGAAACCCCTTTAGTATGAAGAAATCATTCGCGAACCCTCTACCAGTTGTTTTTTTGTATTTTAATTTTGACAAACATGCAACTCAACATACTAATCCATTAAAAGAAGAAAAGAAGTTCACGTCAAAATCGATCTAACCGCTTTAAAGATCAACGTCGGATAAACAACATACATTAAAATTTCTTTTATATGAGCTTTAAGACTAATATTTGTGAGTCTGTGACGTTGTAAGGAGGTAATCTGGGGAACTACTTTCCGATTTGAAAAAATATTTTAGTATTATATAGCTCATTAATCAAGGCAGGTTATAGGTTATATATCACCACGCTAAGATTAATAGGAATGGCGCACTAATGAAGAATGTTTCAAAATCGTTTTTTTTTTTCTATCGAGAGCTTCCGCTGCATGTTAGCGTTAGCCCAAACTATTCCACGCGGACGAAGTCGCGGACGGAAACAGGTAGTTTATTAAAAGTATTGTAAGTTTATACGTCTTGATTACCTGGTTATTATTTTAACACCTTTTTTTTTAACGTGGGGAAATCCCTTATGGATACCCACCCTCCCGGGGCGAGAGGGTGGGTTATGTCCGACTCCCACGGACTAAAACCCCACGGTGTACGCCTTCCGCTATTGTTGAGGCGGCACGAGATCTCTATAGACTTCATCGTGCCGCCCAAGCGGTGTGGCCCAGCAGCAGAAGTGCCGCCACCGGGCCTTCGTCTTGTAAGGAGACAGCCGGGTACACACCGGCCGTCTCCTTCTCGTCCGCCGGACCTGTGTAATGGGAAGATGGGGCATTATTTTACACCTGCCGAACACAATTAACTAGAAAACAGTTGTTGATTTTCTTTCAAAATACAGTGAGTACCGAAAAAAAAATTTTTTTTTTTCGCGTAAAATAACAACTTGTTTGTGACATTAATCATTATCCATTTTCGTTTATACTTTTGCAACATGCTATTTTACGATCATTGTCCTGAGCAAGAAATTTAATATTTTTTCGTTAGAATTGTTGACTTTCTTCTTTCTTTGACTTATGATATCAACAGTCAATTGACCTTTGTCTCATCAGCTATATATTCTTTTGTATGGAGCTTAAACCATTTTGCTTTTGAACATTCCAGGGGTGTAGTAAAAATATTAATAATAATGTTATTCTCTCAAGAATTATCAATAGCTTCCCGTCACTTGACACTACCCATCATAAATGTTAATTGAAAGTATTGCTTAGTTTCAAATCATTACTAGTGGTCGCCTAGTGGTCGAAATTCATTTTGATATTCAATAAAACCAAAGACAATAATAATTCTTTCAGTGGATTCATACATTTATTAAAGATATATTATATATTATTTAGATAATTATTTCAGGATTTATTAACGTATATTATGAATTTACATATTATATTAATATAAAAGTAATCTATTGTTTGTCCAGTTAATTTTAAAGCGCATGTAAGATATGGAACGTAAGAGTGAATAGGAAGAAAATAGAATAGAACGATTTAACTGACTATGCTACTAGCCTTTCAAGACTTTTACAGCTTCACCGGACTACAAATTGTACGATGAGAGTGAAATAATAAATAGATAAGGTATGAAAAAGCGCGAGAGAAAAAAAATAAAAGACAGTAAGTATGGCGAAACCTATTTTTCATTTACATGTGTATATGTTCTGTGTCATTCTAGCAGTAGTGTATGTAATGTTTATTTTGAATAACTTAATATATTTCTAATGCATTTTACATTACAAAAAAAAATAGTTTTACGCACTTCTCCTCCAAATAAACTTTAGCTAAGTCAAATTTCAAGTACATCCGTTCGCACGATTCGCTTAAAAATGGGTACAACATTTTTCGCTTCACATTAATATATAGATACTGTTATAGTGAAAAATCAAAACAATTAATTTCAAAATATCTAACTGTAAACGTTACAAAAGCATTGTTATGTGGACGAGTTCCCATCAAGTACCCGAGAAAAATATAAAGTTCACTTTAGTTTATAAATGCTTATATTTACTTACTAGCCTCTGCCCGCTACTTCGTTCGCGTGGAATAGTTACTTTGGGCTAACGCTAATACACAGCGGAAGCTCTCAAAAGCAAAAAATACCCAATTTTTAGACATTCGTCATCGGAGCTCTGCTCGTATTGGTCTTAGCGTGAAGATATATAGCCTATAACTATCCTCGATAAATGAGCTATAAAACATTGAAAGGATTTTTCAAATCGGACCAGTAGTCAGTCCCTGGGATTACCCCCTACAACCTCACACTTTACCTCTTTGTAATATTAGTATAGATTAGGACTGTTGATAAAATATCGATATATCGAAATATTGATATTTTTATCTTAAAATATCGATATTTTTTAGTAATATTTTTTTAGCGATATATCGATATTTTGATATTATAATTTGAATATCGGCGGTCGAATTTTTTTTTATTCATAACCATTTTCTTAGCCTTATTTCACCTAGGTTGAATCGATACATTATGTTTTTCTTTTCCAGTCTCAGTCAGATATAATCTCGGAATTCACACTTATTACATATGTCATTTTTACACACTTTATCCATGTTTTTTTCGGTTTTCTCTACTTTTATATCTATTCAACTTCATACTTAAAACTATTCTAGTTATAAGTCCTTCATCTCTCTTTATAACAGGCCTGTATCATGCTAACCTCTTATTTCTCAACTTTTCTGTCACTGGTGATGTTTCCAAACTTTACCTGATACATTTTTATTCTATCACTTCTAGTTACACCATACATCTTAACAATCGCAGCTGTGCCGCGTACAGTTTTTTCTCATCCGTTTATTTTTAACCTAGCACTCAGATGCATGCAGTATAACTGTGTCTTACAGTGATTTATTCGCCTTCCCCGTGAGTTTCAAGGGCATTCGTGGATCGCATAACCTGAACATCTTTCTCCATTTCGTGCATCCTGCATTTATCCTATTCCTTCCGTTATTGTCTACGCTGCTACGTTTTGGATCAATGAATATGAAGCAGACTAGTAGTAATCGTAGTACCTAGTGAAACAGCTGAACATACGAAGTAAATAGTGTTTTAAAAATCTCTTACTGAAAAATATTCATTACCATCAGCCTGTAAGAGAGCCACTGCAGGGCCACAGACCTTTTCCTAAAAGAAGGTATGGACATAATCACCACACCAGCCCACGCCGTATTGGCAATTTCAAACTCTGAGAAAACCACAACTGTACATTTTGTCACATATAGTAATACTACCAGAATATTTCTCAGGCTCAGGTTTTCTCACGGGGTTTTCCTTGACCGCTAGACGATACTATTACCAATTTAAATTAGTAAGTGTGCGCGAATTTTGTAAAATTCATTATTACACACCGGGGTTTGAACCAGCAGACATCGAAATGTTATTCTACTAGTGAAACTAGGTGACTACCACTATTTAAAAAACTTGGTAACTGATGGACTGAAAAATATTGATACACATGATTATCTTATTTAGATAAAACAATAATGATGACGATTATCAATATGATTGAATAACGTTTGTGCAAGTGGCTCTTAGAACTGTACTGTTATATTTTAAAACATATGGTATAAACTGTACAAATATACTGGATTAAAAACTGAAATCAATGTTAAGCTGAATTACATTTTTTTAACATAGCCGATATATATCGATATATTGAAATATCGATATTTTTTCCAATATATCGATGTCCGATATTGATATTTTCATAAATATTGATATATCGAAAATCCGATATTTTTAAAAATATCAACAGTCCTAGTATATACGAAACAATTACTAGAAGTCCTATCTAGAATAACAATTGCTACACTGGAAGGCTTCCTTACAAAAATATTTTATTTTGTCTATGGGTGTCGCAAACACGACAGTAATAGTATTATCGCGAATGGTAGACATATTAAAAGTCATGTATTGTAGGCGCGACTTAAAAGTACAGTAGTGCCATCTCTTGACGACAAACAAAACATAATATGCTAGTCACGCGCCAACTCACGACGTCTGCGGTTTTAAATATTAAACAAAGGAGTTTTTGGCGGGATGTTAGTCTGTCATTTAGTGGATATTATTATGTTTATTATGATCTTGTGTTATTTGACTCTATATTTTATAAATTTGGTGGTGTTTTACGTAATATAGTTATTTTATTTTGCATAAGTGAATGGAAAATAATACCACAGAGCATGAAATTCTAAGATGCCACAAAAACTCCCTGGAAGGTTCTAACAAGGGATCCGCCATCTTGTTAGAATATTGATTCACACGACGCTTAATATTGAAGTGATCGCCCGATGCTTGTAATATTATTGACTACGCGACAATGGCAGTAATAATCTGAAAGATTGATTGCCAAAAATAAATATTAAAATAAAAACACCTAAGACGGACGTAATGTAAATACTAAATACAATAACAAACTGGTCACTCTATGTTTTAGGGTCATTGAGACCAGTAATAGATTTTAGGTAATAGTGTTAGAGTTTATACTAAAGTCTGAAAACACATTACCGATTTCCCAGATAGTAAGTGTTATGTCGAGCGAGACTTAATATATAAAGGCTATACAGGTGGATCAATATGTGAAAGATGGTGACGTCTGGAAGTAAGGCCTCTCTCTGTGCATCCACCAAAAACGAATGTAACTTTATATGTCTAATACCTGGGCGACAGAGTCTAGCTTGGTTCTTTAAAAAACATTTTTAAATTAAAATAAACTGTTAAATTTGCCTTATAAAATTAACATTTTTTAAAAAATATATATATATATAAAAAAGACATATCTCTTCTGCTGTCACTCGGATTCGAACTGGGTTTCACGGATTTTCAAAGCAACCGATTTCCATCCGAGGTACTCTTGCTTTGACAGCGCCGGCGAAATTTACCTTTATATTTTAGCTACATTTTTTCATTGCCTGAAAACTCAGTTAACAAAAGTTTTCTATGAATAAAATCTAGCTAGATCGATTTATCGTCCCTGAAACTACCTACATACTAAGTTTCGCGGAAATAGATGACGCCGTTTCCGAGATCCTGAATATATATAAATATAAAAATATACAAGAATTGCTCGTTTAAAGGTATTAGATAGATTATTAGATAGATAGATAGATTATGTTGTAATAATAAAAAAATGGGATATGTATTATTAAAAGATAAACCAAGTCGAGTTTCTTGTCGGTTCTCGTCGATGACCTGGATTGTTTTCCGAACAGGTGATACCACGTTTAACGTTCACGCCTTTTCGGGGCCTAAATTAAATAAAGAGTATTTTGATTTGATTTTGACAGATCAGTTCCTACAAACAGTAATATTACGAAAATATATCCTCGCTACATTTTCCTTGATATTAATTTATACTATCTATACTAATATTATAAAGAGGTAAAGTTTGTGACTTTGTGACGTTGTAGGGGGTAATCTCAGGAACTGCCGGTCTGATTTGAAATTTTTTTTTCAGTGTTATATAGCTCATTTATCGAGGAAGGTTATAGGCTATATCATCACGCTAAAATCAATAGGAGCGGAGTACCTACCAATGAAGAATGTATCAATATGGGAAATTTTTTTTCTCTTGAGAGCTTCCGCTGCGTGTTAGCCTTACCCCAAAGTAACTATTCCACGCGGACGAAGTCGCGGGCAGAAACTAGTTGATAATAATCTAAAGTTAGCTAGAACTTTAAACATATCAATCTATTCACAAAATACAATATTACCATAATTGGTTTTACTTTTTCTTTTTGTTACAATTTCTTAGTCGTTATCCTTAAATATATAAATATAATAAAACTATAATTAGGCAATCTCTGTGCGAAACCAAAAATAACACATTTACAATTTTTGTCTGTCTATCCCTGTGTGTTCACAGAAAGTACATTTTTTTTTTTTTTTAATCGAAGCACTGCATTGTGAAGGCACTATGCCTGATGTTAAGCATAGTACAATCCAAAAACATCGGCAACCACTGAGAGACAGATTATCCATCGTCGGTCGCCGATGTCATGCCGGCCATAATGACGAAAGTCACCCGGTACTGGATATGCACAGGCTGATCTCGAAAGGCGACGCGCAGAAGCGAGTCACTATGACGGGCTTTTTCGCCATATGCATGGTGGTTGCGACCCAGTCGGGCTGTAAAACCCTACCACCCCGCTTTCGCCATTGCTTCGTTCGTTGATCAGCAGGGTGCACCACGTGCAGGTGAGGTTGGCTTGGGTGTCTCAAGTCTTAAGATGTTACTCGACACCCTTTACACCCCATACCCTAAACCAATTTTGACGAAACTTGACACAGCGATAACTTATATAGCGATATTATAATGTCACATCTAGGATACTCTTTATCCCATAAACAACCATAGGCTTCCAGAATAAGGAACGAAAATCAAAAATTTGTAGTTAATGAAATTAATGGCGGATTTTGGTAAACTTTCTTTGTGCTATATATAGCAGTATTTACTAATGTATTGTTATGTTTGTAGGAACTCTATTTGCATGTTTACGTGCTAGTAACCTTTTTACTG
>JACEII010000103.1:1802355-1832581 GCA_014332785.1 Antheraea mylitta | reverse complement strand
GCATACACGCCTCAGCAACTCCTCCATATATTTATTATCGGAAAATTAAGAGTTTTTCAGTTCGACGAGGGAAATAAGTAAACCCTTCCACTTTCATGTGTAAGCGTGTAGGCGTGCACGTGTGTGGGGGTGATCGTGTAGTGTTGTAGCAGTGATGTATATTTGTGAGTCACAGTATCGCGCAAGCAACGCACTCAAGGGCTCCCTGCCGAGGGATCGAACCTAGGCTTGAGCCGCTGCCGTGGGAGGCCTAATCGGGTCACAGCTTCACCGGACTACTAAGGCGAGCGCTTAAGGCACTCAGCCGATTTTATTATGGCAACCAGCTCAAGGGTGCACGGCACACCTCGGCTTGGCTGTTGCCTGTTGCATGCAAAATCGCGACCTATCTTAGCTAGCCTAGCTAACTATTCATATATGTATGAGTTGTTGAACCGTATATGTGTACCAAGCATACACGCCTCAACAACTCTTCCATATATTTATTATCGGAAAATTGAGAGTTTTTTAGTTCAATAAGGGAAAAAAAAAGTAAACCCTTTCACTTTCATGTGTAAGCGTGTAGGCGTGCACGTGTGTGGGGGTGATCGTGTAGTGTTGTAGCGCTGATGTATATTTGTGTGTCACCGTATCGCGCAAGCAACGCACTCAAGGGCTCCCTACCGAGGGATCGAACCTAGGCTTGAGCCGCTGCCGTGGGAGGCCTAATCGGGTGTGCGGGAGCGAAATTAACCCCCAGACCACGGCGGCGTGGTCTGCACGCTGTTTTCACTTCTCAGAATCGGATTTGTATGGAAAATCCTCGCCTATTTGTGGTTATCGGTTCGCTGTGTAGATGACACTTTAAGCAATTTTTTTTGACAAGTTTGATAACAAAACATGGAGGACGACAATTACTTTTGACATTTCAAACTGACAACTTTCAAATATTTATTCACTTTACGTTTCTGTTACGTGAAAGTGCTCCCTTAAATTTTTTTTGTCTCCCACAAACAATTCTATCTATTTAAGGACTTACTTATAAATATTGACTCCTACATAATACTTGGATTTAGATTTGCCTTTCGATGAATATATTCAATACAAATAAAAATGATTAATAGCTTGTATACGATTTACACAGTACCGCTTTATGTGTACATACATAACTATATATGTATATCGACAGCCAACAGATATTAGTTCGGGCCTCGTATTATAGAGGCGCTGATTGAAAAGAACGAGTGCGAACTCTATTTATATAAGGTACTCTGTGGTGGTCTGTGGTTACGCGGGCGTGGGCATGAACACGCTCTGTTTCGAGAGACAGGCTGGTACTGATCGTTCGCTGACGAGATTGGATCAGGAGGGTCGGTAAAAATGTGTCGCGGACGTGTTTTATAACGCGCAGCGTTAGGTACGGGTTCATAGTTTGCGGCGGATACCACTAACGGACTGGGATGATTCGTGGCTTTTTCTAAATAGCTAATCGTAAGTGATTTTACGTACGCCCAGATAGAAGGGATCTCTAGGTCTCTATGGAGATCGACTCTCCGAATGTACCACGGGGCACCGGTCACTTTACGTAAAAGAAACTAACCATATTTCATAAAACACCACCAACGTTACACAATATAGAGTCAAGTAACACAAGATTATGAATAAAATATAAAATCTATTACATACAACTTTACTACTACATCACAGACTGAAATCCTGCCAAAACCTCCCCCGTCCATAGTAGTAGTAATAGTATTCGTCCAATAGGACAGGCGAAGGAATTAATCCATACTGCCAATTCTGAAGTTATCAATATATGTGTTCTCGTATATTTTGTAGTGAGTTTTATTCTATGTTCAAGTTAATACAAAGGCTTACGCATCAAATCTTCTACATAATAGTTCAGACATTTTTATCTCCTTAATCTTTGAGTGATCATAAAACGCAATGGTTCAAATACCTCCAAGCGTGGACTTGATAAAGACAAAAATAGGTTTAAAATTATCAGGACAAGAGATAATTTTTTTTTTTTTTTTTTTTAATTGTAGCACGACAAAGTGACTGCACTATACCTGATGGTAAGCATAGTACAATCCAAAAACAGTGGCGACCACCGAGAGACAGATCATCCATCGTCGTTCGCCGCTGTCATGCCGGCCATAATGACGAAAGTCACCTGGTACTGGATATGCACAGGCTGATCCCGAAACGCGACGCGCAAAAGCGGGTCACTATGACGGGCTTTTTCGCCATGTACATGGTGGTTGCGACCCAGTCGGGCTGTAAAACCCTACCACCCCGCTATCGCCATTCACGTAAAGTATCGTGTGATTATTTAAATGTTCCAACAATATGTTGGCTCTTATTAGAACTTTCCATGAAGTTATTGTGGCATCTCAGAATTCATGCTCCTCGGTATTATTTTTCATACACTTCGGTTATGCACAATAAACGAACCATATCACATAAAACACCAATAATTTTACACAATATAGTGTCAATGAACCCAAGATCATAAATAAAATATAAATTACTACATGACAGACTAAAATCCCGCCAAAAACTCTCCGTCTATAGACACTAGTAACACCAGCGGAGTTGCAAGTGCGTTGCCAGCTTTAAAACGTTCAGGTTACCCCTTTATCGGAATAACTTGTGACGTTAATTTAAACGTGACAAGTAATCGAAGCTTCGTCACGTAAATAATCATAAAAATAATATCAAAACATGCATTTCATTTAACACATTTAACGAGGTCAATCATAAACAAAAGAAAATTACAACAAAATATCAATAAAGGCCAATTATTGTGAATGTAAAACGGGACACCCTTCGCTAGAGGTATTAAAGTAGGGAGGAACAAAAATGGAAGAAATATATCGATAACATAGTAATTAATGTTTATAATAATAATTTGCAAAATAAGTCGCGGTGGTCTAGGCATTCTGATTAACTCGACATCCTGAAGCTATAACTGGTTTCACTATGCATGGGTAGTACCATCCACTCACAGTTTTTTTTTTTCTCGAACAGACTACGCTATTGACCTAGCAAGGTCTTAACAGCTTTACCGGACTACTATAGCGAGCACTTAGGGCACTCAGCCGATTTTATGTAACAACTAGCTCAAGGGTGCACAGCACGTCTCGACTTGGGCTGTTGCCTGTTACATGCAATTCGCGACCTATCTGAGTTGACCTAAGCTAACTATTCATACATATATGAGTTGTGGGAATAAATATGTGTACCAAGCGTACATACCTCAACAACTCTTGTATATATTTCGTATAGGATAATTTTCTAGGCTATTTCAGTTCGATAAGGGAAACAATCAAAACCCTTCCACTTTCATGTGTAAGCGTGTATGCGTGCACGTGTGTGGGGTGATATGTGTAATGTTGTCGCAGTGATATAAGATTTTGTTTGAGTGTATCGCGCGAGCAGAGCACTCAAGGGCTCCACGCCGAGGGACCGGACATAGGCCCGAGCCGCTGCCGAGGGGGTCCTAGTCTGGTGTGTGGGAGCGAAATTTACCCTTAGACCACGGCGGCGTGATCTGTGGTGAGGCGAGCGTGGGCTCGAGCACGCTTTGTTTAGAGGATCAGGTTCGACATGGACGAAGTCGCTGGTACAACTAGTGTGTATATAAAATTTAACAATAATCGGTTGAGCAGTTGAGGTGTGAAAGGGTAATAAATATAGTAGTATAATATCGATAAATGAGCCTATACAATGCAACCCTTATCGAGACATCATAAAATATTCAGCATTCCCCTTGTAAATTACGTTACATTCGAATTTCATGTTTATTATCGCAATAAAACTGGGGATATTGTTTGAATTTCAACAAATTTTATTCGAGCCGTAAATGTCTACCTGCGAACTATTAATTGTTATTTTATTGACTAACCCCCGTTACTGGATCCTTTCACATTTCAATAATGTGATTGTTATATTCAAATCAGAAGTCTTTAAAAATAGATCTAAAAGAGATCCATACATTTTATGAACAAGAGGTAAATTACTGTTACAAAAGATCCTACAATAATATTCAATACAGTTAACAATTTTGTTCACGAAAATCGAAAAGTATAGACACGTTAGATTTACATTTTTATTATATGTATTGACAAGAAATTTCGATTACGTTCTCTTTAAAATATAACAGTTTTTGTGCCAACTGTTGTAAAACAGTGGTACTAATTCAGCACTTTTGCGTTACTCTCTTTAACTACTTGTTTATGAGTATTATTTATCTATATTTACTAATGTTTCTATTAATTAAACATTTACAATGAAATACATTAATTAAAGTTAGGTAAATGGTATAAAATTATGAAGTGTTGAGGTAAGAAGCAATAACTTATATGAATTTTCACTAAATACTGTCACCCGAGATGTATATAAAAATCCATAAATTGCACGAATGACGATACTGTTAGGAGTGAGTATTACTTAAATTTAATAAAGCGTATATTTAAAAATCACTGAAGTGGTCATAAAACAAAACTATCACAGAAACAAGTTTAGTATCTGGTTTTCGATTATGGATAAGTAAATTATAAAGATATTATACGTTTCTTAAGATGTCGCTAGCGTCTTCTAATTAAGATCTATTTTGAAAGATAATTTTGATCTGCAACGACAATTCTTATTATTGTAAGAATTCATGTTCATTCAATTTTATAAAGCACAAGCAATACTTGTTAGATACTAAAAACTAATAATGTATTCTGTTAAAGTGAATATGGACCAAAACTGAATAGAGTGACATCTAACAAAACAAGTAAAAAACACTATTTTGTATATAAATATATTGTTTCAAGAGATATAGTTGAAGATACGCATATTCCATTTCAGCATTACATTTAACATCTAAAAGTTTACACGTAGTACGTATAGATGGCGTTTTTTTACAAAATGATTATAAAATATATTGCATGAACATTTGCTTCATAATTTACTAATTATCACCCACGATTCTGTTCGTATTCATAATATTATTTTATCAATCTTGAAGTATGTATTGTATCTAAATTAAACAGTATTGTTTTTTTTCTATAATTAAATTTTATGTCTTCTGCTCCAGATCCTACGGAAATGTATTATGATATTTTAGATTATTTTTGAGGTTACTAAAACTACAATCAAACTGGACCAATAATTTTTAAGTAAACGAAATTTGTTGATTATTGCCTAATAGATGTTTGAATTATTTTGGAACTGTTTTATACTCTACTAAAGACCTGTCCCAGCTTCGCACGGGTGTAATTTAGGTATCCATTTTTAAGGAATACTGGTAAGGGCAATTTGATCTACATGACATGGACAACATACGTGCTGTATTTAATTGGATAAGGAATAATACTTATTGTATAAAATAGCTTGGTAAATAACACAATTATTTTTTTAAAAACTTAAAAATGGTTACTGTTTGTTATACTTTGGAGATAAATATATACCATCGTGGAGTTTTTTATTGTCTATAACAATAGAGGAAAACGATTCGTTTAAGTTTTATGAGAATTAAGCGGCGATCAGTTCACAAACTTTTGTAAAATGCATAATAGGTAGGTATGTAAGGCAAAGACTTCTCGATTCCACGAAAAATGCAAGCGAGAATAAAACAACGCATAAATAAGTCGAATAGCAGCCGATAGCCGACAATCTTAGGGGTGGTTTACATGCCGTTTTCGTAATTCTTTGAAAACTAACCTTTTGCATGCGGTTTTCCTCCCGTTAAGGCAGTAAACCACTTTTGTCTATCGTCTTCTGCATACCTGCCAAATTTCATGATGATTGGTTAAAAAATTTAGACGTGAAAGTGTCACAAAAATATATGATTGAAATGAACTTCCAGCGGCAGCGTTACCGAACCATTACAATCTACCATCTTTCAAGAAACGAGCCTACTCCTTTCTTAAGGGCTGGCAACGCATCTGTGATTCCTCTTGCGCAGGTGTCGATAGGCGGTGGTGATCACTTACCATCAGGTAACCCGCATGTTCGTTTGCAACCAATGTTATAAAAAAAATGACAAACTTACTTTGTAATATTCGTTGAGTTTAGAATTTGTTCCTACAGGATCAATAAGGAAATCAGAACAGATTAGAAACACTCATATAAGCGTTTACATAAGCATTAGGGTTAAGAGCATTGCTTACTTTTGCTGACCAAGGGGAGGGAGCGGCCAGAAATTACAATCAGCTTACATAATACTTGTAAGACCCCTCAAAGGCTTTCGGGAATCCCGTAACAATTTCCACTGTAATTTTATACTAGCTTTTGCTAGTGGTTTCTCGCGTTTGTAGAATTATGAATGTCAAGTAATAAGGTTTGAAAAATAATTAGATATACTGAAGAATGTACTAAAGCTATACAGGCTTCAGTCCTGTGTCACTACGTCTAGTATGATCTATTGTGATCGCCTCGCATTGCTAAATCTCCCTAGCTAGCTAAGCTAAGCCTAGGCCTATAGCATCTATTTACTGCAGGACTTTACAGGACGACAGCACCCGTACCACATCCGGGCGCAATACGTGCTTTCCTATAATCCGGTTGCGTGTAGGTAATCTCTATTAACATATTATTATTGCTATTTGTCCATCCATTTTCCTATCTTTTGGGGTTAGGTCTCTTCACATTTCTTCACTAAAATATTAAATTGTTGATTTTTCAAATAGAACTTGTTTTATGCTCTTCCTTGTGTTTCGTCACCACGTCAAAGGTAATTTTCCCTGGGTTGTCGATTCTTATAATTGGGATTTTTTAATGTTACTATTTCAAAATCAAAAATACTTTATTCAGTTTAGGCCCTAATAATGCACTTACGAACGTCAGAACTACAACCGGTTCGGAAAATACCCCGGTCATCGAGAACAACCGGCAAGAAACTCGATCAGGTAAATTTTTTCTTTATATATATTTCCAATACATCATACACTAGCTTATAGTGGATGCACAGAGAGGAGTCGATTCCAGACATCACTATCGTTCACATATTGATTCACTCTATATATAAAATCCTTTTGACACCAAAACCCGCTTGACGCGGCGCTTAAATTTACAGCCCGGCTAATTGATAACATGCTTTGGGACTTTATTCTAGAATCTAACCTAAAGAACTATTACTGGTTTTGTTTAGTGTGAAACATGGGATCACCAGTTTGTTAGAATTTCTAGTAATTATGCCGGTCTTTTCCTAGTTGCACTTTTTCAAACTTAGTTTCACTTTTTGACAACCACACTCAAGGTGAGCTCCATTTACATTTCTTTCATTAGTTCCTGCCAATGTTACTTGAGCCA
The DNA here is from genome assembly GCA_014332785.1 of Antheraea mylitta. Taxonomy (NCBI): domain Eukaryota; kingdom Metazoa; phylum Arthropoda; class Insecta; order Lepidoptera; family Saturniidae; genus Antheraea; species Antheraea mylitta. The sequence continues at coordinate 1,825,297 of JACEII010000103.1, read as the reverse complement.
CATAATGTTATTTACATCATGCATTATAATAAAAATACATTCAACCTTGAAAAAACTACATGTGTTAATATCACAAAAGCCCGGAAATTACAGCCCTCATAATAAGCCTTAACTTTGTTATATCGTGACAAAGGGATGGGTGTTAGAACGAGACATTCAAATAAGGTCACGTTTATGAATGTTTAACATATGTATTTAATTAAATATTCATTTGGTACCCAGAAGTCTGCATAATAGGGTGTCCGTTATTAACCAAATTTGCTTTTTTGACTCGAGTATCATCCAAATTGTTAATCATCAAAAACATAAACCCGATGTTGTTTAACCGTGCCTAAATGATGAGTTTAAGGTTCGAAAACGCGCATGTGACTCTTCTGTTCTTTTTTTCTTCTTCATGTTCTTCTGTTTTGCAGAATCATGGTCCGCAACTATATTTTGCCTTTGTTTTATTTTATTTTCTGTATGAAAAGTCGTATCTATTCGTATAGTTGTATCGTATCGTAAGCAACTATTGGGTGTTTTTTATTATTTAGTATTATATTAACTTAACTATTTATTTTTTTATTTGGATTAACTACAGTGGATTTCATTAATAACGACCTCGGTTGTAACGACTTTTTGATTATAGCGACGTCAAACTTACCTCCCTTGAATTTGAAGCATACTTTCGTAAAAGATTCATTCGGTAATAGCGACTTTGGATATAGCGTCAATTTCGGGTATAGCGACTTGTTTTTATGAACCATTTATGACAGATTCCCAGAAATCCCTTACGGATATTGCTTTTGAGTCGGCAAAGGCACAAAGACTCATTCATAAAATTATTAAGCTTTCTTATCCTTTGTTTACATTCATAAATGGTCAAGCAAATGCTTTGTTTGTATGTTCCTAAATACAAACAAAGCATTTGTTTGACCATCTGTGCTAAGTAGTCCTCTACTCAGCACATGTACGAAGTTAATCTTATAAATCAGTTACGTAGCAATTTCCAGTGAGTAAACAGTGTTTCGTGGTCCGGTGAAGCTGTTAAAACCTTGCTGGGTCTATAGCGTAGTCATTTCGAAAAAAAAATGAACAGTATTTCTTAAGCTTGTGAATATGACTCCTAGACGTACATTTACTGTTAAAGAAAAAGTGGACATCATTTCGAGACTGGAAAATGGAGAAAACAATGTCGATCTGTGTAACATCAAACTGGCATTTTTGCCACCGAAGTTATTATTATTATCAGTTATTCAGCCTATTGATCAAGGTATAATTAAGACTCTTAAAAGCCATTATCGAAAGCGTCTAGTGGAGAAAATGGTAAACGGCATTGAAAAAAGTACTACCCCATTTGCCGTCAATCTTCTGGATGTCATTGAAATGATAACAACAGCATGGGCACGAGTGACTCCAGATACAATTAAAAAATGTTTTTCACAAGCTGGGTTTGGTAAATTTTCGACTTTAAATACAACGGATGACTATTCTGATGATGAATTGGACAATTTGCTATTGGCGAGGTTATCATCAGCGGAAGCAACAGTTATTGATTGGGAAACTTATGTGAATATTGACGATCAAGTTATCACTACTAATAATTTGAGTGATAATGAAATTATTGAGTCTGTGTTTGAAACACAAGAAAAGGAGGATGAAGAAGAAGAAGAAGATTGCAATCTAAATGAAATTTCAACAACTAGAGATGCATTATGTGCTATAACAACGCTCAAAAAGTACTGTTGATTTGGTGAAGGCGTGCAGAAAAACTAAACTTAAACAGTGCACTATAACACGTTTTTTCAATAACACCCGTGTATACCATGATTAAATAAATGATAAGTAAATACATATGTACATGACTTTTTATTATTTGGGACATAGCGACCTCCGGATATAGCGACGAAATTACAGTGCCCTCCGTCATTGTTATAACCGAAATTCACTATACTTACTTTTTTGGAGTGAGTTTTTTAATGATGTTATTGCCTTAATGGCAGTTTCATCATGATCATTTATGGCCATTTTTAGGTTATAATCGGCAATGTCCCGCGCCGGAGCGTTCACAGCTCGATGGATGAACCTACTAACCTAACTCTTCTAGTGTTACAAGCGTACTTAGGCTGCGGTGACCGCTTTACATCAGGCGGTCCAAATGCTTGTTTCCTGCCGTCATGAAATAAATGATAAAAGAATTATAATTTTCCCATTAATTTAAAACATGGGGCTTCACTTTTTAGAAATTATATTTGTATATTAGGTTTTATAACGTTTTTTTTTTTCAAATTTTGACCTTAAATATGCAAATTAATTTTTTTACGCCCACATCAACATTTCCCCATTCCAAGGGCATATAGATAAAGAATTAATAATATTTGGTGAGTTATTCAATAAAACAAGAAGATAAAAGTTTTTTTTTAAGTGAAAACACCCCATGTTAAATTAATGGCAAAAGTATCGTCATTTAAACAGTATTAGAAAATTTTTGTTTTCTTTTTGTTAAATGATTTAGGGAATAAAATAAAGGAATGATACCCAAGTTAAAAAAACAAACTTAGTAAATAACGGACTCTCTACTGCGTACCGTATTACAATATGTAGGTAACTACACTCCTTAATCTAATGCTTTTATTATATTCTCCACAAGTGCGACTCTTGTACGAAATATTTCTGATGAAACAACTCTAAATTTACTTTTTTCAATTCGAGTTCCGGTTAGGTTCTATGAGGAAAAATATTGTGGTTATTTTTATATTCGTTCGAAATAAAATCGTTGTATGCGATGACCAAGATATTTTTATACAGTTAATGATGTTGTTTTTTTTTTCGAAATGTCTACGCTGTTGACCCAGCAAGGTCTTAACAACTTCATCGGACTACTAAGGCGAGCGCTTAAGGCACTCAGCCGATTTTATTTTGGCAACCAGCTCAAGGGTGCACGGCACACCTCGGCTTGGCTGTTGCCTGTTGCATGCAAAATCGCGACCTATCTTAGCTAACCTAGCTAACTATTTATATATGTATGAGTTGTTGAAACGTATATGTGTACTAAGCATACACGTCTCAACAACTCCTCCATATATTTATTATCGGAAAATTGAGAGTTTTTCAGTTCGATAAGGGAAAAAGTAAACCCTTCCACTTTCATGTGTAAGCGTGTAGGCGTGCACGTGTATGGGGGTGATCGTGTAGTGTTGTAGCAGTGATGTATATTTGTATGTCACCGTATCGCGCAAGCAACGCACTCAAGGGCCCCTACCGAGGGATCGAACTTAGGCTTGAGCCGCTGCCGTGGGAGGCCTAAATCGGGTTAATGATGTTGTATCAGCTTATGAATTACCACCGACGTCTGATAGTGTGATGGGAAATTATTATGAAGCGTAAATTCTTAGATGCCACAAAAACTCTCTGAAAAGTTCTAATAAGGCCGCCATCTTGCTAGTACACTGAAAATATCACAAGAAACTTGTAATGTTGTAATATATTACATACTAGTCCTGCTCGCGACTTCGTAAGCGTAAAATAGTAACTTTACACTAACGGTAACACGCAAAGCTCTCAAGAGGAAAAAAATCCCGATTATGAAACATTTTTCATTGGTGCGCCGCTCCTATTAGATTTAGCGTAATGATATATTATAGCCTATAACCTTTCTCGATAAATGACCTATATAATACTGAATTTTGCAAATCGGACCAATAGTTCCTGAGATTACTCCCTACAACGTCACAAACTCACAAATTTTACCTCTTTATAATAGTACTAGCCTCTGCCCGCGACTTCGTTCGCGTGGATTAGATACACTAACACGCAGCAGTTCTCAAAAGGAAAAAACATCCCGATTTCGAAACATTTTTCATCTGTGCTCCGCTCCTATTGGTCTTAGCGTTATAATATATAGCCTATAACCATTCTCGATTGATGATCTATATAACACTGAAAGAATTATTCAAATCGGACCAGTAGTTCCTGAGATTACTCCCTACAACGTCACAACATCACAACGTCACAAACTCACAAACTTTACCTCTTTATAATATTAGTATAGATAGATTCGACAATGGCAGAATTAGTCGAGAAGATTGTTTGTCAAAAACAAAGCTGAAAAAATTGGTGTTTATTATCTTCGGGACCAATAGTATTATTACTACAGAAATGTTACGTACATGATATTTTGACAAAACAAATGACATACACACATACGCAAAGTCTTATGGTAACGCCCCACTATCTTAGACAAAATGTGAAAGTAAGATAGTATATTCTCAATATCCGTGGTGAAAAACAAATAGATATATGTTAGATACGGGCGGATTGAGGAGACAGCTGACAAATATAAGCCAGCTAGACAAGTTTTAACAAGCCGTTATCGAAACGCTTATGACGTATTTTCACCTTTTTAGGTATAACGTCATTGGTTAGGACAAAGTTTGTATCAAAGATAACGGTTGAGAAATCACAGGGAAAAGTGAGTGATTTGTGTTAAAAGATTTTCATATAAAAAGTGTGTTAGTCAGTAAGACAGAGGAGAATAAGGAGATGCATAAAAATATTGAGAGACTTGGCAGATTTTTTTAATACTATTGGTGGCAAACGAACATGCGGGTCACCTGATTGTAAGTAATCACCGCCGCCCATAGACACTTGCGACACAACAAGAATCACAGATGCATTGCTTTGCTTTAAGAAAGGAGTAGGCCCGTTTCTTGAAAGATGGTAAACTGTAATAGTCCGGGAACACTGCCGCTAGGAGTGCGTTCCAAAGAACTGACGTACGTGGGGAAAAACGAACGTGAGAACCGCACAACCAAGAAGGTTCTGATGGAATTTCAATCCATGACGATTCGTTCTGTAACGGAACTCAGCAGCAGGAAGCATTCCAAACAGCTCTTCAGAGCACTCTCCGTGGTAGATCCTGTAGAGGACGCAAAGCGACGCAACATCTCCACGAAGCGTCAAATATCGAGACCTGAGGAAAGCATTTGGTTGCCGATGATTGCCGGTTAAGAGGAAGTAGGTGACATCTAGGTGCTCCAGCCCAGAGGTGAGAACAGTAAAAGATTAATGTTCAGTTGTCATATATGTATCGTTACAAGGTTAGTATTTTCAACCGTGCGAAGACAGGGCTGGCAGTTAGTATAGTATAATTATTTAATGATTACCTTTAGCATTTTGAAATACAGCGCATGAAAGTGTACGTTTGTCCTTGTGGATAAAACTTCATTAACTGCTTGCCATATGCTACAAAGTTAATATAAAGTTTTCTTGGGTAAAACCGCATGGCATTTAAAAATTCTACTTTATTTTCGAACTGACTACGTTATTAGCCTATGTAACTATAAGTCCTATTTAAAATGATATTGTCTGATTCATATTTATTGTTTTCAAAACATTAACCGAATAGCACCAACATATTTATGGAATTATGACTTTATGATTTTTAAGACCAGATCAAGCCCCCCTCGGCGACGGCTCAAGCCTAGGTCCATTCCCTGGGCGTGGAGACCTTGAGTGCGCTGCTCGCGCGATACAGTGACACTAAATCTTACAATACTGCAACAACAGTACACATATCACCCCCGCGCACGTGCATGCTCACACATGAAAGTGGAAGGGTTTTGTTTCTTTCCCTTATCGAACTGAAATAGTTTAGAAAATAATCCGATACGAAATATATATGAGAGTTGTTGAGGTATGTATGCTTGGTGCACATATATGCTCCAACAACTCATATATGTATGAATAGTTAGCGTAGGTCAGCTCAGATAGATCGCGAATTGCACGGCAACAGCCCAAGTCGAGGTTTGCCGTGCATCCTTGAGCTAGTTGCTCAAATAGAATCGGCTGAGTGCCGCAAGCACTCGCCTTAGTAGTCCGGTGAAGCTGTTAAGACCTTGCTGGGTCAATAGCTTAGTCAATTCGAAAAAAAAAAATTTTTTAATTAATTATCTAATTATTACCATATCTCAAAAAATGCTCTAATGTAGACTGTTACTTATAGTTATGGTACGTAATGGTGAAATACTAGTGTGAAATTCTCAGAACGAAAACTTACGAAAATCATGACACACATAATTTTAGGTTACTACCCATATACATTGCGATAGATATGTTCTCGCTAACTTAACTTTATACCTGTATTATACACGCGTATGTTAATCTACATGATTTAGTATTAACATGTTTCGAATAAGTTTATTTTTAATCGCAACCAATTCTAAATATAGGCCGAATGGAACACAGTCAACAGAACATTACCTACTAATGGGCTCTGAACACGAAATCCGCTAATTATCATCATTCGACCGTTAAATAAATTCTAAAACTTTGTCTACTTTCATTACAATTATAAAAGTTTTTGAATTCCATTTAAAAATGTTGAAAACTAATTTTATAATACAAATTGTTTATAGTAATTTTGTAGTCGAGCAATAGGGCACAATAATTATGTAAGACTAGATTCTACCCACAACTTCGTCCGTGATTAATATTTATTTTTGGATAACGCAAAAAAAACTCAATTTTGAAAGATTCTTCATTGGTGCTCTGCTCCTACTGGTCTTAGCGGAATCATATGTAGCTTATAGCCTTCCTCGATAAATGAGCTAACACTGAAATTTTTAAATCGGATAAGTAGTTTCTGAGATTAGTACATTCAAGCAAACAAAGTCTTCTCTTTTGTAATACTTGTACAGATAGGAATGCGATCACTACATAATAACTGAAACACTCGCAATAGGGACTCTCTTATATGTAGTATGTTCCTCGATCACTTGGTGTATCTATACTAATATTATAAAGAGGTAAAGTTTGTGACCTTGTCATGTTGTGATGTTGTGACGTTGTAGGGGGTAATCTCAGGAACTACTGGTCCGATTTGAATAATTCTTTCAATGTTAAATAGCTCATTTATCGAGAATGGTTATAGGTTATATCATCACGCTAAGATCAATAAGAGCGGAGCATAGATGAAAAATGTTTCAAAATCGGGATGTTTTTTTCTTTTTGAGAACTGCTGCGTGTTAGTGTTGGTGTTAGTGTATCTATTCCACGCGAACGAAGTCACGGGCAGAGGCTAGTATGCAATGTCTAGGGATCTGAACCTAACTGCTTAAATCAGTGGTCTGCAAACGAATTATTCTTAACAACCACATATAAACAAAACCAAGGTGAAATATATCTAAACAGCCTTTTTTTTAACATAAGTTTTACCTCTGTAGATCCATTTTTATCGAAACAATACTATGAAAAGTACACTCTCGAACTCACGTTTGCTCAATATGTCTTTTTTGTGACTAACAGTACTATTGTTGGTTTCTTAAAATATGTTTCTTTTCTGTAGGTTTACGTTTCAGAAATGTTTACTTGTTTCTTACACGGCAAATTAATCTATATTAGTGGATATAAAGAGGTATAGTTTGTGAATTTATGAGTTTATGACGTTGTAGGGGGTAATCTCAAGAATTACTAGTCCGATTTGAAAAATTCTTTCAGTATTATATAGCTAATTTATCGAGAGAGGTTAGAAATTAATAGAATAGGCTATATATCATCACGCTAAGACCAATGGGAACGGAGCACCAATGAAAAATGTTTCAAAATCGGGGTTTGTTTCCTCGTGAGAGCTTCCACTGCGTGTTAGCGGTAACCCAAAGTAACTGTTCCACATGGACAAAGAGGGGCAGAGGCAAGTAGATAATACTTCGTGTGTATACTAAACATTTTGTAGAAGAACCGCAATTAAAGAGTGAAAGAGCCACATCTATCCCGCAAACCCTAGTTTGCCGACCACTGGCTTAGATGCACAGCGATAAAGGGTTATAGGCAAAAAGAAATCAACGAAACCACTTTTTTACAGCTGATATTTGAACTTTCAAGTTTCACTCGGTGAGATACTATGAATAACCAATAACAACTTTCGTTTGGACTCCATTGTCATCGAAAATGGGGCTTGAACTCCAATTTAATAATGTAACGGTAAGAGGGTTGGAGGGATGAACATTTTTTTTTTTTTATTGTAGCACGACAAAATGACTACACTATGCCTGATGGTAAGCACAGTGCAATCCAAAAATAATAGCGACCACCGATTGACATACTATCCATCGCCGGTCGCCACTATCATGCCGGCCTGCAAAAAGCTTGATATGCACAGGCTGATCCCGAAACGCGACCCGCAGAAGCGAATCACTATTACGAGCTTTTTCGCCATATACATGGTGGTTGCGACCCAGTCAGGCTGTAAAACCCTACCACCCTGCTTTTGCCATTGCCTCGTTCCTTATTCAGCAGGGTGCACCACGTGCAGGTGAGGTTGACTTGGGTGTGTCTCAAGTCTTACGATGTTATTTGACATCCATTTTCCATGTTTCAGACTTAGTAAAACCAGTAATAGTTTCTTAGGTAACAGTGTTAGGTTTTACAATAAAGTCCCAAAACATGTTACCGATTTGCCGGACTGCAAATTTAAGCGCCACGTCAAGCGGGTGTTAGTGTCAAAAGGATATTATAGAGTGGATCAGTATATGAACGATAGTGATGTCTGGAATTGACTCCTCTCTGTGCATCCACCATAAGCTGTATGATGTATTTAAATGTATGTAAAAAAAAATGTACCCGGTCGAGTTTCTTGCCGGTTCTTCTCGATGGCTGGGTTGTCTCCGAACCGGTGGTAGTTTTTGACGTTCATAAGCGCCTTATTAGGGCCTAAACTGAATAAAGAATTTTTGATTTTGATTTTTGATTTTGACACCAAACAACATTGGTTAAAGGGAGAATAAATTGGAGAGTATTGAACGGATGAGAAAGAATGGACGATGTACTTTTGCACATTCTACCAACCTAATAAATATGTATAATATGTACATTTAATTATTTCTGGGAAGATATAAGTCAGTAACGATTTAATTTGGTTTCATAGCAGTTTTAACAGTATTTTATCGTATATTACGGAGCTTTCCTTATGAATACCGTCGCCAATAATACCAGTTTCAGTTCGGGATTTAACGATCTCTGCATTTAATTATATTTATATCAGGATTGAGTTCAAAGTCATTCAATTAATTTCGTGTATAATGAGTTTCATGTCTCTTAGTGCTAATAATTTTGCTAATTATCGTTTTTTTTAAGCATTCCTTTTTGTAGTATCATAGAAGCTTAAAACAATAAAAAAACGGTTAATTACAGAGAAACCAGCAATATATCGTCTCTCGTTGTTGTCATATCGATTTGCAATAGTCTCATGTACAAGGTGTGGTGTTGTAGATGGTACGGCCACGCTGAATCTATTACTGGTTTCAGGTTAGTACTGGTGGTGGTAGTACCACTCTCTCACATAAACACCGACGTAAAGTAACAGTGTTTGCTTTCCCACCTCCCCTCCCTTTTCTCTCACCCTCCCTAATCCCCCCGAACACAGGATGGCAAAGCACTTGCGACTATCCTAGTGTTGCTAGTGTCTATGGACGGCGGTGATCACTTAACATCAAGTGACCAGCGTTTTCGTTTGGATCTATGACATATAAAAAAACAGGGTTATGCTCTGGTTTATCTCAAAACACAGGGACCGCTGTGATGGGTTTATAATTTATTATTTATTAACGAGCCCGGCGGACGTTGTCTCGTCCTGATAAAAAATACAGTCAAACAGGCAGACGTGGCAGAGGACTTTGTTTTTAACATACAGTGATATATTAAGACTTGAAGTTAAAATTGGATATTTTATCTCATCTCAACACCCTTAATAATCGACATGATAAATGCCTCAAATATATATAAAATTAGATATTTAGAACAGAGTAATACCGAAATGGCGTGTCGGCATTTCGTGTGCAATACATATTTCGCTAAAGTTTACAGCTGTCCCCAAAAAAAAAAACATTGTCAAGGGCGAGATAGTTTTCCTTGTCTTGAAGAAAACTGTACCTTATTACAACGAAATTGAATCATTATTCAGTGGATATACTAAATCTTGATGGAAATGACATATAAGGCAAGGACGTATGAATAAAATAATGTATTTTGATTTAGGTGTCTACATATAGCGAGAGATATGAAGCAGAGGAATTTGGAAGATCAATCTTTATGGATGTTACATTATTGTACGTGTTTTAAATTTGAGTTGTTATTTTTGTATTAATAATACTTTTTTCAAAGACGTATGAAGTAGGATTTTTTGCAACGTTGCTGTTTCGTATGAATAGATTTAGAACTAGCTGTGGCCGTGATCCCGTCCGCGTGGAATTTAATGTAAAAAAAACAGTGATTAATAAAATCATCTGAATGTATAAAATTCATTTACTTTTCTCTCGTCCTTAAGGCGTATCGTCATTAAAATAACAAGAAGTTTTGATAGAGTGAACCACTTTTAATGAAATCAAGACTAAATGTTACTCGAGAATACGTTTTATGATATTCTTCAGGATTTATTGTTAACGCAGTACTTTAGTAGCGATGCCTATTAAAACAAATGGACAGACAGGCATTTTTCAAAATGTATTTAATTACTTATTCAAAGATATCTGCAAAAATGTTCTTCATAAAAATGTAAAAAGTACATTTTCGGATTTTTGTAGATGGTAGAGCCACGCTGAATGAATGTGTCGGCTCGCCCGGTGTAGTACCACCCTCTCACAGAAAACCGTCGTGAAATAATAGTGCTTGTATTGTTGCGTTTCGTTCGGTCAGTGAGACCGCCGGAGACCCATCTCCCCCCCTCACCTCTCCTCTCAATTCCCCCAAACACTGGCTGGCAACGCACTTGCGACTCCTCTGGTGTTGCTAGTGTCTATGGACGGTGGTGATCATTTACCAGTTGCCCTACCTCCTGCTGCATTTTTTTCCTTTTGAGAGATTCCGCTGCGTGTTATCGTTAGCCCAAAGTATCTATTCCACGCGAACGAAGTCGCGGGCAGAGGCTAGTAATTAAATATATTCCTAACCATGTCGATATTATCGCTTTAAAAAAGACAACCAATTAATTCAAATAGATTAATCAGCATGGAAAAACGAAATTTTTGTAAGCACCACCCAGTTATTTGTAAATCTCATAACATACTTAACTAAATGAATCAGAACTGTAATAACATTTACGAATATAAGTATTTAATGTGTTTATGACGTGGCCATAACAGTGTCACACCTCGGACTCTCCCCTGTTTGTGTCCACTAATGGATATGGTTTTATCAAGGTCAGTCGAAGTATTAACCTAACCAACCCAAAAACAACGCGTAGTACTTGGGAATAAGTGAGTTTAAAACAATGTATTAGTTATGCCCGCGACTTCATCCGCGTGAAACCATTTGTAAACGACAATGATTAATAGAGTCATCTGAAGATATTAAGTCCATTTACTTATCTACTTATCTCGTACTTAATTCGCGTTTTTTTATACTATTGGTGGCAAACGAACATGCGGGTCACCTGTTGGTAAGTGACACGAGAGGAATCACAAATGCGTTGCCGGCCCTTAAATAAGGAATAAGCTCGTTTCTTGAAAGATGGTAAACTGTAATAGTCCGGGAACACCGCCGCTGGGAGTTCGTTGTTTAATATACAGGCCCTGCGATGCGCGAATTTCTGATATTAAGCTGAAAAGAACAGATTTTTTATTAGACAATTGCCCCCCTTGCGGAGGAATCCTTCTTAGCTAAAAGGCCGAAAAGCGACGTTAAAATTACAATAACTTTTAATGGAATTAACCGATTTTTATGAAACCAAAAAGGTTACTTCATGATATGCTTTATGATTTTCTTCATGAGGTTTTATCATAGACGCAGTACTTTAGCATGCATGTTCAAACAAACAGACAGACAGACACGAAAATGTAAAAAGTCTAGACGCGTTAGATTTACCTTGTTATTATATGTATTGTTGGAAATAAATGAAATGTTGGGTAGTTATACTACGACGGCCTTTATAAGGAACGGCGCTTGCCGTGTTGACTCAATATTTTTTTTAGTCCGGTGAAGCTGTAAAAGTCTTGCTAGGCTAATAGCGTAGTCAGTTCGAAAAAAAAAAGTATTGACTCACTCTTTCGGTGGCGATCGTAGCGTGCAGTAGCTTTTTTTTTCGAAATGAAGACGCTCTTGACCTGGAAAGGTCTTTACAGCTTCACCGAACTACTGAGGCGAGCGCTGAAGGCACTCAGACGATTTGGGGTGTTTGGGCGACTAACTCAAGGGTGCACGCACGGCACACCTCGGTTTGGGCTGTGCGAGCAGTAGCTCTGTCCGAACTAGTGTTGGTTAATTAAAAGTGATTAATTGTTAGAATTTATTCTTAACAGTTTGTGTTATAAATTGGCCAGTTCCATTTATTTTTTATAATTAATGATTGTTTCTATTTCTAACAGTATTATACATGATATGTATAGAAGATTATTCATATATTAGTTTATTTTATATTATAACATCTCATCGGAGCTTTTTTCACTTGCATAAGTTATTTTAAGTTACTTGATAATTTCGTATATCGATATCTTAACTCCACGTATATAATTCTATCCACCGTGCTTATCCTAGTGCATGTTTTTAAGGTAAAACATTTCTCTTAAAGCCTAAGGTACCTAACACCACATATTGTCCTAAACAATTAGCAACGTAAAGTCTTGGTAATGACCAACTACAAACCATAGACCTATATACTGAGCAGGTAAAGGACAATTTGCAATTCCATTGAAAATTGATAGACATTGGTTTAAAAATTTAAAATAATTATGTAAACACTCAATATTTGGGAAAAATAATTGGTGAAGAATTGGTGGTCACCGTTGATTGAAAACTATTGGAGCTAGATTTGCTTATAAATTCCCTTTTGAACCGATTTCAATCATTTTACTTGAATTACTGATACCTGGGGATGGTGTCCACGAAATTAGAAAAATATCCCAACCCTAAGGGTGGAAAATAAAGGGATGAACAATGATTAAATGAGTAATTGATCTTCCCGTAAGCTAATTTTAATTAAATCTTGGCACAACCTGTTGTTGCAACAAGGATCATCGAAACAGAGCAATGGAATGGAACTCTTCAGCGGCTTACAGCAGCTATCTTGTGTTTGGGTACATATCACTCGTTTTAACGAGGATCTTCATATGGGGTTTGACTGTTGGGACATTTTCCATGAAGCGGACAACGAAAAGAAAAGGAAGAGGTGGTTCTCAAATTTGTTTATATTCAGTGTAATTGGACTTATAATAGGTATGAATGGGAATACATTTTTATTCAAGTTCATTTGTGTAGTTATAAGATTCTACAGAACAGAAAATTACTTCTGTATCAAATAAAATCAGAGTTGTATATTAGAAAAACCTTTAAAGAAAACTAAAACCGACTTCGACATGAAAAACCAATAATGCACTAAATAGTGAAAAATAACTAAAGTATTAAATTAACCAAATTAAATAAAAAATATTGATATTTGGGCTACCTAATAATATAATTGAAGTCGATGCCAACCCTTTTGAATTTTATCGCAGTAAATTTAAAAATAATTCATTATATATTTTAAAAACAATTATACATATAAATTTTGATTTCCGATATGTACAAATGCGTTTTATATTATGAAATCTGTAATAAAAATGATTACAGTTAAGATAACATGGAGAAACTGGCTTCTACAGTAGCGAAGCATGAATTTATACACTTTTATCAGTACTTGTAAATGCAGTGTCTATAAAATGTAATACGCTACATTTGTTACCTCTAATAGAATGCGATACTATAGTAATATCCTTTTACTTTTCGTTTCTAAAGGACTTTGTTTGTATAATATTATACGACCCGATGTTTTAAAGCTAGGTACACACTTACCCATTTTTTTAACCTGGGACAATCTTTTAGGGAAACACCACTCTCCCGGGGGAGAGAGTGGGTTATGTCTAACTCCCTCGGACTAAAACTCCACGGTGTACATCTGTCGCTATTATTGGGGTGACTAGAGATCTCTACAGAATCGTGCCACTCCAGCGGATGGCCCAGAGGGAGAAAACGCCGCCGTCGTATACACCGGCCATCTTCTCCGTACGCTGGACCTGTGCAATGGAAAGATCCATCTCCCCGATCCATTTTCCCTCGGTCCGGCTACGGTGACGGGAGGAGGAAGGCAAACTGTCGCTTTTTCCTGCCGGTTCTCCGTTGTCGGAGAGGGGCGCTTAGAGTGTCTTCCTTGTGGGTCCCTTCCGCCGTCTCCTTCTGCGAGATAACCTCCTCGCAAAAGGAGGCCAAAATATTCCATGCATTCTCTTTGCCGAGCATGGCTTACGGGTGCTCACAGGTACACTTACCTGCACTTTTATAAGGATATGAGATCTTACGATAGTACCCTTAATACTTGTCTCTTAAACACTTCTGAAAACTGAAAGATTATAATCTATTATATATATACATATATACAAAATTGATAGATGATGTTAGTAGATAATCTAGGGGGATATGACGCCCGAAAATTTCACATCCTGCAATACCGACCGTTAAAACCAATAAGAGCTGAGCACTAATGAAGAATGTCTCAAAATCGGGCTATTTTGGAAGCTACCGCTGCGTGTTAATGTTAGTATTATATGCGTTGCCATGGTAACGCGATAACATTCTATCAAAAATATTTTCATGGTTTATTTTGTGTACCTACTCAAAAAGTTTATTCTACGTTAGTTTTGTCTACAATTTTTAATTATATGTTTTACGTTTATATCGCAAACATTTCTAAAGTTTATTTTGTGTTGCTATTCAAAAACTTTAATAGTAATAATATTCATCCAATAAGACAGTCGAAGGAATTAAACCCATACTGCCAATTCTGAAGTTGTCAATATAGGTAGTTTTCTTCTGTGTCCAAGTTAATATAAAAGTATAAGCGCCAAATCCTCTACATAATATTTCATAAATTTTGTCTTCTTAATTTTCACGACCACAGAATTCATGCTCCGTGGTATTATTTTTCATTCATTTCACTTATGCACAATAAACGAACCATATTACATAAAACGCCACCAATTTAACACAAAATAGAATCTTTTTTTCTCTCGAACTGACTACGCTATTGACCTAGCAAGGTCTTAACAGTTTCACCGGACTACATAATATAGAATCAAGTAACAAAAGGTTATGAATAAAATATAAAATCCACTACATGACAGACTGAAATCCCGCCAAAAACTCCTCAAAAAGTTTATTCTACGTTAGTTTTGTTCCCAATTTTTTATTTGTGACATATTACGTATTATAAAAATAAAGTGTGTGTATGTAATATTAAAATAAATACTTTTTGGTGAATAAATATATCTGTGATGCTACAGATATCAACATTTTTTTTTTAATTCTGTCGAATGTTTGTTTTTTATTTGTTTTGGGTAATCTCCGAAACGGCTGAACCTATCAGAACAGTTTTTTTCTTGGAAATGATTACGCTATTGATCTAGCAAGGTCTTAACAGCTTCGCCGGACTACAAGTAATATTTGAACGGGAATTTTACAAGCAAATAAGTAACTAATTAGCTGTTTTATTTTAAGGCAGCGGGTTCAGCAAACGTTTCCCGCCCTGATAATAAGACAAACTATACCTAAACCTTGCCCAAAAATAATTTTATATATTAGTGAAAACGACATGAAGAGGCGTTCTGTAGTTTTTGATCTTATCGCGATCAGACATATAGATAGACGTGGAACAGGACTTTGTTTTACACTATGTAGTGATGAACTGTTATCCGTGCATTCATCCGTGTGAAATTATTATTATTATTATTATTTTTATATCATAGGAGGCAAACGAACAAATGGGTCACCTGGTGTTAAGTGATCACCACCGTCCATAGATACTTGCAACACCAGGGGAGTCGCAAGTGCGTTGCCAACCTGTATTTGGGAGGATGGTGGGGGAAGGGCAGGAAGGGAAGGAGGAAGGGGAAGGGGAGTGTGGGTGGGTCTCCGGCTCTCTCACTGACCGAACGAAACGCACAATGTAAGCACTGTTACTTCACGTCGGTTTTCTGTGAGAGGGTGGTGCTTCCCTGGACGAGCCGACTCATTCGTGCTGAAAACAATAGTAGCTTCAGCTTGGCTCTACCACTACTAAATCAAATATTAATCAAAAATATGTTGTTCTCTGTAAACATGCGCGTGTAACGTGCGCTGTACTGGACTCCAAAATAAATATAATTGAAAGTCGTATGTTTATATGCGATTTAAATTATAGCAAGGTATAATAATAACTTAATTATATCGACACTATGGACATAATATCTATACAATAAAAGATTTAACACATATTGTTTGATAATGTTTTCATTACTTTCTTATATAGTGTAAGTGAGCAATGAGTGTGGTATATAGTAGTTTAAAGTTCCAGTTATGTGGCTGATGATAAATCCCATCCCATTCGATACACTATTAGTATTCGCATATATAATGTATACGTTACCTGTTACAGTAGATGATGTGCGTGTGATACTTACAAATATTTTTGAAAGAGTATTATTGTAATTTACTAGATGTATGATTACAATTTTAAATTTATTTAATATATAAAAAAAACGCGTGCGAAGCCGCGGGTAACAGCTAGTATTACTATATCTTCCTATTAAAAATACTGTTAATAAGGATCAGAACTAAAATAATTATAAAATGCTAGATTTTGCTCATGGTTTTGTTCGTTTTAATATAGATTGACCCTATCCCATATGAGAGTTTAGATGTAAAAATATCCTGTGTTCTTGAGCGTGTTCCTGACAATATATATATACATATATACATATATATAACTGGACCCTGCCCACGACTTCGTCCGCGTAGAATAGTTACTCTGGGCTTAATGCTAACACGCAGTAAAAGCTCTCAAGACGAAAAAAACCCGATTTTGAAACATTTTTATCGGTGATTTCTGTTATTGATCTTAGCGTAATGATATGTAGCCTATAACCTTCCTTTATAAATGAGGTTTACAACACTAAACAGATTTAAAACAATTGAAATAAATCTTCAGCATGGCAGGTAAGAACATGGCTTACCTTCGCTGATCAGGAAGAGGCGGTCAGAAATTACAAAAACTCGTTGGTGGACGAATTTGGTAACTAAATTTGAAAAAGTTACAGTAATTTGATTTCTAAAAGCATAACTTTTCGAAGAACGTTGTAAAAAAAATTCATTCTATTTTTCTTACTTACTCTACTTACTAAATTGACCAGCTGCTTCCACATCTACGTGAAAAAATACCTTCGTATACAAAGAACTCAATTAATTTAATCAACTCATGACGAGGGATTTATGAAGATAAAGGTTCAGTATTTTCTGTACGACATCTGATACAAATAATAATTTGCATACATTGTTTGACTCGTTATTAAAATAATTATCCTGTCTGTCTATCCTTGATGATTCACATGCAGCCCTGTCAGAACATCAACTTTACAATGTTAGTGATCCAGTTAATTTAAACAGAGACTAGACCCTATTCGACCGAAAGCAACAACTTGTTTTAAGGTCAGTGTTAAAAAAATATTTTCTTTAGTCCTATTCTAAATATTTATAAATTGGATTTATGCATCGTTTACTAGCGTCTGCTCGCGACTTCACTCGCTTTAATGTAGATTTAATTTGTCAAATCAAATCAGAATATACTTCATTCAATTTAGGCCCTGAAAATGCGCTTATGAATGTCAAAGCTACCACCGGTTCAAGAAACAACCCACTCATGGAGAAAAACCGGTAAGAAACTCGATCTGGTTATATATTTTTATAAAACATAAATAGTTAAGTTTTTAGTGGATGCACAGAGAGGGGCCTCATTTCCGTACGTCATATTCGTTCACACATTGACCCACCCCATAATAAGCCTTTAGATGTGAAAACCCGCTTGACATCTCTCTTGGAATCCGACAAATCGGCAATGTGGCTTGGGACTTTGATATAGAACCTAACACTATTCCTTAAAAAACTGTTTTTAGTTGTAGTGAGCTTGAAACATGGTATGGTCAATATGACCAATGAACATGGTACGAAAATGTACCAGTTACCATGTGCCATTTCCTGTAACTCTGGACAAAATTAATGCAAAATTTAATAATGTTCAGTTCAGTCGTTAAGGCTTTCAAACAAACAAACTCATATTCGCATTTATAATATTAATAAGGATTTTTATGAAGAATAAATTTGCAAGAATATACCCAAAAAATTACTGCCTTAAATGTAATTCAGTGGCAGGATAAACTAACGGCTGGCTAAGGATTGTAGCTGCGCAGAATTAAAGGGCATATACCTATAGCCAAACGTAAAAGTGACGCAAAAGTGAGCTTTAGAATAAAAATAAATTGATAATCAACAATTATTACACCAAATACACACTAAATCTGTTTGTAAAGTACATAACAGCGATGTAAACAAGTCTTTATTCCAAACATTTTCATTCTGCAACTATCCTAACCACAAAGTAAAGTTGCAAATGCAAACCCTTTTATTTTCTAAAGGGCCTTTTAGTTGAATATTCCTTTAGAAACCCAGTGAATCATGTTCGTTGGTCCAATGAACTCGAGTTACTATGTGTAAAGATAAATATTAGAGAAATATTCTTTGTTATTGACTTTTTAAGATCTATTCTAGTGTTAGAATTAATACATTGTTGTAGTACAACCCAATAGATCCCTGATATAATTATTACATGATAATTTAGCTAGAATAGATAATAATTATGTAAATCTAATGTGGCTGTACTTTTTAGATGTTTTTTGTAATGAGTAATTAATCAGGTACCACGCGAATGAACTCGCGGGTAAAGCTAGTATGTTATAAAGTTAAGCCATAACACTCGAACATAAAGCTTCAATGCGATAAATCGAGTCATCGATGTAATTTAATTGGTATTTTAAATTTCTTCGATTCTTGGAATTTAGGACAGTCTGATCAGAAACCAGTTTCGTGATTTAACATATCAGAGTTTGCGTTTAATTTAAATGATTTAGACGAATTTAAATTGTAACTACAAAAACATATATCATTATAACAGAATTTTAAATACTTCACATTCATCTATAATTAAGCATCTACAGTTGTTAGTATTCTTGAAATTCTGGCATAACGCGTTGGTCCTAATATGCTTATTGGATTAAGAAACATGGAAATGAATTAGTCAAATCACTTTGAGAAGGGTTTTTGAAGACATTTGGTTCCACATCTTATTTCATTAAGATACTCGCGCCTGCCCATCAACTTCTTAGCTATTGTTAAACGGGTTTACAACCGGTACTGCTAAACTTCCATCCATCTCGTTTATTTGCACACTTATTCCGTATAGCTATCTCACAGTGCAAGCCTGTCGTGTAAGGATGCGGGCGTGTTTGCCTTTTTTTCTTTTGAATTTGAATAAATTTACACTTAAAAAGAAAGCTCTTGGGTTTATAAGAGGTTTTTGAACTCTGCCATACTGAGTAGATTATGCGAATTGATTATAAGATCGTTTCGTAAATACATTTCGCATCTTCACGACTCCAGTTTGTTTATGGGGTCACCGGAAACGTCTGTACTTTTTCTCTACGTTTTTAATTAACTATTTCCCGTATATAATCTGACTAAGTGTGTAATACAAGACACAATCTATTCTGCCCATGAAATATAAATAACGGTACACATACTTTTATTCTTCGTTTTAGATATAGTGTTTTATTTTAATTTTGTGGTTATGTTTATTCCTAATAGAAACTGCATGAATTTTGTACGCCTAATTTCAGATATTTGATCACATTTTCATTCAATGCAAAATCAAGATCACAGATTAATAAGTGTAATAATGTATGCTAAGTGTAATACTTAATGAAATTTCAATAAGTATTCATTGTCGTAGTCTGGTGAAGCTGTTAAGACCTTGCTGGGTCAACAGCGTAGTCATTTCGAAAAAAAAAATAAAAAAGTATTCATTGTTATTATTCTTCTTACCAGGGCAGTATAAATAGTACCCTGATTAATCACTTGCTTCTTGACATATACGCTGTATTTGTTTTTTTTTCTGTTAATAAATCAACCATGGCTGCTTGGTTAGGGAAGTCAGACATGGTGTCGACTGATGTAGGTTCAAACCTCTGCAAACAACCGGAGCTTTCGGTGAATACATCATGATGTACATAGCAGTAGTTTTTTTTTCGAACTGCCTACGTTATTGACCAAGTGAAGTACAGCTTTATCGGACTACTAAGGCGAGCGCTTAAGGCACTCAGCCGATTTTATTTAGGTAATTAGCGCAAGGGTGCACGGCACACCTCAGCTTGGGTTGTTACCGAATTCCTGAATCTGAAATAGCTAATTACTAAAATTGCATGATTCACAATTGCTTATATGTATATCGAAAATGAAACGAAGTAAACTACTCGATTAAGCTCGAAAAAGGAAAAAAAATAAAACCCTTCCACCATGTGTATCTGTGTGCACGTGTGTGGGGTAATCTTGGTGATTACAAGTGATATAGATGAGTTGCTGTATCGCGATAGTAGCAACTCGAGAGCTCCATCCAGGGATGACCTAATCTTAAGTATTACCGGAAGTACCGAAACGTGTGTGCGGGAACGATAGAGAGATAGCAGTAGTGTGAAGTACAGTGTTAGGATTACCAATCTCATCTTAAAATTCTGTCGATAAATATTTCGGGAATTGTCGTCAATCCTTTAGTTTTAACTAGTTTGCTCTCTTATAATTGTACATTTTACATATACAAGACCGGAAATCGAAGATATACTTTTAAATTCGTTTGAGAAACGTACTGCACTAAAAATATATTTTCTAACTAGATGACTCGGCTCCACGCGTAACGGTCGCTCAGTTATTAAAAATTGAATTAAAATTGTGATAAAGTATTTGTATAAATTAAATTGTGGCGCCATCTATGAGATGACTATAACAGTCGCTTCTATAGTTTTCGTTCATTTAACTAATTTAAAGCGCCATCTGTTAGAGACTGATGAAACTAACAATTAATAACAATAATCAACATTGACAATAATTTAATTTGTAATTTAAATATATTGAGGCCATTAATCGAAATATAAATTATTTTATCTCTCTAGTTGAACTAAATCTATTTATCTATCTATCAGGCAATGAAAAAATATAGCTAGAATATAGAATATAAAGGTAAATTTGCCGTCACTGTCAAAATAGAAATAGCTCAGATGGAAATCGGCTGCTTCAAAAATCCGTCTAACCCCGATTCGAATCAGAGTGACGGCAAAAGAGATTTTTTTTGGTAAAATAATTCTAATTTTGTAAGGCAAGTCTAACAGATTATTTCAATAAAAAAAAATATTATAGTTATAAGAGAGATGTCGTTTTCTAATTATTATTTTTTTGACGAAAAATACTAATTTTGTAACACAAACCTAACAGTTTATTTTGATTTAAAAATGTTTTTAAAGAACCGACCTAGGCTCGGTCGTCCAGGTAAAGTATACGATACTTAAATACCAACTTAAATAAAGATCATATATGTAGTTTCGGAGTTGATCGTAGACAAAGATCATGACATTACAGTTTTATATATTTAGATAATAGTACTTATAGATGCAGTTTCAAGCAATTATCATTTAAGATAAATCCAGGTTATTATCAAATATATAATATAAAAAAACAGAAGCGATGAACTTTTAATCGCTTTTAAAATTTCCATCCTTTTTTGTAGAACGTCTCCACGTCTTTGATCTCCACATATAAATGTAGTTTCCGTTACTAATCCTTGATAATCACCGAAGTCATTGAACAAACTTTGATAAGACGTTTACTATAAAGGTTATACAATATTTAGAGCAAATCTAGTCCAGTGTTTCCTAACTTTCAAGGCCATGCCCCACATTTTTAAAAATTTAATGCACCCCTACACATAATTTTTTATCTTTAGAAATCATTTTTTTCCCTTAAGAAATATAAATAATAAGTTTTAGAAAGAAATCACTATGAAATTATTATTAAAACAACGTAAGTAAAATTTCAAAACATATAATAAAATAATTACTTGACGACTCTAATTTTACCCAGTTGATATTTTGCTAACGTCAAACGAAATTATATATAACTAGCCTCTGCCCGCCACTTCGTTCGCGTGGAATAAATATATTCTTTATTTCTAACACGCAGCGGAAGCTCTAAAGAGGAAAAATACTTCGATTTTGAAATATTCTTCAATGGTGCTCCGCTCCTATTGGTCTTAGCGTGATGATGTATAGCCTATAACCATTCTCAATAAATGAGCTATATAACACTGAAAGAATTATTCAAATCGAACCAGTAGTTCCTGAGATTACCCCCTACAACGTCACAACATCACAACGTCACAAACTCACAAACTTTACCTCTTTATAATATTAGTATAGATAATTATTTACAATATTTTTAAGAATTTTCCTTTTCTGTTAAATTTGTCACCGATATCTAACATTGCATTTAAATAGCCCAAAGCGAAGCGTTAAAGTCTGTGCCGAGTCCATTTTAAAATTGCCCCCCTTAACTATCAAACTGCCCTCCTGTGGGGCGTGAACCCCACATTGGGAAACACCGATCTAGACTATATATTTTAGGCATTCCCATACCAGTATTCATAAAACCTAACAGGTAAATAAATATCTATAAAAGGGTTAAGTTATAATTACAAATTACTATTAAGAATAATAAAAGACACAAAAACAACCATCTTTCCTCCTCCCTCTCCTCGTCTTTTACTCCCGCTAACTCCTTCCGCCCTCCCACTCTCCTCAAAAATAGGCTCGTGACGCACTTACGACTCTTCTGGTGATGCTAATAGTGTTAGTGTCTATGGACGGTGGTTATCACTTAACATCAGGTGACCCACCAATTTTGCCTCCTGTGATGTCAAAAACATTATACTAGTGTTACAATATATGTACATGCTTTGCTAAAATATTGTGATATTTCTTACAATTATATTTCAAACTTAACCCTATAAAATTCAACCAAACAATACTGAGTCATG
>JACEII010000103.1:1780389-1791377 GCA_014332785.1 Antheraea mylitta | reverse complement strand
ACGTCACAAACTCACAAACTTCATACCTCTTTATAATATTAGTGTAGATAGTATAACATTATTTGGAAATTTCGATAATTAAAAATTTCGAAAAATTAATGGCCACGTGAAGTTTGTACGTAGGTACATTCTTTTCTAACATGATTCTTTTATTTTATTTTTAAAATTTACGGAAAACAATATAATAGCGACCTATTATATTTACTTTTTATACGATTTTTTACCTAATTCCGTGACTAAAACTTAAAATGATGTAAGATTGAAATATAAAAATCGATATTGTAACAGAAAAAACACGTAATTTACCACAACCACAAATCATAGGATTCAGCTGGTTCAGTCTTATCTATTTACCGGATATTGAGGCTTCATGACGTCAGCGAAGACATGTCATCGTTCGTACCACTTAAAAATCGGTGGACTCGATTATTGGAACGCCATTTCAACTGTCAAGTATCGCTGTTGCGTTGCCGGCCTAGAAGAATGTGTTTTAATCACTTTTTAAAGAGACCCATATCATGATTCTGAGAGATTATAGTGCCGGGTAACCCATTTTACAACGTCATTGTACGCATAATGAAGGTCTTGGAAAACCTTAGAGTTGTGGCTGTTTTAATAGAGCGTGTGGATGAGCTACCAGCCACCGTCGGGAAGTACGAGTTTGGAACCTCAATGAGGGCATCATGTCAAAAGGTTCTTCAGAACATTCTCCATTGTACATGCGGTAGAGTACACACAAGGATCCAATGTCTTTGTACAGTTGTAATGACTCTAGTCCACTCCTCTCATCTTTCGAGACATCTCATGCCAAGCAGCGAAGAAACATTGGGTCATTTCGCTCAAACAATGAATTAATATAAATAAATCTACTCCATTGAGCTAGTCACACCTACGGATAATTCGTCGTAAATATAGTTAGTGTTGTGTTTCTGTATCTGTTAACGTTTTATTCGATTTTTCATGGAGGATTGATCAATCAAATCATAACCATGGGCCACTATGGATAACGTCATACTTCTACATGGACTCCATTTTATCGCTGCCCCGACATATTTTTCATTGTTTTTTAAAATTCACAACATCGCAAATTATAATTTAAAGGTTTAATAAAAAATGTTAAAAATTATGATTTTACAATACATAATTTATTTTTCAACGTTTTATAATAAATCAGGTAATTTTTTAAGCTTATCCTGCCAGTTATGAATAGACAGCTATTCACCTGTGCATGAAGTTGAAAGCACCATGAAGTCTGTAGTCCGGTGAAGCTGTTAAGACCTTGTTGGGTCAATAGCGTAGTCATTTGGAAAAAAGCACCATGAAGCTTAAGCATTTGTGGTTTAGCATAGTCCAGGAGTTACTCCCAGTACTATTTACTCATCTGTGGACAAGCTGTAGTCGCTTTGCTGTGTCTGGAATGTGATTGTCGAGGAATTTTTATTGATTTATGATTTTATCGTGATTTCTTTTTTTACAGGAACGTGATGTGCGAATCTGTCTTTCCTTCGATTATTTCACGGGAAACTATTATATCGAATTAACATCGTAATAATTCATTTGAAGTCAGTTTTATGTCGAGGACATTAGCAAAGAAAACGTATTTTAAT
Organism: Antheraea mylitta; assembly: GCA_014332785.1. Taxonomy (NCBI): domain Eukaryota; kingdom Metazoa; phylum Arthropoda; class Insecta; order Lepidoptera; family Saturniidae; genus Antheraea; species Antheraea mylitta. The sequence goes on along the minus strand of JACEII010000103.1, from coordinate 1,789,770 downwards.
CATCATCATCAGCCTGTAACTCACTGTAGTGTCATAGGCTTCTTCCCAAGAGAAGAAATGAGCATAATCACCACACTAGCTAGGGTTGCCACTCGCACTTTATAATAAACTCTTGTACGTATTTCAGGTAATTGTACTTTATACATTATGATAACAATAGAGTACACGAAAATACTTTATTTCGCATGATTACATCTGTTTGGGATTTTAAAAAGCTTAGTCGAATGTATTTTTTCTTTAAAATAAATTTATCAAATGGTGCGTCAGCGCCAAATCAGTTAACCATCATTTTTAACAATTCTGAACGCAACCGAACCTCAAACATTGACAACGTCAGTGTTATGGCAGTAATAGTCTTTTGAAGTGTACTGGGTTGCCAATAATGAAAAAGAGAGAAAGAAGAATGTCAGTGTCAATGAATTATTCATTTTAATTTAAATATAGACTGTAAAGATGCTGTGTCAGTGTCATGGTAGTAATAGTCTTCTGAAAAAGACTGGGTTGCCACTAAAGATAAAGAAAGAAAGAAGAATGTGATCACCACAGTCCATAAACACTAACAACACTAGGGGGTGTCGCAAGTGCGTTGCCAGCCTGTGTCTGGAGGCGGTGGTCCTCCGGCGATCTCACTAACCGAACGGAACACAACTATGCAGGCACTGTTACATCAGTTAGTTTTCTGTCAGAACTACCGACATAAGTGAAAACTGGAATGGATAATGGATATAGGTGGTGCTGCGGTTGACTTTACATCATTTTTTTTATTATTATCAGGGGCAGGATACCGTCCACCGAGTTCGATAGAATTAATATAATTAATTGGATAATGGTAAATAGTTTTTTAAGCTCACCGGGCTAGCTACCACACTAGAGTTAGCAATTTATCATCGAACAGGTGCTTCATGGCAGATGCAACTGCATTCCAGTGGCATCAACTTGATTAGTTATTATACAGTCAAATGATTTTAATACAATATATGGTAAGCTACACACATCTATCTACTAAAAATAACTTACTGTTGCCGTATCTATGTTTTATATATTATTAGGAGATAATGCAGTATTTTCGAAACTGTCTTGTGCATTAAAAATACCCATTAATATATATATGCATATATATATGATATATTTAATATATTTTCGGTGGTAGAGCCACGTTGAAGCTATAACTGCCTTCAGCATCATTGTGTCGGCTCGCTCGGGGAGTACCATCCTCTCTCAGAAAACTGACGTGAAGTAACAGAGCTTGTATTATCGCGTTTCGTTCGGTCAGTGAGTGCCAGAGACCCACCTCCCTCCCTATATCTTCTTCCTCTTCTCCCTCCCCATTCCTCACCAACACAGGCTGAGAACGCACTCGCGACTCGTCTAGTGTTACTGGTGTCTAAGGTCGGTGATGATCACTTAACATCAGGTGACCCACCTGTTCGTTTACCTCCTACGACATAAAAAAATCTAACATAAGTTATTATATAAAATATTACTATGTAACCTAATTCCTTGTGTTAGAGAGAAACATACTGCTCGCTTTGGCATATTCATTACAGATAAAAATACTCTATAATTATTACAATGCAGAGAGACAGCTTCAGTGTTTTAGAAAGATGATGGTCCCAGTGTTAGAACATTCCAGAATGTCTTTCATTTTCCGTGTTATTATACCCAACTCACCTAATGACGATAAAAAAAGTCAACCGCAGCGCCATCTAAGTCCATTGGCCATTGCAGTTTTCACTTCTTTCGCCAGTCCTTATGACAGCATAGAGTTTTTCTAATAAACAGATTTCAATGAAATTTCAAGGACGTTTAGTTCACGTTTAGATAGCATAAACTAATGAAACTAAACAACAAAAACAATGCCAACATGACACAACATATCAAGTTTACAAATAAAAAATATAAACCAACAAAAATTCCACCAAAAACTTCAGATAAACTAAAAGTCATAAAATATGAAAAGATTTTTTTTTTTTTCAAAATGTCAAAATAATGTATTGTTAAACATTGATAATTTCTTTGTAATAGTGTATTGTAATACATTGAAATTATCTAAATATCTTTTCTTTTCTTATCAAAATTAATAACTCAATATGTATTTTTTAAATGCACCATTTCTGGACTATTCTGACCGCCGGTCGGTTTTTTTTCGAAATGACTACGCTATTGACCCAGCAAGGTCTTAACAGCTTCACCGGACTACTAAGGCGAGCGCTTAAGGCACTCAGCCGATTTTATTTTGGCAACCAGCTCAAGGGTGCACGGCACACCTCGGCTTGGCTGTTGCCTGTTGCATGCAAAATCGCGACCTATTTTAGCTAACCCAGCCAACCATTCATATATGTATGAGTTGTTGAAACGTATATGTGTACCAAGCATACACGCCTCAACAACTCCTCCATATATTTATTATCGGAAAATTAAGAGTTTTTCAGTTCGATGAGGGAAAAAAGTAAACCCACTTTCATGTGTAAGCCTGTAGACGTGCACGTGTGTGGGGGTGATCGTGTAGTGTTGTAGCAGTGATGTATATTTGTGTGTCACCGTATCGTGCAAGCAACGCACTCAAGGGCTCCCTACCGAGGGATCGAACCTAGGCTTGAGCCACTGCCGTGGGAGGCCTAATCGGGTGTGCGGGAGCGAAATTAACCGCCAGACCACGGCGGCGTGATCTGTTGTTACGCGGGCGTGGGCGTGAGCACGCTCTGTTTCGAGGGACAGGCTGGTACTGATCGCTCGCTGACGTGATTAAATCAGGAGGGTCGGTAAAAATGCATCGCGGACGTCTTTTATAACGCGCAGCGTTAGGTACGGGTTCATAGTTTGCGGCGGATACCACTAACGGAGGCTCATCGGTGACTTCAACCAACTACCCTATATTGACTGAGAGAACTTGTTTCAGATGGCTCACTGCAGACCAACAGCCGTAGCCGGTATAGACCAACAACTCAACTGATTATACAGGAACCCCATGGGTGTAGCCTACACATTAAGTCAAGTATATGACGGTATATACTCACCGAAGTTGATAATGAGATCTCTGAGCATCAGGGGCTATCAGGAAGAACTAATATCCTCACATACCCCCAATAATCACACAAAAGGAGAAAAAACCCCTTATAAACAAGGACTACTGGGTAGGAGAAGGATTGCACCTCTTAACAATCCATACTCAAATTGGTCAAATAGTGTTCACGCGTTTAATATACAAATCGGATAAAATGATAAACAATCAAATAATCCAAATATAAATTTATCATAGGTTATTTCTCTATTCTATTTTATATTTGTGATATACTCTTTCGGAAAGTTAGTTTTATAGGTTGGTTTTATGTATATTTATTTTATACTAGCCTCTGCCCGCGACTTCGTTCGCTTGGAATAGATACTTTGAGCTAACGCTAACACGCAGCGGAAGCTCTAGAGGAAAAAAGCCCCGATTTTTAAACATCCTTCATTGGTGTTCGGCTCCTATTGGTCTTAGCGTGATGATATATGACTCACAAACGTCACCTCTTTACAATCTTAGTATTGACTAGTATAAATAGGCTGGATTAGAGTAAATTAATTTAGTTAAAAAAAAAACAAAGATTAATCATAGGTGAATTTCAACAAAGTACCAAATGCTGGAGAATTAGTATGGAGTTTATGGACGTTAACTTGCTTCTCGTGGTTACTCCATAGAAACGATCACTTCACTCGACATTGCTAACAAGCTGAGACATTTAGAACACGCCACAAGCTAGACGAAAACGCGTAGTACATTTCCAACAATTTCCAATAAAAGCCACATTAACATATGATATTAAACGGGAACGTAATCAAAATAATTATCGTCGATTAATAAAACCTTCTTAAAAACTTCAACGTCGTGAAGTTGTATGCGAATGGGTAAAAAAATAAATAAAAAGTAAAAAGTTTATACGTACACACTACATAGGTACACACTTTTGCCTAAAGCGAACCGGTCTCCGTAACTAACTTCACTTGGTCGCATTTCATTACACGAAGGTCAAGCCGACCGAGTCACAACGCGATCGACAACGAGTCGGGGTTTATGTGCGTCCCGTATGAATTTAAAACTTTTACGTCTCAATAAAAGTGTAAACAGATACTTTTTTACCCGTGTATTATGTAAAAAAGTTTTGTTGTGCAGTTTATCAAACGATTCACTAAATATAACGGTGTTTAGAAACTTGTTTTCGTGTTCGAATGATTTCAGTAAAGTTCACGTAGAAAGTTACTACGACAGATATATACTCGTATACTTATTATTGGATATGTTACATAGTTCTCTTGTGCTTTAACTTTGTGTATTATAATACGGAAGTGTTCCTTTTTGGGTAAGTTTATATACTATCATCAAACTATTTATATATTTGTGTGAATAGTAAGAGTAAATTGTATGTCAATAATTACTTTATACTAATAAATTCGCCGTTTTTCAATTATCTTTGACATTACACTGTGTCGGGTAATTTATTTTTTCTTTTTGCGTTTGCAATGTTCTGTTGGATGATTGATTTATTTGGATGCCGACTCATAATTTAGTAAATTGACTTTTTTTCTAAATATTAAGTTTTTTTTTTTACAATCACAATGCGGTATTGGACACATTTATTTTATTACTCTGTTAAATGATTTAAAATTAGAACATTATTACAATAACAATACAAAAAAGGTTTGTGACTAAAAATAATACGGTGTCTAAATTGCTAGGAAAATACATTTTGACTGTTATTATTTACAGGATAATTTGAATAGCTATCTGAAATTTTTATTCAAAAGAATCAGGTTTTTATAAAATGAATTTTGCTAATCGTTTTAAACATTTTTATATGGTTAGAAAGTCTTCTTTCTTCATTTAATTTTAGGCAACAAAATTGTCTAGATTATTATTGCCATTGTCTTGTAGGTAATAATAATATTACGTCTCTTGTGATAATTTCATAGAGCTTTGCAGGGAGTTTTTATGTCATCAGTTCATGTTCTGTGGTATTTATTCAACCATTTCACTGGTGCATGATAACCAAAATAGATTACGTAAAACATCAATATTACAAAATCTAGAAACAAATAACACAATATTATGAATAAAATGTAAAAGCCAATGACAGACTAAGATCCCGCGAAAAACTCCTGGTTGTAAGTCTTCTTCTTCTTCTATTTTATTTTTGGCAACCAGTCTTCTATTTAGTAGACCATTACTTCCATTGTAAAGTGAGTACCGATATTACAAGTTTATTGATATAACTTCAATGAAGTTACAAGACGGTGGCCATCTTGTTAGAACTTTCTTGGGAGTTTTTGTGCCAAGTCCATGGTATTATTTCCGATCCACTTCACTTGTGCACAATAACCAAACTATATTACATAAAGCACCACCAACATTACACAATGTAGAGACAAATATCACAAGATTATGGATAAAATATAAAGATCACTACGTGTCATTCCAAGATCCGCCCAAAAACTCCAGATTGTAAGTCATTTTATATAGACAACATTAATTGATCTGTTTTCAATTACATCTTTGGTTACTTTTAATCATAGTCAAATGTTACGTGAGAACATACTTATTCCAAGTTAAACTATTTTTGTAGATTTTGAACGCGTGTCTGGTCTGTGCTAGTAGTAATTTTTACGTAAGTACGAGTTTAGTGGTTTACAAGTTAAAGTAGTGTAATGTGTACTTAAGAAGTAAATATTGGAATAATATAACAGTTGTTAGATACTTGAAAGATCACGCCAGTGTTAACCGACAAGCCAAATATCAACAATTTACTACAAAAAAGTTTCTGAGTAAACTAATGTACAGTTAAAAATTCCTACTGAACTTCCCATTGGCAGTCTTTCTCGTGGAAGCAATACAATTATACTGCAGGTGAATAAAACAGATTTCGTTCTTAATTACGATGTTTCTTATCATAATATCTGCATATCCTTACGTAAATATTACATAAAGCAAAACTTTCCACGAGAATTCTAAAAAGCTTGTATACGTGATTTTAAGCGTTTATGCTGGCATGGCGTTGTTGTACAATTGAATATGGCTACTATGAGTCTGCGGGACAGTGGGAGTATTTTTTTTTTATTGTAGCACGGCAAAGTGACTGCACTATGCCTGATGGTAAGCACAGTACAATCCAAAAATAATAGCGACCACCGATTGACACACTGTCCATCGCCGGTCGCCACTATCATGCCGGCCTGTAATAAGCTGGATGCACAGGCTGTTCTCGAAACGCGACCCGTAGAAGCGAATCACTATTACGGGCTTATTCGCCAAACTTTATTTTTTTGTAATTATTGTAATATATAATGAATATTTTTTATCTTCAGTGCTATATCGTATCTTATATAAATAAAATTAGGAATATATGTAAGCGAATTACTTCATAACGGCTACTTCTATTTGGCTACTTTTTTTTTTGTTGTGATTTCAACAAGGAAAAGATTTGTATGACAGAAGATGATTGAAAAACGTAGCGAAGAAATTAGATTATGGATTAAAAATGATAAAAAAGTAAATGACTTTGGAAGACAGTGTAGACAACCTGAAATGTATTTATAAAATTGTTGAATGTTGTGTGTTGTGTTTATTAACTTTTTTTTTGACAACCAATCTTTAAGATTATTACTGCCTTCGTCGTATAGTTAATAATATACAAGCGTCGTGTGACTATTTCGGTATATTCGCTAATAAGATGGTGGCTCCCTTGTTAGAACCTTCCAGGGAGTTTTTGCTGCATCTCAGAATTTCACTCTCCGTGGTATTATTTTCCATTCACTTCACTAATAACATACAATAAACTAACTGTATTACGTAAAACACCACCAAATTTACAAAATATAGAGTCAAATAACACAAGATTTTATGAATAAAATATAGAATCTACTACATTACAGACTAAAATCCCGCCAAAAACTCCAAAAGTTAAATCAAGAGGTTTTTCACGGAGAAGGTTTTGTTACTAACATTTACGATAATCCGCTACTAGATGGCGGTGATTTATGTTTTATTACTATTCATCTAAATCTGGTAATCTATCGCGGAGTAAATCGCGTGTGGTTGCTAATAAACCTAAATAATATTCTAATTGTGTATGTGAGTTTGTTTGTTACGTTTTCACGCCTTAAATAGAGATAAATAGATATGGATCATTTAGGGGTGTAAGGGGTGTCAAATAACATCTTAAGACCTGAGACACCCAAGCCAACCTCACCTGCACGTGGTGCACCCTGCTGAATAACGAACGAGGCAATGGCGATAGCGGGGTGGAAGGGTTTTACAGCCTGACTGGGTCGCAACCACCATGTATATGGCGAAAAAGCCCGTAATGGTGATTCGCTTCTACGGGTCTCGTTTCGGGATCAGCCTGTGCATATCCAGTACTGGGTGACTTTCGTCATTATGGCCGGCATTACAGCGGCGACCGACGATGGATGATCTGTCTCTCGGTGGTCGCGCCACTGTTTTTGGATTGTACTATGCTTACCATCAGGCAAAGTGCAGTCACTTTGTCGTGCTTCAATAAAATAAAAAAAAAATGATATATTTTATTCGCGTTTTCAGAGGTATAGAAATAAAAATAGGTCAAACCATCAATTTAACACGTACGAAGCGGCGAGCGAAAGCCAGTATCACTACAGATTATGGAACAAAGTAAATATTGTAAAACAGTAGTAAATTGATCATTCCATGCTTTAGGATCATGAAGTCCAAAAACAGTTTTTAGGTAATAGTTTTAGGTTTTATAAGAAAGCCCCAAAACACATTACCGATTTGCCGGATAGTGAGTTCAAGAACCATGTCAAGCGGGTTTTAATATCTAAAGGCAATTCAGGAACCAATATGTGAACGATTGTGACGTCTGGAAATGACGCCACTCTCTGTACATCCACTAAAAACGAATGTAACTATTTATGTTTTGTAAAAATATATAACATGAAGAGATAAACCAGATCGAATTCCTTGATTTTCTCGATGACTGGGTTGTTTTCTGAACCGGTGGTAGCTTTGACGTTCATAGGCGTCTTGTTAGGGCCTAAATTGAATAAAGGATATTTTAGTTTGAAAGTTCTCTGCCACGTCTGTATGTTCGCCTTAAACTCAGAAACTACTGAACGGATTTACAAGCGGTTTTTCCCGGTAGATAAAGTGATGAATGAGGAAGGATTCGGTATATAATTTATCAAGATTTTTGGTTATTATCAGGGCGCGGCAACGTCCGGTGAGCCCGCTAGTTACTTATAAAAGCTGAGGAGTTTGAATAAATGGACATGCCAATTTCAGTAGCAGGCACGGATTAAGACTTTTTAGGGGTTGGGAGGCATTTATCATTGTAATTTTCGTCCAGAGTATTAGCGTGTGTAATCGTGTGATCGTGTAGCGCTCGAATATCTTAGACTGGTGAAGTATTTAGATTTTTTTAATTGGTCTAATCTGTACTTCGGATATGATTTAGGGGATTGGATAAGGTTCGGAAGGTGATCACAATATCATTTAACTCAACCCGTATACATCTTTCTTGAATAAATTCTTCTTACATTGGATATTCTGGAACATTCTATACTCTGAGCTATGTGAATTAACCAAACTTACGATTTCAAGATACGGGATATAGACAACAGTGATGAAACTGAAAGTTGTAGATATTAAGTTATATTAAAAATAATTATATATGTCGAAACTACCGTATTTCTAATTTGAAGTCTATGGTGATTCTATATATGCATAGAAAATATAAGCAACCTGTCTCATATACGCTAGTGAGCAAAGAACGACTTAATTTACAGCGAGGTAGGTTGTGCTTGTGCGCTGGTCACGTAGGCAGCGAAATATAAACGCGAAGTTATTTGAAGAACTTCTTCAAAGTCCCTTTGTATTTTTTTTTTATTTTGTTTTTTTTTAAGCGTGAAAACTTGTTTAGGTGCCTTCAGCGGTATTTTTAGCAGCAGATAAATCTATAAATTCATTTCGCTTTAAAAATCACACATCTGCATTTCCTAATACTGCCATTACATTAAGGGATATAGATAAGGGTAAGGAATACAAGGGAATTAAAACTATCCTATGTTATTCCCAGGGACTCAAAGTACCTCCAGACCAAATTTCATTTTATATCGATTCAGTGGTTTAATCTTGGCAAGGTGAAAATTCTGACAATGAAAACCAAAGATGACGCCGCTGTAAAGACTACAGGCAGAAGTGAATACTCAAAACAATGGAATTTAAAGTGGGATTTCTTTAGAATTTTTGAATTAATTATAGTAGAGCCAAGCTGAAGCTATTATTGTTTTCAGCACGAATGGGTCGGCTCGTCCGGGGAAGCACCACCCTCTCACAGAAAACCGACGTGAAGTAACAGTGCTTGCATTGTT
>JACEII010000103.1:1760861-1780379 GCA_014332785.1 Antheraea mylitta | reverse complement strand
AGATGATTTTATTGGTCACTGTTATGTAAATCAGATTTTACGCGGACGAAGTTGCGGGCACAGCTAGTATAAGAATATAATAAAAATTCACAAGTATTTAAAATTAATACAAAAGTAGAGTATCATTACATATACATTTTAAACAAAAGAGTTCAGTTTAAGGAAATGATAAATAATAATTATATCATGAAGAGGAACTAACTAAACACTAATTAAATAATACTATAATAAATAGGATTCGTCTTATTGTTTTATGTATCAGTTATTATTGACTCATACGCTATGTGTAAGAAATATATAATTAAACTAAAAACCTAAATTAGTGTTTTTGTATTAACTTTGTGAATTTCAAATTTACGAGAGACGCCGGATGAAGGAACTAACTTTTTAGGTTATTAGTCATTAGTTACATATTTAGATTAGTTATTAGCTGTTCGTATTTGTAATTTGCTAATGAAATTTGAGGAATACGCTTACATCAATTTTTATATGATGAAGTAAACAAAAGCGCGCGGTTTTTCTTATGTTTAATGGTCACTGTAGTCTATAACTACCTGAAACTTCAATATAATTGGAGCTAAGAGGCCGTAATATTCTTACTGTTGAAAACTAAGTTGGAATGAGACGAAATCTTAAATTATAAGTCTCTATGCGTCACACTTCTACATTTATACACTTTTAACCAAAAAACCTTTAAAATAATATCGAAAAACGAAAAATTAACATATTATGGCCGAATATCGATCACAACATGACCACTAGCATAAATAAATTAGCAGAGTAGACTAAACAGAGTATATCCTAAAAACACACGATAGAAGTGAAACTTTGTGTTACAGTTAAACATTTTATTTTAAAAAATACAACAAAGAAAACAACGTTAAGCTTTGTTCTTACGCGGTCACCCATCCAAGTATCGACCGCACTCGACGTTGATTAGGTTATTTCGGTGATCGGACGAGAACCGGTGTTTTCAACACTATCTGACACAGTGTTTTCGTCACACAAAAAGATAAGAATTTCAAAGCGGCTCCAAAAGAAATTCACTTCAGAGTTTATTTAATAAAAGTAATTCTGTACGGAACACTTGACACGTTTTTCATTTGACAGGTTTTTTAATACGAAGCCTTGACGTTCTATAAATTGACGCGTTTGGTGACGCGACGCTCCTGTTTCCATTTTTTTTTTATTATAGAGAGACCAAGGAACTTGTCTGCCTTATTAAATTACATATTACGTTTCTGAGACAAGCCGCTATCGTGTTCGCTTTTGGTATATATATTTACGTTATATAGTGTGATGGGTTTTGGGAAAAATAACACACGATTGTAGCAAAATAAACAGATTTAATATGAGCACAATAACACAGTGTGAAGTAGTGAACACAAAAAGGCGACATGTATGTGTGATCCATAGAGAATGGTAAAGCGACCAAGACAAAATGTTTCTACTACATAGAAAGTGGCGCCAACTGACATAATAACATTTGCCAGTAATGATATACTTAACTTGTTTAGTTTATACTATTCTAACATAGTGCATATATATCTGGTATGGAGATATATCTATCTACTAGCTGTGCTCGCGACTTTGTCCGCGTGGAATCTGATTTACAAAACAGTTAGTAATAAAGGCATCTGATTGTTTTAAGTTCGTTTACTTACCTACTTTTCTCTGGTACTCAAATCGCGTCGTCATTTAAATTACTATAACTTTTGACAGAGTGAACTGATTTTAACAAAACCAAGACTAAATTTTACTCGAAGATATGCTTTACGGTTTTCTTTAAGACGTTTTACCATGAATACAGTACTTTAGCAGTAATGTGTGTTCATATAAACAAACATTTTTATAAATTATTCGGATGTATTATATTACTTACTAGCCTCTGCCCGCGACTTCGTTCGCGTGGAATAGCTACTATGGGCTAACGCTAAGACGCAGCGGAAGCTCTCAAGTGGAAAAAACCCCGATATTTAAACATTATTCATAGGTGCTCCGCTCCTATTGGTCTTAGCGTGATGATATAAAGCCTATAACCATTCTCGATAAATGAGCTATATAACATTGAAAGAATTTTTCAGATCGGACCCATAGTTCCTGAGATTACCCCCTACAACGTCACAAACTGATAAACTTTACCTCTTTATAATATTAGTATAGATTCTTGAACACCTACAACATTTTTTTTTTACAAAAATGTAAAAAGTACAGTCATGTTAGTTTTACATTTTTATTTTGGAACGAAGTTCCTTACGGCAGGCTTGGAGGAGATAGGGATTTTGGTGCGCGACCGAACTGAAAAAAATGTGACAGTAAAACCGTAACGAAAAGTGCGTGGAATAAAACCGTTAAATGAGACGTGCGCAGGCGCGACAGTCGTATACCCAAGCGAGTAGTGTATTATTAATATCTTTCTCCTTTTCTGTAATTATTTCTATTTAATTTTATGTTGTCAAACAAAAATAAAGAGACATATTTTGTTATTTTAATTGATAATTTGAATTACGATTATATAAAATTGAGCACGATTTTTTTTTTGCAAATTGTGTCGATTCTACATTAGCCGAAGGAACTTCGTTCCTACCTGGTGTCCCACGACACCACATTCTTTTTTATATATAAAGGTTTTGTAGGTCGTAGAGGCAAGCTGAAGGTATTACTAGTTTCAGCATGAATGGGTCGGATCGCCCCCGGTACTACCACCTGTCCCACAGAAACACCGACGTGAAGTAACAGTGCTTGTATTGTTGCGTTTCATTCGGTCAGTGAAATCGCCGTAGGGCCCACATCCCTTGTCCCCTTTCTCCTCCCTCTCCCCTCCCCAAAATACAGGCTGGCAACGCACTTGCGACTCTGCTGATGTTGCTAGTGTCTATGGACGGCGGTGATCACTTAACATCAGGTGACTCACCTATTCGTTTACCTCGTATGATATAAAAAAATAGTGTGTGAGTCCCTCCGCGCAGAAAAAGTGAAACTTCGTAATGTGGAAATGAAAATAGGAAGGGGTATAAAATTGATCTTTAGCGAAATCATATTGTTTCTAGCGTTGAACGTTTAACGCAACAGTGTTTTCATACACCCTCCATGGTAGCGTTAAACGTTTAACGCAACCTTGTTGGAAATCGCATTAGAAGTTTCACTTAAAAAAATTATACATATAGGTGGTTCTTACTTTGTACAACTGTAATGTGTTTTCAATCAATGTATAGATCAAGCTATTTAGACACACATAATACACATTTAACGTATGGTCATGCCTTCCTCTATATCCACCTGGCTGTACGGTTTACGGTTTAGCATAATATAACTAAATGGGCTGTCTGTCCGGACCGGTGATAAATTTGAAATTCATAACCCGTAAGCGCCTTCTTAGGACGGAGATTTAATAAAGTGTTTTTTTTTTGTAATAAAAGGAAAACAATTTGTCTATTATCACAAAAACATTGCGATGAAATCGACGGCAATTGGACAGATTACACTTCCCTGATTTTTACAATTTAAGGCCAAGTTACATCGTATGATTAACTTATACATACTTCCTAATACTAATATTTACTAAAGACTAACCTGCGTAGTTTTTAATTCGTTATAATTATTATAATATATGGAAATTGATACGGAGTGGTACACACGGACAAAGAGACATTAGATCTATTAAGTTAATGTATAAAAAGATAGTATATAAGTAATAATAAATTAGATTGTTGTATGTTTATTTCACTTTATTACATCGAGTTAGCGTTATTTGTCTAGCATTTAACATCTGTGATATTATTGGGGTGCTAGTTTGTTAGCCTGTGTTTGGGGGAAGAGGTAGGGCGGGGAGGAGTTGTTGAGGCGTGTATGCTTGGTACACATATACGTTTCAACAGCTCATACATATATGAATAGTTAGCTAGGTTAGCTAAGATAGGTCGCGATTTTGCATGCAACAGGCAACAGCCAAGCCGAGGTGTGCCGTGCACCCTTGAGCTGGTTGCCAAAATAAAATCGGCTGAGTGCCTTAAGCGCTCGCCTTAGTAGTCCGGTGAAGCTGACCTTGCTGGGTCAATAGCGTAGTCAGTTCGAGAAAAAAAAAACCCATTCATGCTGAAACCAGTAATAGCTTCAGCGTGGCTCTGCCACCTACACGTCTTTTTCAAAAGTAGTTATTAAATTATACAAAATTTCATGAGCGGACAAACATCAAAATGGTCATTATAGCATGCTGCTATAGTAATGGCATAAATCGTAAAAACAAGCGTACGAAACCGCGAGCCGTTCCTAGTATGCGAAACTTGCGAAACTTATCATTTCATGCGTATTATTAAATTTACATAATTAATTATCATTCGGTAATGGCCTCATTCTGTTAAACCTTAAAAAATAATGTATTATCGACATTGTGTTTATCTTTATCATATCTGGGCAAATTTCTCTTTTATCACTTTCCATTTTACCTAGTTATTTGAAGGTCAAGTGATTCATAGCCAAATAGAAACTGCGAAATCGTGTCTTAACTGTCATCTTTTAAGTGTATACTTATTAAAATACTCTATAGTTTTTTTTTTATTTATTTTTGACATCCATTCTTCTAGATCTTTAGTGCCGATGTCATAGGTAATAATGTTTTTTTATTTTTCTGTTTTGCAGACTCTTGGTCCGCACCATTCTTTGCTTGCGCTTTTCGAAAAATCGTATCTGTGAACAACTATTGGGTGTTTTTATTTGTGTTTAATTAACTATTTACTATTTTAGAGTGGATTTTTTAATGATGTTATTGCCTTTATGGCGGTTTTATTATGATCCTTTCTGGCCATTTTTATATTATAATCCACAGGTAATGTTACATATCTCGTGAAAATCTCAATGTTGTAACGCGATGGTGGTTCCCTTGTTAGAACATTTCATAGAGTTTTGCGGCATCTTAGAATCCATATTCCCTGATATTATTTCCCATCCAGTTCACTTTTGCACAATAACCGAACTATATTACGTAAGACACCACCAATATTACAAAAATTGAGTCAAATAACACAAGATTATGAATGAAATAATAAATCCACTACATGATAGACTAAGTCGATGTTATCACAAAATGTTAAATATGCATTGAACATTTATTTTTAAAATGGTTTCGTATTAAATGGACCACGCTCGCCCGATGCAAGTTCGCGTTATCCTTTTTCGTAAGTCCAATCGAACCCAACCAAAGCGAGACAAAAGAGCAAGATGGCGAACATTCAGCGAGCGCGATGTATTTAATACGAAACCTTTTCAAAACAAGTATTCAATACGTATTTAACTTTTTTGTATTAACAACGAGTATGTTTAAAAATTCATCCCTTTATTGTCTCCGATGGCAAATTTGGCACGCGATTTGTACGTTATACTTTTTGGCTATTCCCGTTTGAGTATTATTCAATCAAGTTAGAAACTATAGTATTAATATTGGTGATTGAATTAGGCGTAATGTTTAGCGATTAACGTGTACTATTGGAACGGAAAGCTGAAATTATCAATTTAATTACGAAGGTAATAAAGAGCGGCCTTGAACTATTCGTGGTGTTTTAATTAATTGAAATTAAATATATATAGATATGTATGTATGGTCACGAACTTGTAGTAAAATTAATAGGCCAAGTTAAGTATGAAAGATCCGACATACTAACATAGCTATAATCTCCATTATACTAATTAATTAAGCGGCGCTTCTCATAAAACGGTTTTCGGGGTAATAACCAAAGCAAATTAGGAAAAAGGTGCGGTCCAAGACTGCAGAGAAATCTTTGGCAGGATCCCAGTCTATCATGTAATAGCTTTTATTGTGCATAAGTGAAGTGGATGGAACATAAGATTACGGATCATGAATTCTGAGATGGCACAAAACTCTCTGGAAAGTTCTAACAAGGCTAAACTATCAAACCAAATTGAAATTTTTGCACGACGCTTTTAATATTATTACAATTGCAGTAATAATGTAGCATTGGTTGCTAAAAATAAAATGAAAAAAGTTTACAGACAGAAAAAAAAATTTTGTATGGAATTCGCATCGTACATTGTCGTTCTTCGTGAAGTACTTTGACCAGAGGGATATCAATTTGATGTCCGCAGGCTTAAAACTTGAAAAATACTAATTACTTTCTATAGAGTTAACGAAAATGTACTAATTTAAATTGGTAACTCTATCGTCTTACGGTGAAGGAAAACAGTGAGGAAACCTGAACCTGAGAAATATTCTCGGTAGTACCACAGTATGTAAGGCAATATACGACAAGATTTCTTGGAATTTTAAATCGTTAATGGGTCACTAAAACACAATTTAAGATACACTTCAAGCCTAAAGCCTTATAGATAAATGGTAGCTAGATGGAACACTACAAATGTTCTAAGTGAACAGTGCGGACGCCTGGAAATGATGCTCCTCTCGGTACATCCATCAAAAATCGAATGTAGTTATATATGCTTGTAAAAATATATATGATGGGTATATAAACCAGATCGAGTTTCTTGCTGGTTCTTCTCGATGACGGGGTGGTAGTTACCACGTCCATAAGCACCTTGTCAGAGCTTAAATTGATTAAAATATATTTCTGTGTTGAATGCTATAGTTTCATTACAGTATAGTATTTCCACGGACACGGTATCAATTACTCTACGAAACTGTGATACAATTTAAACAATATTAACGTTATGTCTCTCTCTACCTCACATATAACCGATAGGTGTTAAAAAGAAACAACATGAGATTTTTAAAGCACGCGATTTAATTTACAATTCTGTAGCTTCCACGGTTATTATGCGTTATCTTTCGTCTTGTGAACCGTTATAAAAACGCTTTACTGTTTAAATATATAAAAGATCGATCTACCGTAAGCCGATGAGTGATTTATGGGTTATGTCAGTCGTAAACGTATGTGAAAGTATTGCGACTTGACCGATTTGTCTTGAACCAACTAACTTTATTCGTATGATTTGTTTTCGCTCGAAAATCTAGATATATAAAAATCCAGTGTCATGATGTTTGTTCACGGTGAACTCAGAAACTACTCAATCGATTTTAATGAAATGTTGGCATTTGTATGGTCCAACTTGTGATATAATTTACATTTCAACTTACGGCCTCAATATTTTATTAATTACAAATTAAATGATTGTCAATGTTGATTATTGTTATTAATTGTAAGTTTCATCAGTATTGAATAGATGGTGTTTTAAATTAGTTTGTTGGCCGAAACTGTAGCGAGCCCTTGAGTACGTATCGCGACACAGTGATACTAAAAATTATCAATCACTATTTAAACAACGCAACACACCTCACTCACACACACACATGTACACATGTACAAAAATGGTGGAAGGGTTTTATTTTTTTAAATTCGCGTCTCTATGCTTCTTATGTTAAAGGTGAAAGGGTTTAATTTTTTTTATTATCCTTGATCTGGGTTAGTTTTGTCTAGTTGTCTAATAACAACTTTATTTACTTTAATCTTTTCGGTTGCAATTCGCGTCTCTATGCTTCTTATGTGCAAGTTGCATATATTCTGTTTAATTGCAAACCATTTTCAGCTTAGTTATTTCGTATATAAAGGTCAAGTTATATTTGTCAATCGTTTCATTGACACGAATAGTCAATAATGTTTGTTTTCCCGTAAATAATTCTCAGTATTCAGTTTATGTATATTTCTTTGAAATGGAGAGTATTTACCTATTGTAATTTGTTAATACATTTCGCAATAATATATTGGTCGACGGTCGCCTTTCGAGTTTATACGTTGTACGAAGCTTGGGTAAGAGGGATATTCCAATAATCGAATCTATGTATTATTTACTAGCCTCTGCCCGCGTCTTCGTTCGCCTGGAATAAAGATATTCTATATTTTTTTATTTCTAACACGCAGCAGAAGCTCTCAAGAGGAAAATCCCCGATTTTGTAACATTCTTCATTGGTGCTCCGCTCCTATTGGTCTTAGCATGATGATATATAGCCTATAATCACTCTCGATAAATGAGCTATATAACATTGAAAGAATTTTCACTTCGGACCAGTAGTTCCTGAGATTAATTATCCCCCATAATGTCACAAACTCGCAAACTTTACCTCTATATAATATTGATGTAGATAATATAGATCTGCGAATTTAATATCGAAACGATTCGAATAGGTCACTTGGGGGTTAGAGACTATAATTGATCCTTCGATACATCAATATATCGATACGTATATTATTGTGCACGTACAGATAAAAATGAAATAGATTTATTACTCCCTAATTACACTACAATTACTGTAGCCGCACTCCGCATAAAGATAGCTTCCTTATTTCTGTGTTTAGGCTCCGAGGTCTGTTAAACTACGCTCGGACACAGCAGGACGCGCTTTATTTTTTATTTTTTTATTTTATAGGGGGCAAACGAACAGACGGGTCACCCGATGGTAGGTGATCACCGCCGTCCATAGACACTTGCAACACCGGAGGAGTCACAAGTGCGTTGCCGGCTTTTAAGAAAAATATATTGTATATCTTAATACATAGGAGGGTGGATAACTCTGGAAGGCTGACGTAATTACTCGAACAAATCGATAAAGTTCAAAACGGAATATTTATACATCCTTTTTTTTAACTTTATTTTTGGCAATCAATCTCTCAGATTATTACTGCCATTATCGTATAGTCAATAATATTACAGGCGTCGTGCGATCACTTCAATATTACGCGTCGTGTAAGTGAATGAATATTCTAACAAGATAGTGGATCCCTTATTAGAACTTTCCAGGGAGTTTGTGGCATCTCAGAATTTCATGGTCCGTGGTATTATTTTCCATTCACTTCACTTATGCACAATAAACTAACTATATTACGTAAAATTTACAAAATATAGAGTCAAATAACATAAGATTAAGAATAAAATGTAAAATCTACACATGACAGACTAAAATCCCGCCAAAAACTCCTTATACAACTTGCCTGTTCTGTGTTCTTTTTTTAAACCAAGTTTGTATACAGGGTGTAAATATATTGATATTTTTTCCCTAATATAATCCGGAAACATTTTTAGGAAAAGGTGTTCCTGGCTTGTACTATAATCAAGAATTGCCCTTGTCCTTGGTTTATAGTATATTTAATATCCGTACTAATCATTCATTTAACATAGTCGGTTAAAAATGTATTTACGCAGATGAATATGACTAATATTTTTTCAATCACGACTCTACCTAGAACTTTAAGGTCAAGTATACTCATTTGAAGAGTCAGCTTTCGAGATCTAGCTTGACGTCACCTTCGTTTGTATTGCGGCTTTGAGAACACCCTGGTTCCAATAATCGATTATGTTCTGTCATTCGCAGAATTTGATATGTATAAGTGCCCCACCTGTTAAGCGAATCATGCTGGTGATCACCATTAGCCATTGGTGTGAGTTGATAAGTAAACCACTTGGTTATTTTTTATTTGATTTGGCTTAATAATGGTTCGGATTTCTAGGTGGTAGAGCTACGCTGAAGCTATTGCTGGCTTGAATGGGTCGGCTCGCCCGGGGTAGTACCACCCGACACACAGAAAACCGACGTGAAGTAATAGTGCTTGCACTGTTGCGTTTAGTTCGGTCAGTGAGAACACCCTCTCCTTCCCTTCCTATCACCCCATCCCGCAACACGTGACTCCCCTGGTGTTGCAAGTGTCTATGGACGGTGGTGATCACTTCACACCAGGTGACCCACCGGTTCCTATGAAAAAAAAAATGATGTGACGAAGTCGCGTAAACTACTGACCTCTTTGCGAACAGTCGGACCGCGCTACAAAATATGCTGCGTCAACGCCACAATTTTATTAATCGTTGTTTTTATATTTAATTCTATAGGAACGTTGTCGCAGACACAGCTAATGTTCTATACATATAATAAACGTAACGTGTCTGAACTTTTTAGATTATTGTAATAAAAAACTGTTGCTATTATTGTCTAGGAATAAGCTGTAAAACACATTTTGATCAATTTTTAAAATGTCTGTCTCCCTATTTGTATGAACACGCATCACTGCTGAAATACTGTGTTATTGTAATTTTAATGGAGACGCGGCGTAAGTACGAGAGAAAAGTAGATAAGTAAATGAACTTAATATATTCAGATGACTTAATCACTGTTGTTTTATATTTAATTGCATGCGAATGTATTCGCAAACACAGCTAGGTTGTAAATATATTTCTATACTAATATCAGAAAGAGGTAAAGTTGTGTGTTTGTGACGTTGTAGGGGGTAATTTCAGGAACTACTGGTCCGATTTGAAAAAATATTTCAGTGTTATATAGCTCATTTATTGAGGAAGGTTTGGGCTATATATAAGGCTAAGACCACGTTAAGACCAATAGGAGCGGAGCACTAATGAACACGGTTTCAAAATCGGGTATTTTCTCCTCTTGAGAGTTTCCGCTACGTGTTAGCGTTACCCAAAAGTAACTATGTCACGCGAACGTAGTCGCGGTCACAGCTAGTATTCAATAAAACGAAGAGCCATTTGAGAACTATTCAAAACAACTTGACCTTTCAACTTTGTCGAATAACTAATAATACGTTAACATTTCCGATCGGCACGACCTCAAGCCTCAGCCGTCATTTATGCATATATTATAGAAGAGCGACATCTTGTTGCAGTAATGACAATATTTTTTTTAAATATGTTATCTCTGATACCTTTAAACGAGCAATTCTTGTATATGTTTATATTTGTATATATTCAGGATCTCAGAAACGGCGTCATCTATTTCCGTGAAACTTAGTATGTAGGTAGTTTCGGGGACGATAAATCGACCTAGCTAGATTTTATTCATTGAAAACTTTTTTTACTGAGATTTCAGCCAATGAAAAAATATAGCTAGAATATGAAGGTAAATTTCGCAGATGCTGTGAAAACAAAAATAGCTCAGATGAAAATCGGTTGCTTCGAAAATCTGTGTAACCCCAGTTCGAATCTAAGTGTATATATTTTTTTTTTAATCATAGTTTTGTAAGGAAATACTAATTTTAATATTGTAACTATAAGAGAGATATTTTTTTAATATTTTTTTATGTGGAAAAATGTTAATTGTGTTAGGCAAACCTAACAGTTTATTTTAATTTAATAATGTAGGGGTGTAAGGGGTGTCGAGTAACATCTTAAGACTTGAGACATCCAAGCCAACCTCACCTGCACGTGGTGCACCCTGCTGAATAACGAACGAGGCAATGGCGACAGCGGGGTGGTAGGGTTTTACAGCCCGACTGGGTCGCAACCACCATGTATATGGCGAAAAAGCCCGTCATAGTGACTCGCTTCTGCGCGTCGCGTTTCGGGATCAGCCTGTGCATATCCGGTACACCCGTCTTTATGGCTTTATGGCTTTCATTATGGCCGGCATGACAGCGGCGACCGGCGATGGATAATCTGTCTCTCGATGGTTGTCGATGTTTTTGGATTGTACTATGCTTACCATCAGGCATAGTGCAGTCATTTTGTCGTGCTACAATAAAAAAAAAAAAAAAAAAAATGTTTTTTAAAGAGCCGAGGTAGGCTCGGTCGCCTTGGTACTATACATAAAATGATAAAGGACTCTTGTGTGCGTTAAACGAATAAGCTACTGGATATACTTCGATCAATTTCTTATAGTTTTAGTACTTCGAGCAATGATATTATCACTAGAAAACGGTAGATAAATCATTAGCGCTTCGACAGGGCCTTGTTAAAATTTGGCTAACTAGCTTATTTTTGACAGCTGCCTCGTCAATCCACCCGTATCAAAGAAAATATAACTATTTCTTTTTCACCACCGCTATTGAGAATATGCCGTTTTACTTCCTCATTTTATCTAAGAAAGTATGGCGTTACAATATTACATTACGTATGTGTACGTTATCGTGACATTTGTTTTATCAAAATATCTAGTAGGTAACGTATGTGTAGGTTTTTAGTTACAATATCATTGACTAGGAATTTGGCTCGTATGAAATATGGTAGCTTCGTTATTAATGATTTAAGTAACGATATTTTTTTGTAAGTTCTCTGGTGTTGCACATGTACAAGACAATGCAGACAAAGTCACGGGTAGCAATTTGTTATAACTGTTAATATGAGTGTTTGCTTATTAATTTTGTGTTATTTGACTGTATATTTTGTGACATTAATAACTTTTTTTTTTTCGAAATGTCTACGCTATTGACCCAGCAAGGTCTTAACAGCTTCACCGGACTACTAAGGCGAGCGCTTAAGGCACTCAGCCGATTTCATTATGGCAACCAGCTCAAGGGTGCACGGCACACCTCGGCTTGGCTGTTGCCTGTTGCATGCAAAATCGCGACCTATCTCAGCTAACCTAGCTAACTATTCATATGTGTATGAGTTGTTGAAACGTGTATGTGTACCAAGCATACACGCCTCAACAACTCCTCCATATATTTATTATCGGAAAATTGAGAGTTTTTGAGTTCGATAAGGGAAAAAAGTAAACCCTTCAACTTTCATGTGTAAGCGTGTAGGCGTGCACGTGTGTGGGGGTGATCGTGTAGTGTTGTAGCAGTGATGTATATTTGTGTATCGCGCAAGCAACGCACTCAAGGGCTCCCTACCGAGGCATCGAACCTAGTCTTGAGCCGCTGCCGTGGGAGCCTAATCGGGTCATAGGTAAAGACCTAATATTATTGCCTATTTTACAATAGAAGTATTAATCTATAAGATAAGTTGCCAATAATAAGGTAAAAAAACACATATTTCGTGGCTAAGTTTCCTCATAGTATATAACATCAAATGGCTTTTAGTAAAAGATCTCCAATGCGGTAATTAAAGGAAATTAAAACAGAGAGAACTTGAACATCCTGGTACGGACAAGTAAATTCT
This sequence comes from Antheraea mylitta, assembly GCA_014332785.1. Lineage (NCBI taxonomy): Eukaryota > Metazoa > Arthropoda > Insecta > Lepidoptera > Saturniidae > Antheraea > Antheraea mylitta. The sequence continues at coordinate 1,767,527 of JACEII010000103.1, read as the reverse complement.
TTAAAGCGAATTATTTTCTGAACAGTTAATGGTTGAAATTACTCCTTTGAATCATAGATTAGGTTGCGAACGGCGTGACGAACGCAGCGTGAGCGGATATGTTTTATATAACTGTAACATTTAAAAATAGGATTAATTAAGATAATGGCGTTCTTTATGATTATAAAATGATCATAAATCAGTATATTTACATTAATAATTTATTCTAAAAAACATGATATACAAAAGATGATACGAAAATTAATACACAGCGAGTCCTTGCTTATAAATGCAAATAAGAGATTGTTTATTACGTTTCCATACAATAACTATTTAATCGTTCATCATAAAATATTGCGTACAAGTCGTTAAATAAAAACAAAATAACCACAAAACCAAATTACATTTTTTCTTGCAGAAAATAAAGTTTTGAACATTTGTTTTAAGCATACCATTACATATGGTTAGAAGCGTTTTTTTATATGTATCATAGAAGGCAAACGAACAGGTGGGTCGCTTAGTGTTAAGTGATCACCACAAGAGTCGCAGCCACACCAGAGGAGTCGCAGCAACACCAGAGGAGTCGCAGCGACACCAGAGGAGTCGCAAATGCGTTGCCAGCCTCTGTTAGTTAATTCTATAGTATAGCGTGCGTTGCTAGATTGATTTGAAATAAATAAATAAATCCATAGCAAAATTCGTTACTGTTATTAACCTTATGTATTTAATAAATATTTTGTATATTAAAGGATAGTTTGGATTCACAATTGGACCCGGTAGGTGTCGCTACAATCGAGTTCTAGATTCTTTAAGGTTTTACGCGTTTGGGAAAGAATTGGAACCCGTAATAACTGATTTGGCGTAGACGAAGTTGCTCGGATAAGCTAGTGTGCTATATATTTTAAATTTTAATCTTGACTATCTTTACTGGTGGTATTGATGTTAGGGCTTTTAAGTTCGCCAGGCTACCTAACATCCTCAAATTGGAAATCTTTCGTCTAGTATCTGTTGGTGTTTTCCGGCAGTTGCAATTTAGAGTCAGCCTTTGTCTATGTTTATCGTGATTATTATCTTGGATCGCATCGTTATTTAATCTCAAATGAGGTTGTAGTCAAACGCTAAAACGTATAATGTATATTTAAAAAATTGAATTTATAACACTAACATTAAATACTAATAATTGTCCCCGGCTTCGTGTTAATTCTAATGTATAATTTAATAATATTGGAATTATTAAATTTCTCAGGGTGATTACCAGAAGTTACTCAGGATGAGTTTGTGAGGTTTTTTTAATTATTTGTTTCAACAGTTTCAAAAATCATCTCTATTGAACAAATAGATATGCCCATAAAGCTAAAATATTCCTTACAAGCGGTCCCGCTGGACGTCGTCTCGCTTTGATAATAAAAACCTTGACAAATTATATACCTAAACCTTCCTCATGAATCACTTTATCGATTAGTGAAAATCGCATGAAAAGGCGTTTAGTAGTGGTATGAGTGGATCGCTAACAGACGTGGCAGAGAATTTTGTTTTATAATAAATAACGATTTATAATTACCAGCAAACAACTATTGACAGTTCTTAAATAAATAATCAAGGTAGTAATTACGAATGGAGACTATGAATAATAATAACTCGTTCAATCCTTACAATTTTTTTTTTATAGATGTTTGGAATATATGATGATATTAAAATCGCTCCCGCTTCGTCTTAACACTAAGCGAAGCCATACACATTAAGGCGTATTCAGGATTCCTAACAAAGTTTCAACGTTGACTAATAGCTCAGTCATTTCTATAGGGTATCTGTAATTATGCAGGCATTCGTTATACCTTGGTTTAGGAGTCGAGGTCAGGACCTTTGAGGTTACCGTCTGAGAAGGGTTCAGACAGCGCCATGTCATTTTTCAACCCACTTCAAAAAATTTGATTTTGTATTCGACCAGTATGTACGTATGCTTATATGTCTGCGATTTTCTCAGGAACTACTGATCCGATTTCTTTTTTTTTATGTCATATAGTAAGCAAACGAACAGGCGGGTCACCTGATGATCCTGATGTGTGAAACGATCACCGCCGTCCATAGACACTATTAACAATAGGGGAGTCGCAAGTGCGTTGCCAGCCTGTGTTTTGGGGGATGGCGGAAATGGGCGATGAGGATAGGGGAGAGAAAGGGGGAGAGGAGAGTATGGGAAATGGGCCTCCGGCGCTCTCACTGACCGAACGTAACGCAACCATGTAAACACTGCTACTTAACGTCGGTTTTCTGTGAGAGGGTGGTACTACCCCGGACGAGCCGACCCATTCATGCTAAAACTAATAATAGCTTCAGCGTGGCTCTACCACCCTAAAAGCATCTGTTTGTCTTAGTTTCGGGATATCCCAGTTAACTTTTTATGAGTATATTATTTTTGATTTAAATGCATGTAATACAGTACAAAATCTACCATAATGTGTTCTTCTCACTCGTCCTTGTGACGTGGAAAGCAGACATTATTAAGTGATTACTGTAGTCTATAGCTATTTGTAACCAACTTCGCAATAAAGTTGTGGTGGTCGAATAGCTTGACTGAGGGAATATCAATCTGATACTCGCAAGTTCGAACCCCGGCATGTACCAACGAATTTTTCGGGATTCGCGTAAATTAAATAATCTAAATTGGTAACACTAAAGGTCGACGGTGAAGGAAAACATAGTAAGGAAACATGAAGTTGAGAATTATTACATTCTTAATGTAGATTTCTCGGTGTTTGAAATCTCCAGTATGTCGTAGGTTGGCTCTATGATTATTCCCATACCTTCCTTTGGAAAGAGGCCTATGGCCCTGCAGTGGGTCTCCTACAGGCTGATGATGAACCAACCAGAGGCTCGTTATAATACGTCCGTACTCATGAGGTCTAAGATGAAAGTGATTATGTGTCTGCCAATGACGTCGTACTATTTCGCGGATTCTATAACTATTCAGTTCACTACAACCGTGTCCTATATAATTTACGCGTAAATTGCCCATCACTATCACAACACTATCTCGCATATATCGATAACTGGGAAATTGTGTCGAATGATAACCTGATTCCATCGATAAGAATCGATAACAATGTTTACATTCGCCGTACACGAGGGAAAGTTCGTTTGAACACTGGACCGGAATGTAACGAGCTGGTAAATAATTTGTAACTGTATTTTTCAAGTCATAGTGTCTGCACTGCATCTAATGATTGTATGAGTGCATTTGGAGTGATACGAATATATGTAATATTCGTTTGTTGACTTTTATTTTTACTTTTATATACATAAAAATGTAATATGAGTTTGTAACCTTTTCACACCGTAACTATACATTTAATCATCATAAAAATTTACATAAACGTAGGCAAGGGTACTGAAAATGGCATAAGGTATATTGTATCCAGAGAGAATACTATTCCTGGAGATAGGTTGCATATTAACACGGGCAAAACCACGAACAAACGCTTTTAAATATATAAATGTAATTTCATCCGAATAATTCAATACGTTTAGGACGAGATTAATCTTAAACACACCATATTTTTTTATATAAAGTTAGGCTGATCTACCTATCGTATACCTATCGTGCCTTCGATTTTTTTGCATACGGCGAAGCCGCAACCGCTCGCCCAGTAAAAGTCTGGTAAAGCTGTCATATGGTAAGCGCTTAAAGCGTTCACCCAATACATATAGGTGTAGCTATCATACGGCTAAGTGCCCTAAGCGCTCACCCAAAAATGTCTGGTGAAGTTCTTGTACGGTTAAGTGCCTGAAGCGCTCGCCCAGAAAAGATTGGTGAAATTGTCATATCATCTTAAGCTCTTGACCAAATTAGTTCGATGAAGATGTCATACGTTTAAGTAACCTTACGCGCTCGCCCAAAAACGTCTGTGAAGCTGTCTGTGAAGCTGCAAAGGCCCGTCAGCCGAACAGTGTGTCATTAAAAAAAACAGTAAGTATATAAAGTTTTTGAACACAACGTTCAGGTAGACTATGATAAAGGATAACCTATAAATATTGGTTCTCTGCTTCGTGTTTTTCCATTATCTGACACTGGTCAATGCTCCCGTTGTCTCTATCGGTACGAGTCGTTAAACTGGTCAAACAGTCCAGTGTCGATTACAAATGAATGTCGCAATGTGTAATTAAATAACTGTATCTCTGTAACAATAAATATACTACGTAAATACCTTTATCCTTATAGACGAAGCCTATATGACACCATTATTTCGTAATTTATTTTAGAGGCATGTGTTGTACTTATTAAAACGGTAGTTGTTTAGTGGTCAAAATTTGCTAATATATTTTTTTATATCATAGGAGTTACACGGTCCCCGGATGTTAAGTGACCACCACCGTCCATAGATACTAGCACTACTAGCAACATCAGGGGATTCGCAAGTGCGTTGCCAGTTTGTGTTTAGGGGAAAGGAGGATGGGGGAGGAAGGAGAGGTAGGTCTCCGGCGCTGTCACTGACCGAACGAAGCGCAACAATGCAAGCACTGTCACTTCACGTGGGTTTACTGTGACAGGATGGTACTAATTCTGGATATCGGCGAGCCGACCCATTCATGCTGACACGAGGAATAGTTTCAGCGTAGCCCTGCCACCTCAAGAATCAAGATCTTTATCAAGATCAAGATTTTTTTGTATGTACCAATATTATTGAGCTTTTTGCGCATGATTGTATAGATATTGTATATACACATCTGCACTAGGGTGTTCTTTATTTATCTAGTGGTTTTATTGACTTAGGTACCATTCAAATCGTTCCTTTATAGCCTAAAAAAATCCCGATGCCGTTTAACCTTGCCTAAATTATGATACTTTATACTTGTTAAACGTTGGCTAAGTAGCTTATTTATGACGGCTCCTCGTCAATCCGCCCGTATCTAAGCAACATATAACTATTTCTTTTTCACCACCGATATTAAGAATATGGCATCTTGCTTCCACATTTTAGTTAAGACAGTGCGGCGTTACAATATTATATTACGTATGTGTGCGTTATCGTGCCATTTGTTTCGTAAAAATATCATGTAGGTAACGTGTTTACAGCTTTTTAGTTATAATATCATTGGTTCTCAGGGGGTCATTCCTCCAAGTTCACAGTTCTATATCATCCCCACATACTGCAAGAACAATTCTCTGATTCAGGTTTCCTCAGCGATGTTTTCCTTTACTTTCAATCGACATCCTTACCAATTTCAATTAGTAAATTTATGCGAATTCCTAAAAAATCATTGACACATGTCGGAATTACAAACTTGCGGTTATGGAATTGATATCCTGCTGGTGAAACATCACGACCAGCTACATTTATAAATTACTTTATTGAATTGGTCTTCATTAAAAATTCGTAAACGTAAAGGAACACGTATACTATCTTCGCTCTATCTATTGCTATTAATCGGTGCTAGATGGCGCAGCAGTAATTACAACAAAAACAATTGGTACTAAAAAAAGTCGAAGCAGTCATAAAAATTGCCAACAGAAGTGTAAACTTGTGATATTAAATATAGAGTGAATGACAATATTTAAATTTTAGAATTTCTTTGTTGAAATAACTAATAACTACTTTTATTTTTATTTTAATTTAACTATGCCAAATTTCACGTTTATCCGGTCGCGCAATTCGCTTAAAAAGGGATACAAAGTTTTGGCTTCACGTATTAATATATAAGATAAATCCGATTATATCTTTTTCAATGTACAGCCTTTTTCGTGTCTACAAATGTGTTATTAATATTCGTGAAATTATCTATAATCAAATAAATAAATAAAACAACTATACGTGGGCGTAACAAACGCTCATGTGAAGAGTTAGAACAGACGTACAAATTGATTGATGTGTCGATATTAATAATGATGAATTGCTAACGAAATGATCTCATTTGGCCTCCGCTATTGTTCGATCTTCATTTGTTTTTTTCTTTTATCACTCTTAGTAACAAAAAGCTAGAAGAATATGTACATATAAAAATGTTTTAAATTATAGATTAACTGGCTGCTATCTGCCTTCTTCGCTGGGTATTAACAAAACTTTTGATGTATAAAAAATACCAAAGGATCAATGGAATCTAGAAAATAAGTAGTCTGGAACCATCTATGAAGAATTCCGAATCGAATTATGGAGGGTAGAAGGAAAACTATCTCATACTTGTACTCCGCTGAAGCTGTTAAGACCTTGCTAAGGCAATAGCGTAGCAAAAAAATCTCATATCGAGGACATGTTGAAAAGTGTCCAGCTCAATGCAGTAAAGAATAGTTCCAAGACCCTGCAAAATGGCGCTAGCATAGACAAAGGTTTTGGATAGTCCGAAATAATCTTGTATATATAACCTAAATTAACTGATGTAAGAAAACGTGAAGTTTGATAGAATTTTTGTGAACTTTAAATAATACACATTTAAATAATACAGTTCAGTGATTCTTGAGTGTTTACTTTTATAAAATTTGTTAAAACAAATGAAAAATAATGTACCCTGTTACTATTTTGCTCAGAGATGATTCTACCTCTACATTTCATACATTTCTATGCCGATATGGTCAGTAACTTTGATTAAAGCTCAAAAACTATGCATCATACATGTATAAGATTTAATAATAACGTAGCAAATACAATGTTGTCTAAAGTATAGAACATCATGCAAATAGTAGAACGTTAAAAT
>JACEII010000103.1:1725752-1760851 GCA_014332785.1 Antheraea mylitta | reverse complement strand
AATATATTGCTATATAATTAAGCGATTTGCTTAATCATAACCCACAACCTGAATAAAGAAAGAAACTAATAGCACGTTGGCGGTGATAATAAAGTAAAATGTAATGTATTTGACCAAAGGTTACTTTGGGAAGCTGGAAGGATTAATAATGCTAAAAGAATATTTTATAAGGAAAAGTCGTTACGTTTTTTGACATCATTAATGTTACTAATTAACTTTGAAATAAAGGAATGTAATAATTGAATGCAAATTAATATAGCAATTCTTCTGTATTACGTATTTGCCCCTTATGTAATATTATTATTTGGTAATTATTAAAATGTAAATATATTTCTAAACTTAATTTTACTATATTCACCGTTATTTGAATGTTTGTATTGCCGACCCAATATATATAAGGGCTGTTACCTCAACACATTCAAAGTAGCTTTCCAGTGGAGGACTTTTAAAAAATATCAGTTTGCCAAAATGACTGCACACTACTTGATAGGAAGTACGATATAGTCCAATAACAACGGCTACATTCGGTGTTGAATACCAACGGTAATCATCGTCATCATGTCGACCTGCAAAAGCATCTCTTCGTGCTTTGTTTGACGAACCCAATATAGCCAGATAAACGGAAAACAGAGTATCTTTACAGTACGACAGAAATAAGAGATTCGTAAGATAAGGTAGAAGTTAGAAAAAGTTGTGAAGCTGTGATTAATTATTATATTTTAAATTTAACCTTTAAATCATTAGCTCTTTTTCCTTCTAACGATATATATTGTACCAAGGTAGAAATACTTTGCTCACCGTTTGAACATTATCAAACGTTGTTAGCAAGTTCATTAATAATTTCTAGGATGCGACATTATTACTCATAACCTTGTCATCGGGGCGCCACGGATTTGATAACAGCACATTCTTGACTTTTAACATTTAAGGCTTGGCTAAAGTTATTATCAATAATAACTTTTGGCATAGATTATAATCGGAAACAGATAAGGCATTCAAAATCAATACAACTGGAATATGCGTAGTAGTTTCTTTTGATTGACGCTAAATATCACTGATATTCATTAATGTGCACAGTTCTATTGCTTTTTACCAGTTTGGATTGTTCGAAATAGTTTTGTATTTTATAAGTTCTTGCGTGTGACCACAGTTTAATTATGATGTTAGATGACGACGTGATCTAAGATGGTAAACATGCCATACCTAGAGGGGCCTGGCTCTCAACTACAGCTATTGAAAGACACCTACTGGTACTTGACGAGAGATTTTCAATTTGAGGAGAATTTAGAAAAATCCCTACCACCATGCAAAAGGACGTAGGACGTAGTGACTATTGCTTGTCTTTCATTTCTACTGTACCATGAGGATTCTACACATACTTTGCTTTAGAAAATATGTAACAACATTCCACGAGGACACAACTCTCTTTGCTCAGAAACACCATTACCATTAACGTAAACTATTTGGTAGTAACACTGATTGACTGTGCTCAGTCGTAATTTTGGAGTCTCAATGTTTACAAGTAACTATTTCCTATAAAATTAAAAATTGCTATCATGTTTTTTTCAGACGATTGTTTTATATAATATATTTAGATAAAGTTCTGATGTAGAATGTGATTTGTAATGCAAAAAAGCACTCGGATTATAAAGATGATCTATTTCTTTTGAGCGAAGTATTTGCGAATCTCCAGGATTTCGTTTTATTTATTCTTTTATTTTTGGCAACCAATCTTCTAAATTATTACTGTCATTGTCTTGTAGGTAATAATTTAAATGTTCTAATAAGATTGTGGCTTCCCTTGTTAGAACTTTTGTTCTAAGTGTTGAAAGGGATTTTGTGGCATTTCATACAATCAAGCAATTCATGCTCTATAGAATTATGTTCCATCCACTTGTGCAAAATAGTTATATTAAATCATCAAAAGTAAAATGCTACTGCAAAATACAGAGTCAAATAACACCAGATTAGGAATAAAATATAAGAGCCACTATAATACAGAATAAGATCCCGCCAAAAACTCGATTTAGATTTGATTCTTCTGAAATAGCGTGAAGTACTTCTTTTTTGTATTAACAGTTATAATTCTTCTCTCTGTGAGTTGATCGAAAACAAACCCTTTAATCGCATTCGTCAAAAATGTAAATACACTAGACTTCATGTATTCGTTCGTATAATCTATCCGTTATCTAAAATATGTCGTGTCAGAGTGAACATTATTGTTTCCGCGAAGTTACATCTTCGTTTCCAGCGAATTTAAAACTGGTTATTCAAATACAATTATATATGTATCAAGTTTTAATTACGCACACATAGATGATGATTCAGTAATGTGGAACGGTGAAGAATTTAAATGACTTTTTTATCCTTTTGCTTTTACGTAAACTCTTGAATCGTGAAGAGCATTATTAGTAGTTTATTTAAATTAAAGCCGGAGGTATTAGCAATAGTAATTGTAGCATTGTTGTACAGAAAAACAACTTGGAACTTAAAGCTTGAGCTAAAATCCATCAGGAAAGATGAACGTTCAAATATCCTGATAAGATTTGATAAATTCATTTTTTATTACAGTCTATGCTTATACTAACGTTCGTAGATAAGCAATAGTAATAACAAATCACACAGCAAAAACTTATATCTATTATTGGAATCTAACTCGTGATATGAACGTCACTGTATGTCAAAACTTTTAACATTTTTTTCTGACAATTGGTACCTAATGGATTGGCGTATTTAGAAGTCATCTCTGACATTGAACGATTCGTGGGTAAACTAGTTCTTCAAGGTTATCGTAAAGCTGGATATCGGAAATAATAATGTGACAAGCTAATTTGTGATAGTTCAAATATTTTGGAATGTTACCAACTTGTCAATTATTTCGGACACGCTAAGCACAGAGAGAAACGCAAACGACTATTATTTCTCCTTTGCTGTAAGTGCTAACCAAATAATATTGATAATATAATAGTGCCATTTTAAGAGGGCCTCAAGGGCAAAGGTTTCTGATGAAGGGAAGGTTCACGATGCGACGCGTTAGCTCTTTCAAACTACATAAACATTTTTTCACATACGGTAATAATATATATTTCTCAGGTTCAGGCTTCCTCACTGTGTTTTCTTTCACCGCCAGTCGATGGTTTTTCTAATAAGCCAGTAAATTTATTTATTTCAAAGATATCTACAACTATAAATTCTTAAAAAATAAAAGTAAAATGCTCGTTTCATCAACAAAGATTTCAGTGTAAAAATACAGTTTTTTTTAATAATTATAAGGCTAACCCAAACATTTGCGTATAGATTTTACTTAACACTTGAGTGAAAATTTTGGAACTAAATTTCAAATAAAATCAACCTTATATGCAGTTACACAAAGCACAAAAGTATATAACAATTCTGCTACTGTCGCACCAAATTAGATTAAACAAATATATATAACTGTTTACGTTAGTTTAGAGAGGTATGAATGAGCATTGCTTATTTTTGCTGACCAGGTTAAAGAGGCGGTCAGTAATTACAAAAAATTTGCATACGTAATACTTGATCAATCTCTTATGCTACCATATTTTATCTCTATGTAACTTAAACGGTATGTATTGTACGACGAGATACATCTCCTATGGCAAGTTTTTTTGAAACTTACCTTACACTTATAGATATTTTTTTTAAATCATAGGAGACAAACTAATAGGCGGGTTACTTGATGTTAAGTGATTACCGCCGTCCATAGAAACTAGCAACAACAGGGGATAGAAGGTGGGTATCCGGTGCTCTCACTGACCGAACGAAACGCAACAATGCAAGCACAGTTACTTCACGCCGGTGTTTCTGTGGGTCGGGTGGTACCACCACGAGCGAGCCGACACTTTCATGCTGAAACCACATAGTAAAATAATGGCGAAATCTCATCAATGTTATCTATAACGAATGTTATCAAAGTCCATCCAGTAGTTTTTGCGTTAGAAAACATCCATCCGATATATTGATAGGATAATGGCTATCAAAACACACTAATATGAAGGGTATCGACAAAGTAATAGAAAGACGTTCTTGAACTTTGTAATGATTAAAGAAATTGAGAATAATGATTTCATAAATAGATATAAACCGCTCAACAATCATACGCATCTCGCCAAGGCCACGTGGCAGGGTCAAAAACATCTATAACCGTATAAATACCGTGCAACATTAATCGCCCATTACGATTCGACATGGGCTCGGTTGACCTCTGCGGGCTTGCGTCCCTTTGTTCGATAACCAGCCGTTATTCCTCTATATCGGTGTATCATTATTCCACGTCTTTAATGCTGTTGGTAGAAGAAAAGGGAGAGCATTCCATTTCCTAACGTTCTTCGTATTCAGCACAATCTTAAAGCATTCCTACAATAAGCTTCACTTATTTAGCTTTGTCATTGTGGGCTTTATTTGAAACAAAATAAAATTTTATTTGCTAGCTCTGTCATTTTTTATATTCTTAATAATATAAATGTAAGTACTATATCGCTTACCGCGCTTCTTCACGGCCAGAAAGCACTCATAAATGAACGCGTAGTATTTATAAAAAACGTTTCAACTTTAGTAACTCTATATTAACGGAAGCTATCAGGATCGCTTTTAGATATAGAAAACGAGACAAAGAGATAAAATTAAAACAAAAATCAAAATATGTTCAGTAGTTTTTGAGTGATGCGCTCACAAAGGTAAATTTCTATCATTTAATTTATATGGATTTGTCCATAGAATCCATTGTAGAGTGTAAATTAAACTTGATCTTAATAGCTTATATCCTGCTACAATGAATATAGGATGTTTAATTTTGTGTTCATAAATTTGCTGACCGATTTATCGTCAATAAATGTAATGGTTTTCGTGGAATATTAAGCTTACCCACAACACTCATACGGCTAGAAATGTGTTGTGAGATTCGGCAGTGTATATCTAGAAACTTTAGAATATACATATGTAACTAGTAAGTTATCCAGTAGAATCACCATTATCATTAATATTATGTTCAATCTGTCGAACAGACTCTTCTAGATTTTGGATTGTCACGTTCTAAGATTTATTTTGTATCATAAGGCTGGCGATGCGTTGTAGATTTTTCGAATGATCGTTTTTCATTTTGTATCGCATTATTAAACAAAGTGCAGTCACTTTTTCCGTAACTTTGAGGTCAGTGGTCTTACGTTTTTCAAACTTTATAGGTATTCGTATTTGACCTCAATCTCGTCTGTTGTTAAAGCATGATGTAGTCCAAGTAGTCAAGTGTAGCTGTCAGAATACATGAACTGGTCCATGACGGCAGGTTTTCAAGTTAAGGGTATTTCAAAAAAGATTCTTTTGGATGCAAGATCCAACGATAGGTGCCCACAGTACTTGATAAAAGGCGTTAATATCAATAAATAAACACAGAAAAATTTCTTTTCAAGCAAAACCATAAATCATTACCACGGAACAAGTTGTAACAAAGAGGAACATACAAAGCTTAGAAAGTTTTTAACGTTTGTTTATATACCACGGTGTGTGTTTGTTTGACTGTCGGAATTCCTTAGAGCGTTACTTAATCAGCCTGTGGCTCCTTTAGGATGAGCAAGACAGTTCATGTCTTAGGTGTATTTATTTATTTGGATTTTAAAAGAACTTTTTTATTGTCTTTGACGGGTGTTTTAAATTCCGCCATTAATTATTGCATTATTTATTTAAAAGTAGATTTTTAGAGAGAGCACTTCTTAATCACACATGAAGCAGTATTTTTGGCAAAAAATGACTTTATAATTTCGAGTAATGATACGCTACGTAACCATGACCGGCCGTATTGCGCATGCGCGTCTTGCGATAAACTAGCAACGCCTAAGTATAGGGGCCTGTATACATGTAATATTGATACCTCAACATACGTTTGGTTGATTAATAGATTTTATAAAAAATGCATATAATTATTATTCCGAATGGCTATAGATATGCAAATCAAACTAATGTTAATAATTTCAATAAACAAATTCTGAAATTTAAATATTGTCATTCACAATTAATATGAAAATTCAAACGAGAACACATTTATGCCATTATTTTGAGTTTTCACTGCTGTTGGTAGTGCTTAAAACTGCCTCGATGTTTTTAAAATTAGAGATGAACAATAGGTTCTCCTTTATTTTTTATTTTTTCTCTTTATTTTAACGAGGCTTCAGTACATCCTTGATGACTATGTCAGCCTCATAAGGTAACTTATTTGGCTTTATATATAATAAAGCTTGATTCTCACAATTAGGAACTAAGGATACAAATATGTAAAATACTCTAGTTACATCACATACAGGATCTCCCAATACAATATTCACCTCTCCAAGCTCTATCCAGGACTCAAAAAGCACTTTTTGGCGTAACTCTTTGGTTCGGCCACATTCCCACAACATATGATAAAAATCATCCATAGACTGGCAAGCTTCACAAAGCGGAGATATTTTTTTCCCTATCATAAAAATACACTCATCAAAAAAGTCTAAGCAACATGTACTCATTTAAATTTTAGGATGGTTCTTCACATTATGACGTATTTTATTTTTAAAATAATATCTTTAGGGTTCTATGATGTAAAAATAACAGCTGTTGTCTTTATAAGTTCTTTTAATAACAGAAATGAACAATATTAGAATTTACTGTAGAAACTAAGATACATAAGAAACTAAACTTTTTTTTACAAAATGAAATTTCTAAAGAAAATGTATTTATTGAAAGAATAGAACAATTTAATACAAATGGTCTCTGCTATTCAGAACTTGTCGGCAACAATTATTCATTGAATTAATGAGACTGTTTATGTCATCTTGCGGTATTCGCTCCCAATGGAATTGTAGCAAATCCTTCAGCTGTTGGGTTGTTGTCGCTCCGTCCAAGTCCTTCAAAACACGTCTCTGGAGCATGCCCCATGCGTGCTCGATGGGGTTGAGATCTGGCGATTGTGCAGGCCAGGGCAATACCAGGATGTTCTCCTTTGCAAAGTATTCACTGGTTCGCCGAGCTGTATGTGAACGCGCATTGTGATGCATTAACCTAAAATCGGAGGCAAAGGTTTGTGCAAATGGGTAGACATAAGGTCTGAGAATATCCTCAATGTAATTTTCAGCATTCATGTTTCCATTTACAAAAACGAGCTCAGTTCGCCTGTTCTTCATAATACCCGCCCATAACATAACTGTTGAGCCGCTGTATGGATGAACTTCCTGAACGCACCTGAGCCTTTCAGTATTTCCGGGCCGACGATACACTCGCACCCTTCTTGTATCAGGCTTAAACCCGAATCGCGACTCATCGGAAAACATAATTTTATCCCATTGTTACTGGGTCCATGTTATGCGTTCTCTACACCATTCATATCGACGAGCGCGATTCCCGTCACGTATCGGTGGGCACCTGATTGGGCGTCGAGCTCGTAGGCCGTACTCATGCAGTCGATTTCACACAGTTTGAGGACTTACATCAACACCACTTGAAATTTGTAGCCTCAAACTTATCTCTCGAGCGGTTAACATCGGCTGGCGTCTTGCATTAAGTTGTATGTACCAGTTCAGCTGGTTCTCCTGTATTATTGTAGCGCTGCCAAAGACGACAAATAACACTTCTATGAATGCCAAAATGTCGAGATACCTGAGATTGATTACTTCTCGCTTGCAACATCCCTACAGCTCTTTGCATTTCATCTGCCATCAAATGACGTCGCTTCATGACGTAAAGAATATCTAACAATTCAATTTTGTCGCTAACTTTATTTAAATGGTTGGTAAAATTATAAAATCAAGACTAAACGTAGCAATTAAAACGCACTTAAATTCAAACAAATTCGCAGTCATTTGAATTTTATGAAAAAACGTAATCCTTTTTTTTTACAACCAGCCAGTATGTCATCCAAAAAAGTTTACTTACCTACCTACGCACTTTGTTTGAGTAAATACTTAGAAATTAATTAATATAAATGGTAAAAATTGTAATATCACGCATGTTGCTTAGACTTTTTTGATGTGTGTATATTTATTATACAAAGTTGTTCTTTTTTGAGTTGGGTATCGTTAAGTTATAAGCCTAAACACATTCAAGAACAAAAGATTCCGATGTCATAACAGTGCCTAAATTACAATATTTTTCATTCATTCAACATGTTTCTTTTTACTTTACGGTCATTTAAGATAAATAGGTACTTAACTTAAATAGGTACTAACTCTTAACTTATTACATGTTCTTACGCAATTTCATTTATCCTTGTGTTTTAAAACAAACAAAGTAATCGTATTGCGTAATTAATTTCCTGTAGTTTTATAAAGCTTTTTTTCATAAACGCCTAAGAGACTCATCGCACGTCAATCATATTTAGACATCTCGAAATTATAGGTTGGTTTACAACAAAGACTTTGTTATAATCAAAGCCTCTAATATCGGTTTTATCTACGTCCTGTATCTTATTTATAGTTTAAGATCGATGCAGTGGTCAAGATGAATACCTGATTGGCTATATATTAATATTGTCGATGTTTTTGCTATGGATTGTTATGTAGTTGATTTTATATTTTACTAGCCCTTGCACGCAACTTCGTCCGCGTATTAATAGTTACTACTCTGGGCTAACGCTAACACGCAGCAGAAGCTCTCAAAAAGAAAAAACATCCTGATTTGGAAACATTTTTCATCTATGCTACGCTCCTATTGACTTTAGCGTGATAATATATATAACTATTTTCTATGAAAATGGCCTATATAACACTGAAATAATTATTCAAATCGGATCAATAGTTCCTGAGATTACCCTCTACAACGTCAGAACGTCATAACGTCAACTCACAAACTTTACCTATTTATAATACGTGAAGCAAAAAATTGTACCCCTTTTTAACCTATTTCCCCTTAACGGGTGAACTTGAAATTTGGCATAGTAAAAGTTTATATGGCGGAGAAGTGCAGAAAGTTATTTATTTTATATAAAATGCATTAGAAATACATTAAATTAATTAAAATATGCACTACTCACACTAATGCTTGAATTTTACGACATATATACACATGTAAATAAAAAAGACATTTTGACAGCCGTCAGTAATTACGAACTTCAAAAAAGGTTGTGAACTGTGAAGGAGGTTGCTATGCTCGAATGTATGTATTTTTTAACTCTTACGTTCCAATTATCATTTTTCATCCTACATTCAACAATAATATTATAATATATAACTATTATTGTAATGTTTATTATTTTTTATGATGAACTCACTTCAAATGATGATTTAATTAAAAACGAGCCAAATAATACTTTGTATAGTCAAAATATGAATTTTGTTCATAAAAGTAATCTATGACTTAGACCTCTGCGGTTACAATGTTGTAATTCAACCGCATGTAGCAACAAAAAATAATTTATTTTCAAAAGCTAATGGTAATATTAAAAACATCTTTGTATTGGATCCACTATTTGATTGTATTTTGCATCCATTACTTTTCCAAATGATGTTACTGGGCATACTATTTCTCATAATGAACAGACTACATTTAATTCAATATCACCCAGAAATACCACCCGCCCATATTAAAGATCATGGCAAATAACTAAGTAGCCATGATGAAAACCTTTGATTATGGAAGTATACCCTTTGACAAAAGAACTCTAATAAAGTTCAAACTTTAAAAAATCAATTAACTATGGTCGAATGTCGACTACTGGGCGCCCACTAGTTAGTATAGATTCATGATCTTGTCTTATTTGACTCTATATTTTATAATATTGGTGTCATTTTCAAGTGAATGGAAACTAATACCACCTCAACGCATTAACAAAATAGTGACCGTCTTGTTAAAACTTTCCAGCGAATTATTGTGGCAAGTCAGAATCCACGCCCCATGGTTTATCCAATTCACTTGTGCACAATAATCAGAGTACATATATTATGTAAAACGCTACCAACATTACAAAATACGCGAGCAAAATAAGCAAGTCGTGGTGGCCTAGTGGTTTCAGCGGTGGAATATTATTTCGATGTCCACAGGGTCGAACCCCGGCATGTATCATGGAATTTTCCGGAATTCGCGTACATTTGCTAATTTAAATTGGTTACACTATCGGTTAGCGGTGAAAGAAAGAATCGTGAGGAAACCTGAACATTAGAAATGTTCTTGTAGTACTACTGTATGTGGGAAAAATATAGAACTGTGGATTTCTCAGAGTTTGAAATCACCAATACGTCGTGGGCTGCCGTGGTGATCACGCCCATATCTTCCTACGGGAAGAAGTCTATGGCCCTGCAGTGGGTCTCTTACAGGCTGATGATGATTACAAAATACAGGGTCAAATAATATTAATAAATAGTCATTATTGTTTCTCAGATCTTTATTTGTACGATTTTTAATGCTGCATAATATCACAGTTAACTCACTAAAACATTATTACGCTATGGCCAGTATGGGTGTTACCGACGAAGGTTCGCATGCATGTCAAATGGAATTAAACGTGAAAACACATTTTAAAATACCTCTCAAAGGCAGGTTTTATATAGTTATTTCACATAGCCGTGACGAATTGGGCCTTTACGTAGGCACCACTATCAAATTCCATCTACTTTTGATTAGGGCTCGTTATTAGCTGACCTCTTTGTATTTGATTGCTTTTTAATTTTAAAATCCGGTTTTTAAAGTGAATCTTATGGGACGGTCTTCGAAATTCTAATCGGTTTTTTCACGACTCTTTCTTTGACTTGCATCTAAATCATTGCACTGAAAAATCTTGATGACTTTTCATAATGCTCATACAACACGTCAAGGGAAAAAGAAGTGACTCGTATCAAATTCCGATCACCCCTCTCCCTTTATGTTGCTAGTTCAAATGAAATTTGTGCAAAACCAACAAAACTGAAAATAAATGTCGGCAACTTTTTTGTGTCACGAAAGTGGCGGAGGTAAACACTGTGTCACTGTTATTTTTCATATCATGTGAATAATAATTTGTTACATGTTATTATGAATTTATGTGGTTATTATCTGTCATATGGTATTACGATTACATTTTTTATAAAAAAGTAAGGCGCATACAATTATTTTGTATCTGTATAAAGTATAGAGTATTTTGAGGACCTAAAAATAATCATTTCAGAAATTGCAATAATCGTAATTTAATTGTCACGTTGTGATAGTAACCACAAAAATAACTGTGAAATAGCTGTCATAAAATAATACTGATATCATTATAATTTCAGTCATAATTAAAATGCCAAATAATTCACAACGGTCACGAGTCTTTGGCTTTGATTCGTATAAGAAACTACACTATGCCTTTATTATTAATGCTTTTTTTTTCTCGAAATGACTACGCTATTGACCCATCAAGGTCTTAACAGAAAAATTATTAATGCGTCTTATGGTCCATGGACTACAACTGAATAACATACAGAAAATGTATATTTACCGCTCTTTAGTTCTTAAATCAGGAGACTTGCAAAACACCCCACGATCACCTTCCGCGCGCCATGTTTTACGTCGTCCGTCAATGATAATTGCACGTCGATTATTCTGGAATTTTCTTGAACGCATGGGAATCGTGATTATATGATGTGCTTCAGTTACTAAACTCTATTTGCACAGTGAGTTATCATTTGCGATTTATGTCCTTGAACTCGTGTATTTGAACTTTATTTAGTCGACATTTATGTTATTCTTCACTATCTTTATCACGTAATAATTCAAAATCATAATCAAAAATACGTTATTTAATTTAGGCCCTGAGAAGGCTTTTATGAACGTCAAAACTACCGGACAAATAACCCAGTCGAGAAGAACCGGCAAGAAATTCAGTCCGGTTTATCTTTTCATAATACATATTCATACAAACATAAATAGTTACATTCGTTTTGGTTGATTTATAGAGATTGGTGTCATTTCCAGACGTCACCATCTTTCACATATTGATCCACCTTATAATACTCAAGATATTAAAACCCGCTTAACATGGTGCTTGAAACCACTCAACGAATTTCTTTGTTTCAATTAAGATATCAATAAAATATCTATCTCCCTTAGTGTTTACTCATCCTAATACTTACTTTGTATTTTCTCAATACAATCATAATTACCTACTTTTAATCTCGGTCCTAGCGGTCGAGTTTATTGACCGATCAAGTTACAAATCTATACATGTACTATTGAATTTGCCTACGTTATTTTGAATTAGTGATACTCTTAACTAACAATCTAAAAGAGAGGTATAACATAGCAAGAGAATCTGTGACCCGTGTACTTCATCATTATCAACCTGTAAGATACCCACTGCAGGGCAATAGGTCTATTCCCAAAATCACTACGTCAGCCCACAATGTATCGGTGATTACAAAATTTGAGAAATCCACAGTTCTATGTTTGCCCACATACAGTTTTGTAGTACTACAAGAATATTTCTTAGGTCCAGATTTCCTCATGTTTCTCTACTTCACTGGCAACTATAAAGTTACCATTTAAATTAGTAGATGTATACGAATTCCGAAAAAAATTGTTACTAAATGTCGGAGTTTGAACTTACGGAAATCAAGTTGATATTCCACTGGTGAAACCAGACCTACACGATTACTATCTACGTTCATATGCTTCTAGTGACGAAAAATATATAACTATTAGCTAACTCGGCCACGCGTTGCTGTGGTTCAGTTATTACATGATTAACAGAAGCATCGTAGAATAAAATGGAGCTGAAAAAGAAATCCACAGTAAGAATCAACAGAAAGTAACAGTTTTTTTTTTTCAACAAATTAGTTTAAAGCGGCATCTGTTCGAAGCTAATTAAATTTACAATCAATAACAATAATCAATATTGACACTCATTTTATTAGTAAATAAAAAAATATTGAGGCCTTTAATCGAAATATAAGTTATCTCTCGACTTGAACCAAATTATACATAAAATGACAACTTTAATTTAAATCAGTTGAGTAGTTTCGGAATTTATCGTGGATGAATGTCATGACACTGGATTTTTATATATTTTGAGATATATTTTTTGGAGTCTCAAATAGCTTATAGGTCGTGAAGTTTTGCTATGATTATTCCTACGGACTTCCTTCGGGAAAAGGCATTTGGCCCTCCATTAGGACACTGGCAGGCGGGCAGTTTATCCAAGTCACGAACACGTTCTTTACGTCTGCGGTTCTTGCTATTTAAAAGCTTTGTTATTCTCAAGTCACCAATATGTAAGAGGAAAGGCACGATATATACAATTGGTGATCTATACTAATTTTATAAAGAGTTAAAATTTGTAAGGTTGTAGGGGTAATATCTGGATCTACTAAACCATTTTTTTACCAATAGAAAGCCACGTTATTTGTGAGAGTCATAGGTCATGACGAACGCTGCCTTAAATATGAGAGATATATGGATGAGTTCTAGAGAAAAATTGTAGAGCTTGATGGTATCTACAAGAAAGTCAGCATATGTCTAATTATCAACAACAGTTATGAATTCTTATATAATACATACCACTCAGTACTAATCGAATCACACTGATAATTTCATCACAAGTAAAAATGTGAACCGCCTAACGAAGACCCAGCTCCCCCTTTTCCCTTCCGTCTCTCCTCCATCCCCTTCCCCCTTTCCCAACAACTCAGCCTAACAGCGCACTTGCAATTCCTCTGGCGTTGCTGGTGTCTATGGACGGTGGTAATTACTTAACAGCAGGTGACCCATTTGCCTACTATGATATAAAAAAAAAACCAGTAAAGTGGATGCGATATAATGTCACGGAGCAGGGCTTTCGATTTGCCACAAAAACTCCATGGATAGTTTTAACAAAAAGACCACCATCTTATAAGAACATTGAAATGATCGCAGGAAATTTGTAATATCAATATTATCTATGCAACAGTGGTAGTAATAATATACTAGAAAGTTGGTTGTAATAAAAATTAGTAATTGCAGTAAATAGTAAATAATCAAGAAGTAGAAAAATGTTGTATTTCAAGGAAAAAAATGGTATGAATTATCTCGTGGTTATATTTGAAACTACAATGCAGAAGTTCATGTAAGCCAAACCTGATTTTTTCTCTTTCCTGGAGTTACTGATTTATACTTACACAGAGATATGTTAACTTTGTTCGTAGTTGTACAAATATGGCAATTATGGAAAGGACGAGTTATCTTATAGTGGGCCTTCTGGACAAGTTCGTCGTATATGAGATTTGTTTATTTTACTTCAGTTTTGGCAACCAATATTCCAGATATTATTACTGCCATTATCTAGTAGGTAATATCATTACAAATGTCTTGCAATAATTTCAGTGTTCCAACAAAATGGCGGCATCTCAGAATTTAAACTCCGTGGTATTATTTTCCATTTACACTTATGCAAAATAACGAAGCTATATCACGTAAAGCGCCACCACTATTACAAAAAATACCGTCAAATAACACAACATTATGAATAATATATGAAAGCCGGTACATGCTAGACTAAGATCTTGCCATCAACTCTAAACTATATATATATATATATCGATGAAGGCATTCGACTTGTTAAAGAAAAATATATGATACAAAAAGATGGAAAGCATTTTTCAAAGTTCTCAGTGAAAGTATCCAACGAATTCATTCTCGTAGATTTTCATTTGTTTCCCGTCGCTGTGCATTGAGACGATATATTTTCACCGTTTCTATTGTATTCACTCAGTGAGACTCGACGCGTTGGAGTGAATACCAACTGGGAATTTATGCGTTTGATTTTTATTCTCGCTTAAAATTGGTAGTAAACCTCATTTATGCCGAAATTTCTTAATGTATCATTTTAATCTTTGTAATGTAATCGGTGTTCTATGTTTTGTATTTGACAATGCACCCGTAAATTGCGTTACAAATAGAAAAAAAAGAAAAACTGAGCTGTCACGGGACGCCTGGCAGATGTGAAACGTCGAAATTGATTTGTATAAGTTGTATGCATAAAATAATCAGCTATGGCATAACGAAAGTATAAAGCATTATAAATTTGTTACATAAAATGATTACTGTCTATTTACTTTATTACATAAATATTCATTTTTATTAAATACAAAAAATTTACTAGGCACAGGCGCAGCGTATTTGGCGGCATTTATCAAAGGGTGCTACGCGTGTCGAGGAACACTAGTAGAACGAGTGACCGACAAAACAGTTTGAATCTTATATTGATACAGATAGGGTAGCAAATATTTTTGAGTATTTCGTGAATAGTGCAAAGTTCGTGTTCTGCGTCGCCACGCCAACAATCAGGTTCACTATCCGCCTATAGATGTTTCACATCAATAATAATTAATTTACAGTACCCGGTATTTGATTTGGAACGTCGTATAGAAGAGTGAGCCGTCAAGCTAAGATCGGCTTACGTCGTTATCTCTATCGCATAGCGAAATCACTCCGATAGACAAAGATAATGCTATACGAAACCAAACTTCTGTCTCGCTCTTTCCACGACGCGCTAAATCATAACTGACACTGTAATTATATGTCCCATAGCCCTGACATACCATCTCCTTTGAATTATACAATTACTATGAAGAATTTCGCAATAAGAACAAAAGGCGTTGAATGGACAATGTATGGGAAGTATGATTAAATGGTAAATGGGTAATCTTTTTGGGAAAATCGGGAGATTGCTCGAACGGACAGAGAATTTATCAGAACAATACAATTAACAGTACTTTTATACGTAGCGTCCAATTAACATCACAGTGTTCTATGCAAGATTAAAAGGAAAATTTCTGCATCCATAAAGTATTAATTCATGTACTAATATTTCGATATCTATACAAACTCTCATATTTGACATTGGCAAAACTAGCAATATAGGCAGATGTCATAAAAAAAAACTTCAAAAGGTTGCCATGCAAAGTTTCACTTCAATAACAGGTTACTTTCATGAATGGAAGACGCTAATCTTAGACTTTGTATACAGTTATCTTCCGAAGCTCCTTCCGTGTTAAAGGAATCTCTTGGCACCAACTCTGATGAATCAAGACGAGATCGATCGTTATCTACAAAACGCAAACGTGACTGCTTTGTTAAATATATAAGTTACATAATAACCTTGTAAAATTATACGATCGAAGGAAACCCATGACAAAACATTAAAAATCTCAGTATTTGTAGTAATGGAGAAAAGAAATCTGAAGATGTTGACTCAATATGTCTAAACATCGATAGGATCACTTAAAACGATTCCTTTAATCGGTATAATTAAACATCGAATCGATACAGTGAATCGATCTCTGACACTATAAAATTGTGATTCGATTTTTTCTATTTACATACAAATAAAACCATATAATAATTTAGAATTTCAAAAAAAACTTATCAATAAGAAATTCAATAGATAATCTTATTTCATAAATCGATTCCACAGATCACGCGATTCGGATCGAATTTTTTGTTACGAACATTCGCCATCCCTGTCTCACTACTTCTCAGGATAAAGCTTGTAAGGAAATTAGCAACGTTTATAGAATCATGTCATCATCAATCATTAATTTCATGGGTTAAAAAAACCTAACCCCTTAGAAACAAGCACCGAAAGACTCATTAATATGGCGTACCTCTTGCCAAACGAAGCGGGTGAAATTAGCTAGTTCTATATGTATGTACAGCTAGATTATATTATTTTTAATAGCTTAGTCTGTTAATTGCAATCGATTTAATCTTTGCTATCGTGTTAATTATCTGGAGATAGCGATTCTATCTTTTGTTTTGTTCGGAGCTTGGTGACATTAATCGATTATCCTAAACTGATATTATATATGTGAAAGTTAGTTTGTTTGCTTACTTCTGTTCCACGTGTTTTTTCCATGGTGGCAAACGAACAGGGGGGCCGCCTGATGTAAAGTGATCGCCATCGTCCATAGACACTAACAAGACCATGGGAGTCGCAAATGCGTTGCCAGCCTGTGTTTGGGGGGAAAGGGCGAAGACAAGAAGAGGGAGGAGTTTTTGGCGGGATTTTAGTCTGTCATGTATTGGATTTTATATTTTATTCATAATCTTGTGTTATTTGACTATATATTGTGTAAATTTGGTGGTGTTTTACGTAATATAGTTAGTTTATTATGCATAAGTGAAGTGAATGGAAAATAATAACACGGAGCATGAAATTCTGAGATGCCACAAAAACTCCCTGGAAGGTTCTAGCAAGGGATCCACCATCTTGTTAGAATATGGTTTCACACGATGCTTAATATTGGAATGATCACACGAAGTTTGTGATATTATTGACTACGTGAGAATGGCAGTAATAATCGGAAAGATTGATTGCCAAAAATAAAGTTAAAAAAAAAGAAGAGGGAGAGGAGAGGGTAGGGTAGGTAGGTAGGTAGGTAGGCCTTCGGCGCTGTCACTGAGTGAACAATTTTTCTTTTATTTTTCGAAATGGCTACACTAATGACCAAGCAAAGTCTTAACAGCTTCACCAGACTACTAAGGCGAACGCTTAGGACACTCAGCGGGTTTAATTTGACAACTAACTCGGCTTGAGCTGTTGCCTGATACGTGCAATTCGCGACCTGAATACCTGAATGCAAGCATTGTTATTTCACGACGTTGATTCTGTGGGTCGAGTGGTACTATCGCGGGCGAGTTGACCCATTCATGCTGGTACCAATAATAGCTTCAGTGTGTCTTTACCACCTACAACTCTACCGGTGATTGTTTTAACTCCTTGAATTTGTTTGCACGATTCGCTTGTTCGTTATATGTGAACCCCCATTTTTGTCACGCCAACGTAACCCCCGTCGAGTGTCCCGTGGGGGGTCAGGGGCACCGGGACCACTTCTGGATCTGAGTTTATGAACTATAGAAAATGTGCGACCATAGTGTAACAGTGTGTCAGTGAGCCTGTTTAACTTCCAAAAACGGTATTTTACTATTCATACAGTTCAACAATATATTTACTAAACATATTCCAATTTATAAAACTAATGCTCACAAATACACGGCTGTTTAAATAATTAAATATTCTTCAATTATAGCACAGTAGGTGTCTTGATATCGTAATGAATTACACAACAATAAACAAACGTAAACGGTCGATTTATGTAAAAAAATATTAAGGTTGTATTTTTTACGCACAAGTAAGTAATAATTTAACATTACCTACATATATTTCCTACCGCCTGATAATGAGTTCGTGAGTAATTTTTAACTCTTTGTGATGTTCCTATATTAATTGAAGTACGACCACTTAAAGTGTCGACTTTTTTGTTCGGTTAACTGTCAGTGTATTGTTATTGATGTTTTTCTTTTATTATTCGGTTACGTAATTGTGAATTTATTTATTAATATATACTTATATATGGATTTGATGTGATTGTTGTCATTGCTATATTTTCTTATTATATTATCATTGCTAATATGAGAAACAGGTGAACTAATTTTGACAAATCTTTCGACAGATATATAGAAGCTTCAGAGTACGTTTAGTCTTAATAACAGTACTCTTTTCCATTGGCACCAAGTAGTAATATTTAACAGAGGTGATATAAAATAAGTAAGGTTGGTAGAGAATAAATGGTAATAACTTTACGATTACAAAAAGTTTGTCCAAATTAGTCAAATAAGATAAGGTACTCCCATTACAAAGGAATCCGTTATTGTCATAAAATCAAAGATTTCATGTTTCAATAAAAAAAAGTCCATTTGTTTGTACTAAGGAAGAAAATGAGCTATAATAACTACAATGAAATGAAATAACGATTGAAAAACTAAACGTTAATCTGTCAATGCTGATAAAATTTTTGAAGCTTTCCCTGCTGTTATTTGTCTTACTCGCTCAACCATTTTTATATTGAGTTCATTAAACCAAAAGTTTCTTTTTTTTTGTACTATATTTTTTTTAAATCATACAAATCTTGTAATCACGATTACAAACAACAACAAAAAAATTAACCAAATAGGTTCTGCCGTTTGGAAGTGATGCGGTTACAAACAGTCAGCAATTGGTTTTTATCTATAAATCTAATGTTCCCCTCTAACAGAAGTTTTCATATCAAAACATTAAATAAAAATAAACAGAGCTTCACGTTCTTAATTCGCTTTAGAGTTTTCGAACAGGCGTTGGAAAATCGTCCAAAATTAGGTTAGCCATCTAACATCTTATTTCTGCATTTTAACAAGTTAGATTTTGAATGTGCAGCAAATATAGCTTGTGACAACGCGACCGTGCAAAAATCTATATGTGTATATGGTGTTGAAAAATTTCACATGTGGATAGATAATAAAGTTTAGAAAGCCATATTACCTATATTAATATTATAACAGAAGTAAAATCTGTTTGCTTTCTAGAATTTGTTCTCCGGAATTGTCGTGAAGACGCTAAAAATAATTTAATAAATAGTAATTTACATTATCCTTGAGTAGTATTAATAAATACTATAGGACCAATAATAAAGTATTTATTAAGGAAGTATATCATGTAAATATAATTGAAGATAATAATATAATACTAACTAAGCTAATTATAATAAAAGTAGGAAATCCAAGGTGTCACTTCAGATATATGTTCAAGTGTATTTAATCTGTTCATTTCAAAATGTGTATGAAAGTTCTGTGCGGTTACTAATCAGAAATGAAAAGGTTATAGTTATTATCAAGAAATATTTTCAACGTTAAGCATTGACAATATACCATTTTATTACGTCGTATATCATATTTGTGATTATTCACTATGAACACCGAATGAATAGTTACCAAATAATAAGCAATTTACAACCTTAATGTCACTTTCCATTAAGTAAAATCTGGGTCAAATATTCGAACGGTAAATATATTATTGATAACCCAACCTATAACCGCAGTGTAATGTACGTCAAAATTTTATATTTAATTTTGAAATATACCAGTTTTATACTCCACTGACATTGACCGAGCTCCCTCGGTTTGACCACATTAGACATTCAAATTAAATAAACGAATATATGCTGAAATAAAACGCTCGAGGGTTATTCTGTTAAATTGGTTTTAGATAACTTCATATGTAATATGTGCAATATTTTATTGCATAAGAAAATTTGAACGAATGAATTAATACTCTATAGTTCTTTTAACTTCGTATTCTGGCGAGAGTAATACCATATAACACTTTCTTCCGAGTCACTGGACCTTTTATATGAAGAAAAAAATTGCGTGTGTTAGTGTGTTCATTCTAAGGAAGTGAAAGTTCTTTGGGTTGTATGTATCATTACATAGTATAAATCAAATTCCCCTACCGCGTCTGTCTGTATGTCTGTTCGTGATACATTCAAAAATTACAGAACTGATTTTCATGCGGTTTTCACTAGTGGTAAAGTGATCGACGAGGAAGGTTTTAGTATATAATTGGTCAAGGATTTTTTTACAGTCAGGGTGACAACGTCTGTCGTGTCCGCTAATTAAATTATATATATGACTAGCTGTACCCGCAGCTCCACACGTGTTTTTTTTAATAGTATTAAAGAATTATTGAATTAGGAAACTATGTACAATCATAGAAATGTCTTTAAAAAGTATTGTAAGATTAACGTTTGATATATAGATAATAACAGTGTACATAATGAGGATTATCATAACCAACATATTTGGAACAGTAACAAACCATATAACTATCTCAGTGCTCACTTACACTGTACAAAGAACTAATGAAAAAATAACTTAAAAATAGATAATGATATAATGTGCCAATATTGTCAATAAGTTTATGGTCTAATATCTTATTAGAAATACCTCTTCTATTTTCAAAATTGCTAATAATAATTATTATATTAAATTGTAAACTATGAATGTGGTGACGTTTTGAATCTTGCATATATATAAATTAAGATATAAAATTTTAAATACTAAAGCGCGGTAAATACGCACATGTTTACAGTGAACAACATATTTTTGCTAAATGTCATACGGACGAAGTCGTGGATAACAGCTAGTCTAAAATAGAATAACCTCAATTACTATTTATAAGGTTCGCTGTCTACCAATGAAAGTCCCGTAAACATCTGTCTAACAGTTTTGGAGAAAGTTTTGTGGGCGAAAACACGGTTAACAGCTATTGTAAACAAAAATTACCTAAATTACCTTTATAAAGTCAGCTATCTTCCAGAAAAAGTCTCGCAAAGATTGGTCTAACCGTTACGGAGATAGCACTACGGGTGAAGCCACGGTTAATAGCTAGTATAAACTAAAATTGCCTAAATTATTTTTATAAGGTTAGTTATTTGTCAGTGAAAGCATCGTGAAGATATTTTTAACCGTTTTGGAGATGGTACTGCAAGCGAAACCACTGTTACCAGCTAGTATAAACTAAAATTGCTTGAATTGCTTTTTATAAAATCAGCTATCTGCCAATGGAAGTTTCGTGAAGATCAATCTAATTGTTTTGGAGATAATACTGCGGGCGTACCACTGTTAACAGCTAGTATATAATAAAATTGCTTGAATTACTTTTTATAAAATCAGCTATCTGCCAGTGGAAGTTTCGTGAAAACCGGTCTAATTGTTTTAGCGATAGTACTGCAGGCGAAGCCAAGGTGAAAAGCTAGTCTAAATTAAAATAACTTGAATTAATTTTTATAAGGTCAGCGATCTGCCAATCGAAGTTTCGTAAAGATCGGTCTAACCGTTTTGGAGATAGTACTACAGGTGAAACCACGGTTAACGGCTAGTATAAAGTAAAATTAAGCGTACTTTTTATAAAATCAGCTATGTGCCAATGACAGTTTCTTGATGATCAGTTTAACCGTTTTAGAGATAGTACTGCGGGCGAAGCCACAGTTAACACGTAGTCTAAATTAAAATATACTAAATTACTTGTTATGGTGTCCATTATCTGTTGGTGAAAGTTCTGTGAAAATCGGTCCATCCGTTTTGGAGATAGGATTGTAGACGAAGCTGCGGTTAACACTTAGTCCAAGTTACAGTAGCCTATGTCACCCGCAGTAATTTCAGCAATCTGCTAGTGAAATTCTCGTCAAAACCGGTTCAGGCGTTTTGGAGATTACCCGGAACAAACAGACAGACAGGCAGACCGACAAAAATTTTAGAAATTGCATTTTTGTTATCAGAAGCGTGTATACGTTTATACCCAATCAGTGATTTTTTTTTTATTTTGCTGTTACATACAGACACTTCATTTTTATTAAATGTATAGAAGAAAATGAAAATCCATAAACTATACTATACGAGGTCCCGTTGTATAAATGCTTGGTTATATGATTACTTATTTTGGTATACTACTATACCCAGATAGATACTTACACATACTTCACACAAATACGTACCACGTAACGAAACTTTTTCCCTACCTTGACGTAAGAAATTCCACTGCAGTAAAATATGATAAATAGTGCAAATATAATAAAACTAGTATTTGCTCCCAACTTCCCTCGCGCTAGTGTAATTTTTGCATATATTTCGGAAAATGCGTTTTTTTGTATTATAAGTGTCATATCTTCTTATTTGTACATATGGCAACGTGTATGCCGAAGTGCCGAACGTGTCGAAGAAAAAAAGGTCTTTCATTAATTTTCTAATATTAATCATAACCGACTGAACGTTCCCTTATCATCACAATGGCTCCCATCGAAATTCAGCGCTATGGTGCTACTGTACTGCACATATGGCTGAATGGGCTTACCAATTGTTGGCCTTTATTTTTTCTTAACTTTTTCACATGTATTTCACTATATTTTGTCTAATTAGTATGTTTAATTTAAGGTCATTGTATGGTTGTTCCAACAATAAACAATTTCTCTCTTTCTTTCTTTCTATGCAAAGCTTCACAATGATCAGTAAAGTAGTTTAGAGGTGAAAGCGTAGAAAACAAACAAAAAACTCATTTTTATAACATTACTTACGATGAACTAATACTATGGGGTAACTAAAAAATTACATTACTTTAAATTACATCAATCTATCCATATTTCTTAACACGTTCGCGAATATAAGAACGAAACACTTCATAAAGTTTTATTGTTGAATTAATTACGACAAAAAAAACAACGACGTAATCCTAGTTCATCACACGATCGTTACGAGAAACGCTATTTTTTTGCCCGAGTTCGTAATCATCGCGGTCTAACCGAATAGTCCGTGACGCCCCTAACCTTAACCGAAGATGGTTTAAAAAACCAAACGCATGACTAATTCCAACGTTATAACCATTAGGAAGTGATTACTTACGGTTATGATATCATCTATCTTTATGGTTATATAATATACTATCATAGGTTTTAAATAAAATAAACATGTTCGTATTGTATGCGTTCGATTGAACTAAACCGCTGCGCCGGGTATTGCGAGTGTGTAGGTGGTAGAGCCATTACTGGCTTCAGCATGAATGGGTCGGCTCGGCCCGGGTAGTACCACCTTCTCACAGAAAACCGATGTGAAGTAACAGTGCTTGCATTGTTGCGTTTCGTTCGATCAGTGATAGCGCCGGAGGCCCACTTCTCCTCTCTTCCCCCAACACAGGCTGGCATCGCTCTTGCGACTCCCCTGGTATTGCAAGTGTATATGGACGGTGGTAATCACTTAACATCACGTGACCCACCTATTCGTTTGCCTCCTATGATATAAAGAAAACGATTAGAAAATTTCAACAATTTACGGTTTACCCACAATCACAGCACAAAAGTCGTGCTGGCTTAATGGTTTGACCGGTGGAATATCAATCCGATGTCCACAGGTTGATAAATCTATAAATGGCTTTCGGTTATCACGTTTCAGTACGGTCCGCGTATATCGGAGAGTCTACGGTCTTGTAAGTCGGCATGACAGCGGCGAGTAGATTTGTCGATGGTCGCCTTCGTTGGACTTGCAAGTCGTCGTGACAGGGGCGAGTTGATTTGTCGATGGTCGCCGTCGTTTTATATTGCACTATAGGTAGCGTGTTCGAACGCCGTCATATACCAAAACATTTTTCGGAATTCGCGTACATTTACTTAATTAAACTGGTAACACTATAGGCTGGTGATGACAGAAAATAAAAAATAGAAACTTGAACTTGACAAATGTTATTGTAGTACTACTATACTTAGGTAAAAAATAGAACTGTGGATTTTTTAGAATTTGAAATCGCTAATACCGCGTGGGCTGACGTGGGAGTGATTATGTCCATACCTTCCTTCGGGAAGAGACCTATAACTGGGTTCGTTACATGCTGATGCTAATGATGGCATCTGATCTTTACAAAATTCGAAGAGGGCAAAGTACTAAGCTCAGATACTGGATTGAGACTCAAAAACCAGCAGAGCAGCACATATCTGTACTAAACTAGTCTGAAGAGAATGGTAACGCGAGCTGAGATATGAATCGTTACAATTCAGATTTTTAACTGGCTTTTTAAATTAACACTTTATAAGTTCCTTCACAGAAAGCTAGGACTCATTCACAAAAATTTGAAGCTAGGCCAATCAACATGGTGTCTAAAGACGCTATCAACTGAGGCATTTGCAAAGACGCTTATCAACTGAGGCATTTGCTTCAAAATAACGTCTATTCAGTTAAGATTTATTTCTCTATCTCACTTTTCAAAATACGTTATAAATAATATCCTGCAGCAAAGCAACATTGGGTTCTACATACCTGTTTGCAGTATCATAAAAAAAACAACGCTAGCAAACATCCAACGTGTATTCAAAACTACGGAGTAGTAAGATTTTTTAACCGACTGTGTTGCAGTTTCTTTGGTCATTCTGAACTATCACAATCACTCTTTTTTAGTTTGCTGCGTTTCAGATTCAGTTTATACCCATTAACTGAAAGCTTTGCTTACCGCTATTATAGAGGTGACTGATGAAATATTCCTAATGTCTCTATGATCATTATTGTCCTTGGGTGGTAATATGCTTACCAACAAGCATAATACCGCAACAAGAACGACATTTAACCAAAAGTTCAGGTTTATTTGCAACGTTCATAAACGTCCCAGTGCACTGCAAGACTAATCCACTTTAAGTGGGTAACATGTCTGTATCTTCAGCACCATACTCAACCGGCTTAAGAGCATTGGCTAACATTAAAAAAAAGTTACTAGTTATATATCGAAATCTTCCATCACCAAGGCCCAAATCATCACGCTTTGTCACTCAAACGACCTGTCACATTGTTTATTGTGCAAAACTTTCAATAACCGAACCGGTCCGGACAATGGATTTTTAAAACAATTGATTTATCGTTGTCGGTTCCGAAGACCCGATTTCTAAAGGTTTGAGTAATTGACAGTTTTTATCGATTCGAGCACTTAATGTCAGGTTATTAGATTAAGTATCGCTAGAAGAAAATTTTATTCAAAGTACTTTCTCTTTGCCTTTTCATGGATTTAGTGGTATCACGATATCTTTCTTTAATCGACTGTCAAATGATTTCAAACCTAAGGTTTTCAGGGCAGCGTCTACCTATATCATTGTTTCAAGTGTCACTCTTGAATTGAATTGAATTCTTATCTAAACTTATAAAACTTATATAGCAGTTGAGTGGAGTAGTAGAAGTTGACTCAATCACAAAAAAAATCCTTGAAGACGAATACTAAAACGTTGGTTATCAAACGAACCGTAATAAAAACAACTCATGAGATATAGGGGTTTAATATTTTTTATAGATTTATATATGTTAAGGATATTTAGAGAACGTTATATCATACAATATTTAACTTTACTTTCAGTTAATAGTGCCTACTAATTCATACGAATAATGCCAATTCCGTAATTATTCGTCATTATTACACGTCGATGAACGATACCACTAACATCATTTCGATATTCTGCTAGTATTCATATAGTAACACGTTAAAGCGCCTGTACTGTCTGGTTGCATGCATAATAGAATATCGAGACCTGCATCCGACTGTCGTCACCGAGGCGGGCTACCGGCGCTCTCTCTACCATCTTCGAGAGTTCTACGCCCGCCCACCGCCGGGGAACGTCGCCTTGCCTCACCTCACCTCATTTATACCTCACCCCGCCTAACCGCGGGCCGGTGACGTACGAGACCGAAATGTATCGCCATAATGACAAGCGGCGGCCCCAACAGCACAGCGGGTATCATAAAAAGATGGGCTATCTATCCTCGGGCTACTTTGTCTTTCAGCTGTTGGATATATCTATCTATATTTTCCAAGTGTAAAATAAACATTCTTAATGGCTATACCAGTCTGATAGGGTAACTCGGTTGGATTAATGTACCTTTAAATTGTTACGCGCATTCAGAGATTATGGATATAAATATAGAATTTTTTTTAGCTGTATCAGTCACTGACTTTTCCAATTAAATATTAATTCCTCCTATAATCCTCAAGGACTGTTAAGAGCATTTTTGGCAGAACTTCTCTGTCCAGACACATTCCTACAACATATGATAAGTCACTTGTAGACTGATAGACTACACAAAGCGGACAAAAGGTACTTATCATGTAGTATGTAACCGGACCGGATAATGAATGCTGCAGTCAGTTCTCTTCTCAAAAGTTTGGCTTGATCAAAAATATATTTTAGGCAGTTTTTGACGGGATTTTGGAATGGCATGTAGTCATGTCATTCACAATCTTGTATTATTTGTCTATATATTGTCTAGTATTAGTGGTGTTTTACGTAATATAGTTGGTTATTGTGAAGTGAATGGGAAACAATACCACGGAGCATCGATTCTGATTTGCCACAAAAACATCCCTAAAACAAACATAATTTAATTGATTTGTTACTTCTTGCTCGTGCGTTGACTAGGCCAAGGTTTCATTGATGTTTGTAATATCTGAAGCACCTTAAACTACATTTTTTACTTTAACCGCCAACTCACGTACGGTGACGCAGCCACGGATGAGCACATTACGCGTACGAGCTAATCTAAGTCGTGCCTTAAAAAATTCACCGTCTACTAATATGTAATGTGAACGGAAGCTCAAGGCTCGTGTTTTTCATTGTAATCAGAAGGTTTACTAATTGAAATCCACGGCTTCACTCGGGCTTAATTGTTTCCACTCTCGTCTTCAGTTACTCCTAAAGCCTCACCGCTTGTTCGCACTATTACTTCCTTCTAACTCGGTGTTCTTTCTAAGTTATCTTTGGTTTATAATCACTCTGTTCTAAAGATCGTAGTGTGATGTTAACTAATCTATAGGCATAAAATATTTATGTGTAATGTTCCGGTTTGCGTTTTTTTTGGAATTCTTCTTTTATTAATTTTTACACTCAATCACATGTAATTTCAAATGACGAGGCATCGGAATATGGTAACAGGTATCCTAGAACGAAATTTGTTTTTTGAACTGACTATGGCTATTGGCCTAGCAAGGCCTTAACAGCTTCACCGGACTACCGAGGCGAGTGCTTAAGGCACTCAGGCGATTTTATTTTGACAACTAACTCAAGGGACACTTCGGCTTGAACTGTTACATAGTACATGCAATTCGCGACCTAACGGAGCTAATCTAAGCTTAGCTATATATTCATACTAATATGAGTTATTTAAATATATATGTTTAGCAAGCATACACACCTTAATAATTCTTATATGTTCTTTGTGTCGGATAATTTTTTTGTCTGAACTAATTCATTTCGATAAGGGAAAAAGAAAACCTTTCCACTTCCATGTTAAGCATGTGTAATTACACGTGTGTGGAGGTGATATGTTTAAAAAGAAATTTGGCTTTTAAAGTAAGGCTACCGTTAAGTTATACCATTAAAAAAATACTTTATAGGTTTGAGCCTTTGACCACAAAGTCACTTCATGTAAGATAGCGATGCGTCTACAATGGTAAACATTTATTGGACTGGTTTTCAATTGCAGCTGCCGATCCATCTGGCGGTAGATTAACATATTCAGGTTAGTAGCTAGCCAGATAGAGAGCTTATAATGATAGAGCCACGCTGAAGCTATTACTGGTTTCAGCATGAATGGGTCGGCTCGTCCGGGGTACTACCAACCGACCCACAAAACACCGACTTTTTTTTTTTTTTTTTCTCGAACTGACTACGCTATTGACCAGGCAAGGTCTTTACAGCTTCACCGGACTACTAAGGCGAGCGCTTAAGGCACTCAGCCGATTTTATTTTTGGTAACTAGCTCAAGGGTGCTCGGCACACCTCGGCTTGGCCAAAACACCGCCGTGAAGTGACACTTCTTGTTGCATTTCGTTCGGTCACTGAGAGTGTCGGAGACCCCCGGCCCTTTCTAAAACATAGGATAGCAACACACTTGCGACTTCCCTAGTGATGTTGGTGTCTATGGATCTGTGTCTATTGTGGTGATCATTTAACATCAGGCAACCCATCTGTTCGTTTGCCTCCTATCATAAAAAAAGAGCACTACCAATATACTGTGATTTCATAACGATATATTTCATTATCGAAAACTGTGGTGAATTTTCAAAGATTCATACTAGGGGTGTGCGAATAATTCGAACTTACGAACAATTCGATCCAATAATTCGAAAATTCGATTTTTTTCTGAATTATTATATTATTCACATTTTTTTAGTATTATTCGAAACTTTTCGCATTTTTCTAATTATTCGATTTTTTTCGGAGTTATTATATTATTCGCAATTTTTTTAGTATTATTCGAGAACATTTGAAGTGAATTCGATTCGAACGATATTCGCATACCCTTTTTTTTACGTGGGGAAATCCCTTATGGATGCCCACCCTCCTGGGGGAGAGGATGGGTTATGTCCGACTCGCACGGACTAAAACCCCACGGTGTACCGACAGACCGTGATGTTGGGGCGGCAAGGGATCGTTCTCTGCTATTCCCCTTGAATAGCCGCCCCAACGGTCCACCCGGCGGAAGGTTGCCGCCAGGCTCCTACCTATAGAGAGGCAGTTGGGTACACGCCAGCTGCACCCCCTCGTCCGCCGGACCTGTGCAATGAAGGGATGAGCCCCCCGACTACATCCCCTCAGGTCCGACTACGGTGGCAGGAGAAGTTGGGCAAATCGCCGCCTCCTCCTGCCGGTCCTCCGTCGGCGAAGACGGCCACTCAGGGGGTCCGCCTCGCGGGCCCTCTCCGCCGCCTCCTTTTGCGAGATGACTTCCTCACAAAAGGAGGCCACTGCTTGCCACGCCTGCTCGCTGCCGAGCATGGACGAGACCACGCTCGGCAGCGACAAATCTTCTCCTACCACCGTCGCCAGAATGCGGCGCTCCACCTCCCACGCAGCACACTCAGAGAGAATGTGCTGCGCGGTATCTTCCTCAGCGCCGCACTCATGGCAGGCGGCGGTCGGCTCCCTGCGATTCGATCGAATCTGAGTCTAAGTAATCAATAGCAGTACAGCGATTGTCGTTGCATGCATGTATATAAGGCTCTAGGTAGTTTGTTATCATGTTTTGAGTGATAAACATTGCTCTACCACTATACAAACAATGTTTTAAAGATAAGGTTTGAGTCGATTCAGAATAGATATAGCTGAAATCTGTAACTCGATGAAAAAAAGGACAAAGACACAAACATGAACAACAGCTAAAATACATTATCATTTGTTGTAAGGTTTTATCTCTTTTTTTATTTTAACAATTTTTTTCCAGTTTCAATATGTGTGTATTTTTAATGTCATTTGAATATTTTATGAGGTCGCTCGTAAATTTTAAAATGTAAACTTTAAAATTACATAGCTTGCTTTTTTTTAAATTGACTACGTTATTGACCTAGCAAGGTCTTTAACAGCTCCACCGGACTACAAAATTATGATGCTTAAAGATCAACATATTAATTAACTAGTTTACGCGAGCAGAGCCGCAGACTAAGCTCATTATGTACTAGCTGTTGCCCGCGGCTCCGCACGCGTTTTTTTTTAATATATTAAATAAATGTAAAATTTTGATCACATATCTAGTGTAAATTACAATAATACTCTTTCAAAAATATTTGTAAGTATCACACGCACATCATCTACTGTAACAGGTAACATGTACTTGTACATTATATATGTGAATACGAATAGTGAATCGAATGGGAAGAGATTTATGTTTGCTGCCTTTTGGTATAAAAAAATCTTGAAGTCCAGTACAGCTCGTGTATGTTTACAGTGAACAACATATTTTTGATTAATTTCACATGGACGAAGGCACGGATAACAGCTTATCACTACATAGTTTAAGAAAAAGTCTTGTTCCACGTCTGTCTATATGTCTGTTCGCGATAAGATCAAAAACTACAGAACGCATCTTCATGCCGTTTTCACCAATATATAAAATGATTATTGGGCAAGGTATAGGTATAGTTTGTCTTATTATCAGGGCGGACAACGTCTGCTGAACCCGCTAGCTTAAAATAAAACAGCTAATTAGTTACTTATTTGTCCGTAAAATTCCCGTTCAAATATTACTTGTAGTCCGGTGAAGCTATTAAGACCTTGCTAGATCAATAGCGTAGTCATTTCTAAGAAAAAAAAACCGTTCAAATAGGTCCAGCCGTTTCGGAGATTACCTGTAACAAATAAAAAAAAAACAGACATATCCACAGAATTAAAAAAAATGTTGATATTTATAGCATCACGGATATTTTTAATATAAAATACACTCACTTTACTTTTATTATACGTAATATATGACAAATCAAAAATTGGGTACAAAACTAACGTAGAATAAAGTTTTTGAGGAGTTTTTGGCGGGATTTTAGTCTGTCATGTAGTGGATTTTATATTTTATTCATAATCTTGTCTTACTTATCTGTATATTGTGTTAAATTGGTAGAGTTTTATGTAATATGGTTCGTTTATTGTGCATAAATGAAATGAAAGATAAATAATACCGCGAAGCATGAATTCTGTTGTCTTGAAAATTAAGAAGATAAAAATTTACGAAATATTACATAGAGGATTTGGCGCTTATACCATTACATTATCTTGGATATAGAAAAAAACTACCTATATTAACTACTTCAGAATTGGCAGTATGGATTAATTCCTTTGACTATCTTATTGGATGAATATTATTACTACTAAACTTTTTGAATAGCGACACAAAATAAACTTTAGAAATGTTTGCGATATAAACGTACCACGTATAATTAAAAATTGGAAACAAAAATAACGTAGAATTAACTGTTTTAATAGGAACACAAAATAAACCATGAAAATATTTGCGAGAAATTGTTATCGCGTTACCATGGCAACGCATATAGTACTGACATTAACACGCATCGAAAGCTTCCAAAATAGCCCGATTTTGAGACATTCTTCATTAGTGCTCAGCTCCTATTGGTTTAAACGTTATGATATGTAGCCTATAGCCATCCTCGATAAATGAACTATCTAACACTAAAAGAAACTTTCAAATCAGATCTGTAGTTCTTGAGATTATCGCGTTCAACCAAACAAACAAACAAACTCTTTAGCTTTATATATTAGTATAGATACATATGTGTAGTTCATATGCGGTAGAAGTGACACTTTAAAAAAGAAAGCGAGAAGATCGTATATCTCACAGTTTTCCAATATCTAAAGTCAAGCGAGACACCGTTCCCACTCTACCTGATACAGTGTTTATCCCTA
The DNA here is from genome assembly GCA_014332785.1 of Antheraea mylitta. Classification (NCBI taxonomy): domain Eukaryota; kingdom Metazoa; phylum Arthropoda; class Insecta; order Lepidoptera; family Saturniidae; genus Antheraea; species Antheraea mylitta. The sequence continues at coordinate 1,729,367 of JACEII010000103.1, read as the reverse complement.
CCATTTTTCGTCACACAAAAAAGTTGCGGATCAAGGATCATAATTACAAAATCTGTACAGAAGAACATTCACTTCAATGGAATATGTATGTATGAGCGAAATCAATTGTAAATCTATAGATGAATTTTGCGGAAATGTTCCTAACGATTTAAAAAGTTGCTATAATCTCATTTTAATATGTTCACGTTCTCTACATAGCTTAAAATAGAAAATAAACATGATTAAAACAAATTTAATATATAAATAGTCCTTATAAAGAAGTGAGTGGGCGGATCGGTAAGCCTTTGAGAGTCGCGGCCTGCATACCTCAATTCCTTTTTGATGAGTTTGCATTCCGTAGCTACTTCATAGTAACCGTTTCGAAGGAAAAAACTCAAGGCTAGCTGAATCGATGCTTTTGACAATATTGTATTACTTACATTCGTTATTAATTACTAAGCAAAATATTGTTTTTCTACGGAATGTTCTTAGAAGAGATCTTACGTCGACACTTTCAACTCTGTGTACGCTACGGGCCAGAAAAGATTTTATATAGATGACATGAGACTGTTTGTTTGTATTGTTTTCGCACAGTGATCGGAAGCACCGTTTGCCCTGATTCTATATAAATACCTAAACGCATATCTATACTAATATTATAAAGAGGTAAAGTTTGTGAGATTGTGAATTTGTGACGTTGTGAATTGTGACGTTGTAGGGGGTAATCTCAGGAACTACTGGTCCGATTTGAAAAATTCTTTCATTGTTATAAAGCTCATTTATCGAGGATGGCTATAGGCTATATATCATAACGCTAAGACCAATAGGAGCGGAGCAACAATGAAGACTGTTTAAGAATCGGGGTGTTTTTTCCTCTTGAGAGCTTTCGCTGCATATTAGTTAGCCCAAATTAACTATGTCCACGCGAACGAAGTCGCGGGCAGAGGCTAGTTGCTTATAAAAGTCATAGTTTATCAAAACTTTAATGACTTTATATTATTTAAATGTTATATTATATTGAAGCTTTCGTGATTATTCCTTATGTAGACATAAACCATATGCCTAAAAAATAATACAAAAGAAATCTGACAGTATTCTATCGACTAGTTTTTGTGCATAATGACATATTGTATTTTATTGCAAGGTTTTATTTAGCTGGCAGTGTTTGTTTATTTTAAATCAAATTTTGCAAACTGAATTATAACACAGTTACATTTTGGACCTACGATTTTGTAATTTTGCGTGTTTGTTCAGTTCTGATGACAATACACGAAATTAAACTAAAAACAGAATGGCGAATTGCAAAATGGCTGACAAATACATTTTTTACATATTAATTGATCGCTACATATTATAAATCAAATTCTTCCGTCGCGTCTGTCTGTCTGATTGTTCGCGATAAACTCAAAAACTACTGAGAGAATTTTCATGCGGTTTTCATTAATAATTAGAGTGATTTACGTGAAAGTTTCAGGTATACCTATAATAATGATGACCATGAATTTTTGTAGATTCGTTGAATTATAACAATAACTGTTGTAAATGCCAGAAAAAGTCAAGCCGTCTGGGAGCTTTCGCTAAAAACGCTGCCTAATCCCTTTGAGATATAACAAAGTAATTAAGATAATAAACGGTGCAGACGAAATTAGTTTCAAATCAAATCAAAATACCCTTTATTCAATTTAGGCCCTGAGAAGGCGCTTATGAACATCAAAACTACCACCGGTTCGGTAAAACAACCCAGTCATCGAGAACAACCGGCAAGAAACTCGATCTGGTTTATATGTTCATGTTACATTTTTTGACAAAATATAAATAGCTACAAAGTTTTTATTATATGCACAGACAGGAGCGTCATTTCCAGACGTCGCAGTCAGTCACATATTGGTCCACCGTATAAAATAGCCTTTAGATATTGAAACTTGCTTAACATGGTTCTTGAACTCACTATCCGTTAAATCAGTAACTTGTTTTGGGATTTTGTTATAAAACCTAGCACTTTTATCCAAATAACTGTTTTTGGACTTAGTGAGCCTTAAGCATGGAAATTTATAAGTATACGAGTAGTCTATAGAAGATTGTAGTTTTCCGGAGCATAAATTGTGACGTATAAATGAAGGTTTCCATGTGTCGATGCCAAGCAAATAAAAAACTAATTATTGCTTTTTTTATTGATAACATTAATACTCTTCAATAGATATTAAACAAAAAAATGGGTTAAGAAATAAAGAAAAACAAAGTGCTACACGCATTTATTTTAAGCCTATAACACCCTATGCCTTTTTATGTATTTCTAACAACGTGCATACAAAATTTCATAACAGTCGGTTGAGTATATAGCAAATAGAAACAAAAGGACACATTCACATCTAATATTAAAAATCCATAGCCCGCACGCTTACTCATCAAATCTAGAAGAGACCAAACATTTCGAGTCCAAGATAAAAATTCGTATGATCAATCTTAAAAAAACAATATTCATAGATGTCAGATTGAAAAATTACTTATTGTAAGTGTCCTTTCTCTTGCAATATGTCAATGGGTCAGTATGTATCTGTGGTTACGCCCACCGGCGCAATTAATGCAAAGAGGTCAAACAACCAGATCAAGCGTAGAACATTCTGCTACAAACCCTATGAAAGCCAAACGGTATGCGACCTCAGTGGGTAATTAATGGCATAATAAAAAATCGTATACACAACCCCACCTATATGGCGTGCTCTCGACAATAATACAAGCTCAAATTGCTGATTATATATTTGATTTATTTCATTTCAAATGTTAATAGAGTTGTAGATAATAAACGGAAATAATGAGATATTGTTTTGAAGTTATATTTCTTTCAGAGTGTTTGGGTAAAAATTAATAAAATTTATTTTACAAAAACTGAATATCATATATTACATGTGTAAAATACATTTTTGATGAATAACTAAAAACTAATAATTGTAAGGTTTTTAAACACTTGGTATACTCATACCAAAGAAGACTATGTTGTTTACAATGGTATGACGTCAATACAAAGGCCTAGTGCTTTCGCGGGAACTATTAAAATAATAATGAAAGCATTTTTTAAAATTTAAAATACGAAATTATAAAACAATTTTTCTGAGATATATAAATATAGAAATTAACCGTAAATTAAATATATTAAAAAAAACTAGATTCATATTGTGTGTAGCGTAATAAATTACCGCATTTTGTGAATATATCACCGCTACGCGTATGGTCGAATATTACATATATAACAGTAGAAGAGCCTGGTATGCTATTCTTAGCTCGTGATGCTGCGAAATAGTTGAGCTTTCTCTGTTACGATATAACCGATTTAGGATGTAGTCTATACCTAAATATTATGTACAGCGCAGTTGATGAACGTGCTCTGCTATATTATCACTACACTTGATGTAACATATAAGCTAATATTACCTAAGAATAGCGCGATAGATACTTCGATATGCTGTCACCGCGCCGCATTTCGCATATTACATATAGCTCAATAGATGAGCGCTCTTTGCTACAATCATCACGCCGCATGTAGCGTATGGTCGTTTATTATATAGTGCGATAAGTGAGCACTTTTCGCTACAATTAGCAGACGGAATGTAGCGTATGATCGTATATTATGTATAGCGC
>JACEII010000103.1:1714287-1725742 GCA_014332785.1 Antheraea mylitta | reverse complement strand
AATTAGCAGACGGAATGTAGCGTATGATCGTATATTATGTATAGCGCAATAAATGAGCGCTCTTTGCTACAATGGTCACGCCGCATGTAGCGTATAATCATTTATTATATGTAGTGCGATAAGTGAGCGCTCTTTGCTAGAATTAGCCGGCGATATGTAGCGTATGATCGTATATTACGTATAGCGCTGTAGATGAGCGCTTTTATCTATGCTTACCGTGTGGTACTTATGTATATATGTGTATAGCGCATAAAATTCGCGTTCATCGTCACAACTATAATTGACGCATCATATAATTCACATGTAATGTAAATTTAACACTCGCCACTTGGCACTAGCTACTTTTGCCTCTGACGAAATATAATCCATTGCCGTAGAGTTGCGCAGCAACGAACAGTTTGTTCAACGAGTGTTGTACAATGCATTCATTGCTTTTACATAATCAGAATAATCTATTAAACATAAATAATTTTAACATCGTATAATCAACGCACGAGGTGAACGCAACTCGGGCGAGATCGGGCGCAACTATTCTGCGATTAATCTTACGATCACGAATCAATGGATGTGTCCATTTCAATATTGCTTGATGGTAATGAATTTATGTCAATCATTATTGCAATTTGTTTTTTCTGTCACAAAGCAGCAGGAGTTTTTTATTGGGCGGGTCTGCTTGTTTTGGTATGAAGGGTGTAATTGGGAAATGTGAATGAACCGGAACAAGATATATTCAATTCTTTTTTGAAACGATTAAAACTTGATAGTGCTATAGAATGTTCTAGACATAATATATGCGAAATTACAGGAATATACAGCTAGGAAGTTATTAAATTTGAAGTTCTTTACACTTATAATATAATCTGTTATTTATTTAGTACTAGCCTTCGCATGAGACCTCGTTTGTGGTAACAAAAATGTAACAACAATATAATATAAACTTTGTTACTCAGGGAACACATGCATAGTGAAATAAACTAAGAGTTGAATAAGAAATTCAAAATTATAACGCGGCGTCATCTACGAGATATGTATAACAGGCGGTCTTACATTTTTCTGTGAAAAAACTAACTTAAAGCGCCATCTATTCGAGACTGATAAAACTTACAATTAATAACAATAATCAACATTGACAATCATTTAATATGCGATTTATCTCAAACTGGACCAAATTATACATAAATACCAACATTTTTTTTCGAATTGACTGTGCTATTGACCTAGTAAGACCTTCACAGCTTCACCGGACTACTAAAAATGCGAACGTTTCATGAAGACCAGTGGAGCAGTTTTGGAGTCCATCGTGGACAAACATGACACTGGATATTTATATATGTAAAGTAAATGGAATTTAAAATAGGCATGCCACATCTAGGTGTAAATAATCCCACATAACATACCAGTATCTTCATAATAATTACGGACGAGGAGTGTTTCGATGGCCGGCGGTGTGACCACGTGGCTGTTCTGTTAACTGGGACACGCTCACTTTCGGAACTCACATATGCCTTTGTACAGTAAACGGATGTATATGTGAACTTGCTTACATCTAACTCTGATTATCCTCAGTCGATTATATTTTTTTAACAATATACCCTGTTAGCTGTTTTTATGGTCGGTTGGACTCTTTAGAAGTTTTTTTTTTCTGTTTAAGTATTTTTTTAAGGGTATAAATCTTTATTAATTGTATTACAATAAATCTAATCGGAAACAACTGTAATATACTAATTTTTACTCATTTTTACATGTACCAACCGTTTCGGAATATCCGTACATTTAGTAATTTCAATTTTTTTTTTCGATCTGACTACTCTATTAACCTAGCAAAGTCTAAACAGCTTCATCTGTCTGCTAAGACGAGCAATTAAGGCAGTCAGACAATTTTATTTGGGCAAGTATGTCAAGGGTGCACGGCACACCTTTGCTTGGGCTGTTACCTATTTCATGCAATTCACAACCTAACTAAGCTAATCTAAGCTACGCTACATATTCGTGCTTATATGTGTTATTGAAACATATATGTGTATCAAGGCATACATACCTCGACAAGTCCTATATGTATTTTGCGTCGAATATATATTTTTTTAACTATTTCAGTTCGATAAGAGAAAAATACAACCCTTCCACTTTCATGTGTAACAGTGTATGGGTGCAAGTGTGTGGAGGTGATATGTGTAATGTTGTTGCAGTAATGTAAGATTTTGTGTCATTGTATCACGCGAGCAGCGTACTCAAGGGCTCCACGCCGAGGGAACGGACATAGGCATGAGCCACTGTCGAGGGGGTGTTTTCGAGTATCTCCTGAAACTATGTTAGTTTATTGTTTTAAGAGTCCCTTATAAAGCTTAGTTCAACAAAAACAATTAAGATGTGGCTGAAATATATTTTAAAATTTCCAAATTTGTCGATTGTCGATAAAGAGTACGAAGACTTTTTTTGTCATAGTGACGGTGTTTTACGTGTGATAGATTGGTTATTGTGCACAAGTGAAGTGAATAGGAAATGATAGCATTGAGCATGGATTCCGACCTGCCATAATAACTCCTTAGTAAATTCTAAGGACCACGGTCTTGATAGTTCATAAAAATGATCGTAAGTAACTTGTAATATCAATACCTACGCGACAATGGCAGTAATAATCTACTAGCATATTGGTTGGCAAAAATAAAGAAGGAACATGTATGGTGCTGTAATTTACAAAAATACAAATTTAGACGCAATTGCTAGTACGTATGCATAGAAATGTGATAATGTCTTCAAATTATGTGAATAAACTAAGTCATCCTTTTTGGGGACAAAAACGTGGGTTGAGTCTTTCGCAACAGTTACCTCATAATTTCGAAAGTGCACTAACATTGCGCAATTGAAAACAAACGTTTCAATTATTTTTAATAATATAATGTTTATTCATGTGCATTTCATCTGTGATTATAAACTGATATTACTTATGTCATTTAAAGACAGTGATCTTATGAAAGCGCGAGCTATTTGTACTGTGGCGCCATCTCTTAATGATGAACATAAACAACGAATCAAACAATGAATATGTAAATCTATATCTACTAGTGGGCGCCCAGTGGTCGACATTCGACCATAGTTATTTGATATTTTAAAGTTTATTAGGGTTCTTTTGTCAAAGGGTATACTTCTATAATCAAAGGTTTTCATCATGGCTACTTAGTTATTTGCCATAATCTTTAATTATATAAACATTTAAAAAAATCTATGTGTAAATGAAAATTGAAATTAATTATAAATTTGAAACAAAAATCACATGGTAAAGCTCCCAAATTTTAAGCAAACATAACTTTACGAAAATAAAGAAATTTATCGCAACCCACGACACAATTTTCATTAATTTTACACGACACCATGGGCGGGTGGTATTTCTGGGTGATATTGAATTAAATTTAGTCTATTCATTATGAAAAATAGTGATATGCCCAGTATCATCGTTTGGAAAAGTAATGGATCCACAATACAATCAAATGGTGAATCCAATACAAAGATGTTTTTAATACTACCATTAGCTTTGAAAATAAATTATTTTTTGTTGCTACTTGAGTTTGAATTGCAACATTGTAACCGCGGAGATCTAAGCCATGGATTACTTTTATGAACAAAATTCTTATTTTGATTATACAAAGTATTATTTGGCTCATTTTTTTTTATTAAATCATCATTTGAAGCGAGTTCACTATAAAAATAATAAACATTACAATAATAGTTATATTTTATAATATGTTGAATGTAGGATGGAAAAGGGTAATTGGAACGTAAGAGTTAAAAATACATACATTCGAGCATAGCAACCTCATTCACAACCTCTTTTGAACTTCGTAATTATTGACGGCTGTCAAAATATCTTTTTTATTTACATGTGTGTGTATATGTTGTGTAAAATTCAAGCAGTAGTGTGAGTAGTGCATATTTTAATTAATTTTATGTATTTCTACTGCATTTTATATAAAATAAACAGCTTTCTGCACTTCTCCGCCATATAAACTTTAACTATGCCAAATTTCAAGTTCACCAGTTCACGGCAAATAGGTTAAAAAGAGGTGGAAATTTTTTGCTTCACGTATTAATATATAGATACTTCTATCCTAATATTATAAAGAGACAAAGTTTGTGAGTTAATGACGTTGTAGAGGGTAATCTCAAGAACTGCTGATCCGATTTGAAAAATTCGTTCAATGTTATATAGCTCATTTCTCGAGAATTGCTATAGGGTATATATCATCACGCTAAGACTAATGGGAGCGGAGCACCAATGAAGAATGTTTAAATATCGGTTTTTTCCTCGTAAAAGCTTCCGCTGCGTGTTAGCGTTAGCCCAAAGTAACTATTTCACGCAAACAAAGTCGCAGACAGAGGCTTGTACCTTTATAATTTCGTTAGAAATAATGTCATATACTCTCATATTTCTATTGTAGTTTGTGTCAAGTCTATGTATGTTTATCCTCTGGACCTAGATTGAATCTATCTTGACGCTATCTTAAATCTAAGTAGTCATGCTTGTTAATTTGTTTTCGCATACTTTTCATTATCTAATAAAGATGCTTCATCTGAAAAGCGTCTAGTTGTGTAAATTGGAGCGAACGGTGTGGCGCGCATGCCCAGGAGCGACTAACTAAATGGACAACATTGCTTACAAACAATTGGTTTACAGACGATAGTTTTACGTTATAACGTTTTAAGAAAACAAGAATGAAAAATGAATACTTTTATGAGCTAAATTACTTTATATATAAATAATGGCGCAAGCGGGGTGGTAGGGTTTTACAGCCCGACTGGGTCGCAACCACCATGTATATGGCGAAAAAGCCCGTAATAGTGATTCGCTTCTACGGGTCGCGTTTCGGGATCAGCCTGTGCATATCCAGCTTTTTATAGGCCGGCATGATAGTGGCGACCGGCGATGGACAGTGTGTCAATCGGTGGTCGCTATTATTTTTGGATTGTACTATGCTTACCATCAGGCATAGTGCAGTCACTTTGCCGTGCTACAATAAAAAAAAAAAAAAAAAAAGATGCGTCACAAACCGAACGCTTTTTTTTTCGAAATGACTACGCTATTGACCCAGCAAGGTCTTAACAGCTTCACCGGACCACTAAGGCGAGCGCTTAAGGCACTCAGCCGATTTTATTTTGGCAACGAGCTCAAGGGTGCACGGCACACCTCGGCTTGGCTGTTGCCTATTGCATGCAAAATCGCGACTTATCTTAGCTAACCTAGCTAACTATTCATATATGTATGAGTTGTTGAAACGTATATGTGTACCAAGCATACACGCCTCAACAAATTCTCCATATATTTATTATCGGAAAATTGAGAGTTTTTCAGTTCGACAAGGAAAAAAAAATGTAAACCCTTCCACTTTCATGTGTAAGCGTGTAGGCGTGCACGTGTGTGGGGGTGATCGTGTACAAACCGAACGATTAGGCCGATCGCGCCTTCCTATCGCTTGTTCCGCGCTCACGCTTGCACGCTCGGCTCAGGCGGAACGTGACAGTGAGTCATGCTTTTTCGAGCGAGCAGCCGGCGTTCATCGTTTTAAATTTTTTCATGTTTTTCCTATACATAAAATATATTGTTGAGATAATAAACAAAGCAAAGTCGAGGGTAACAGCTAGTAATTAATATAGTAGTTTTTTTGAAAATTCATAGGTGGATCGTTAAAAAAACATTTAATAACTAACACAGCAATCAATACAACCCGACAATAATCATAGTATTATTATATAAAAGTGCCAATTATTTTAATTTGTAACTGATAGTTCGCTTTATTTTTTGTTTCAGATCAATACAATCATCCCAGAGGTAATTATATGGTGTTTCCGTGAAATCGTTTCCTACGAATAAGTGTTTGCAGGTTTTTTTTTTAAGTCGAAGAAGTCAAGGATGGTCGTGTATTATAAATTCCTATATACGTCAATTTGCAATGGACCTGTAATCGATTGAATTAAATCCGATGTACTATTAAATACTATAAACGAAAAACGAAGAGATGTTTGTTTCCCTTTCACGTAAACACTACTCAACGGATTTTAATGGAATTTTACATTAATATAGCTTAAACATCAGTCTAACACATAGGTTGTAACTTATATGGCTATTCTTTAAATTGATTATGTTATTAAATTGTCAAGTTAGTTTTTTTTTTGGCAAAATCTATTTTAGCGTGCGCTTCTTAAACTGTTGTGGTTACACGAAGTTATAGTGTGATCTATAAAGACGCATTATGTAGACGAAGTCGTGGGTGGATGCTAGTACTTTCTAAGTAAGGGTAATTTTTCTAATCTAATAAAAAAAGAGTCATGGAGGTCGAGCAATTTGAACTGCGAAATACTGATTATAATGTCCGCAGATTCTGACCCTGACATGAAGTAATGAATCGTTTGGGATTCCGTCCAATCAATTAATATAAATTAGTAACACCAAAGACTGATGGCACAAGAGAGCGTCATGCCATTTACCGTGACGGCACACAGTTCATTTTACATAATAAGTAACAAAGTATTCTCTCCAACCGTGAATTCAGAAGGATCGAAACTTGACATCTCCGAATTCAGAATCAGCATCAAAAATACTTTAGTCAATTTAAAACCAAATAAGGCACTTAAGAACGTTACAACTACCACCGGTCCGGAAAATAACCCACTCATCGAAAAGCACCGGCAAGAAACTCGATACAATCTTGTTAGTAGATGCACAGAGAGTAGTCAATTCCTGATATCACTATCGTTCACATATTGATCCACTCAATAATAACCTTTAGAGGCATTTTTTTTCTCGAACGCTATTGACCTAGCAAGGTTTTAACAGCTTCACCGGACTACTGTCCTTTAGATACCAGAACCCACTTGATATGACGATTAAACTTACTGTCCGGCAATTCGGCGAAACGCTTTAGGTCTCTTGTAAAATAACCTAAAAGCAAATCAATCCATCAGGATGTAAATCGCAACGCTAATCGCGCCACAGTTTGACGATTCAAAAGGCTGTTGAGCAACGTAATGATGAAATAATCGGCCGTCAGTAATACACTGTCAGTTTTCAATGGAGGCGTCAATGACTATACAAAGCGAATGCAACGGTTTGAAACCACCATGTAACCATTATCGTATGTCGCAGGTCGCATTTGAAAATGTGTCTAATATCAAAAAGTTCAACATTGACAGTAAACAAATTGTACTGGTCGGAAATAAGAAATGACGTCATGAATAAATAAGTTTTTTTTTCTCTGTCTAAAAGGATTTAATTTGTAGCGTACTTAAGGATATTGTGTAATATAGATGTGTTAAAAAAAGTTCAGTAATGAGCTTCGTGATGAAGTGAGAAATAATAAACTTTAGATATTGAAGATTCAAAAGGTCATCGGTTCTTCTTCATTAATCTTATGTTTTTATGTGTTAAATATTCATATATTAAATGCTTTGTTTCCACAGTAAAAACTACGCATAGTTTGGAAACTAGTTACTATATTTAAACAAAGATTATCCCCACATACGTGTACACGCATATGTTGGGAAGGATTTATCTTTTGAAGTGAAAATTCTTTAGCGGTGTTGTGAACTTTATGGGATGTGTAAAAAATATATAGATACTTAACTATACATTTACTCATTCTTGTGTAATACTATTCCCAGACATACCTACACATACAAATACAAACCTACCTTACGTTTACCGAACTCGTGCCATAAGAAGCTTCACTTCTATAGTAACCATTACCTTTGTATATATTTGTTGAATAGAAAGGATAAAAAATTTATCCTGAAAGAAATGAAACAATAAAGTAATATTCGGATATCACGCCATGTCAAAACGTTTTAAAAAAATGACGGAATAGTTTTTAATCGGATGGTATGATTGATCGAAAACAACTAGCAATTAGTTAGTGTAATAAAAACAAACCATTTTAATGTTTAAGTTCTTTCTAGTAATAACACGAAGTAATCTTAATTAGATCTTATATTTATTGTGTACTTTATTATATTTATTTCAAGGACATGTGCCCAAGTAAAATATACTAATCCAATTAAAATTAACTTACACGCAATAACAAATTTAAACAAAATCATGGCTTATAAAATTACAGGTGTGACCTAAATTTTTGAATGACTCTGATCGGTTACATAGGCATGAAACATCTGTTGTATATAATTATGAAGCATTTATTATAGAGTTAATATGAATTGTATTTGTTCAGGTATAATTACCGAATAACATTAACCTCTATTAGTTTAATACTTTCATAATATTTGTGATCTAAATATCAATATGAAGAGTGTGAATAACGGAGTGTTGTCTCTAATAGCTCATTCATAAGAAAGACTGGGAGGGGATCAAGCAACTAGAAAAAATATTTGCGCTATACATTGTTTCAAAATGAGTTTTTGACGCGTTAACGTCTTATAAATCGATTAACGCTGGCTGCTGCGTGCATAACTCTTTTTTTTTTTTTTTCTCGAACTGACTACGCAATTGCCTTAATTCTTTGGCCTTTACAGCTTTACCGGACTAAAGCATAACTCATTTCACGTTCAGCCTGAGCCGAGCGTGCAAGTGTGAGCCTATCGGCCTAAGCGTTCGGTTTGTGACACATTAATTTCTCTTCCACTCCGTCGAACGATGCGTCCGAGTCGTTATCAGGTAAAATTATCGTAGATTATCGGAGAGGTACGGAATAGGAGATGGGGAAGGTGTAGAGAGGTGGGCCTCCGGTGCTCTCACTGACCGAACGAAACGCAACAATGCTAGCATTGTTACTTGACGTTGGTGTACCTGTGAGAAGGTGTTAGTACCCCGGGCGAGCCGACCCATTCATGCTGAAGCCAATAATAATAATTCAGCGTGGCTCTACCACCTGAGAAAGATGACAAGATGTTCTTGTTAAGAAGATTTTGTGATTAAACTATGATATTGGGTATACGAAGCGACGTAGCATAAAGACAAATGGCTTAGTAGATAGCGTGTTCGGATACAGCGTGGATGGATTTAGCTTCGAATCCTTGCAACTGAGTCGGAGATTCCGATGAAAGAAATCTTTGTAATGAAGCTGTAGCATCATGATAGGGTTTTGTCTAAGTCCGTCTGGCTAACTACAATCAAGTTGGAAATCTTTCACCAAGCACCTATTGCTGTGTATCGGCACCTGCATTTGAGAGCCAGTCTCGTCTATCTTTACTGTGTTTACCATCTTAGGCTACATTTAATATCAGGTGAGACTGTCGTCGAACACTAAAACCGACAAATTATAAAAAAGATGACATCTTGTATCGTCGAAATTCGTGTTACTTTTTATATATTACTATGTCATTGTAATAACATTATGTTAACTATAACTATGATGTGACGTCATCATTCTAAGTACCAAAACTAGGCTATTAATCTAAAGACAGTATTCATAGAGTGACAGCGACATAACATTTAGCCCCCCGCATAACAATTATATGTAATACCATTGTCTACGCTCGGGAGAAAGGGCGTTCGCGCGGAAATTTGGCGAGAGAAAGTTTTGCATTACAAACCGTTGCCTACGTATGTATATTACTAGTTAGTGTATGTTACTTCGTTCCTGTGATAATGGTTTTTTATTTCATTATTATTATTGTTACATAACTCGAAAATAATAATAATATGTAAGTATGAATATTACTTTGAGAACTGTTCTATCTGCCTGTATAATTATGATCGATATCGGTTCAGCCATTTTATTCTATCGTTTCTATTTTCTCTCTTATTCGATGAGGAGAAATAAATATACAACATTAAAATAGTAATACAAAATTAATTTTCATACAATTATCTTGGACGAAATTAGTATGAAACATTATTCCGATTTTTTGTGCGACTAATTTTTGAAAATGTAAATGCTCAGTGCATTTTCGATGTAGGATATCATCATGTTGAAAACGTAGCGTGGCGGTAGAGCTTATTGTAATATCAACCGTGTTAGCTACAACCATAAAGGTAGGCCGTCGCCAAAGTCCGTGCTACTATACCGTTATATCGCTAGGTAAAATCAGTTGAAACTGAGACTTTCTGACGCTTGGTCAACCCATGGGGCGGCACGATGAAGTCTGTAGAGATCTCGTGTCGCCTGAGGGTTTGAGTCCGTGAGAGTCAGACCTTCCCATTCTCTCCACCGTGACGGTGGGTATCCACAAGGGGTTCTCCCACGTTAATAAAAAAAGTGTCATAAGACTCTTCCCGAAGGAAGGTATGAGTATGATCACCCGAGCCCACGACATATTGGCGTTTCCAAAGTCCGAGAAATTCACACACTTCTATAGTTTTTCACATACGATGATACTGTAAACACGTTGCTCATGTTCACATTCTCTCACGATGTTTTACTTCATAGTCAGCTGATAGAGTTACCAATTGAAATTAGTTAGTAGTCCGGTGAAGCTCTTAAGACCTCGCTAGGTCAATAGAGTAGTCAGATCTAAAAAAAATAATTAAATTAGTAAATGTACGGATATTCCGGAACGGTTGGTACATGTAAAAAAACTTTTTAACAAAAAATTAAACCGCCGAAAAAAACTGAAAAGCAAAAAATAATAAACCTTTTACTTTATTCATCTTAATAACAAAGCTCTTAAACTAATGTAAGTATACCTAAGTAATTTTAAGTCGGCGCCAATCAAGCAAATTAATTAATTACGTAAAGCGTGATGCGCAGCGGCGGCGCAGCGTGACACATCCCTTGCATGCCGAGCGCTTACGAAGCAACCCGTACGGGCACACACGCTACCGCTGGAAATTTCACATTGCATTTTTAATTTGATTTGGTTATTTTTGTGAATTTAAGTAATCTAGTGATCTTTGTTCATTGGTTGTTTGGCGCCGACTCAAAATTTCTTAGGTATACTTACATTAATTTAAGAGCTTAGTTATTAAGATGAATAAAGTAAAAGGTTTATTATTTTTTGCTTTTCAGTTTTTTTCGGCGGTTTAATTTTTTGTTAAAAAGTTTCAATTCCTCAATCCCTGGCCTCATCAATTCCTGGCGGAAGTGCAACGTAGCGTCCATTATAATATTTAATTATGGATTTCCGCAAAGTAACCGCCTTCTTCAATCAAATGATAAATCTTCGCGGCACAAAACACTTATTTTACCCTAATAGTGTTCAGTAACATACACACGGACAGAAGAATTGTAGATCTATAAAGATTTAACAATGCCAGATGGGCAGTTTGGTGTGAAAACTAATTTAAATTTGCACCGTTACAGATTCCCTACAAAATTTATTTAAAACAATAAACAGTAGAAGTTACTACCGCACTGAACAATGGCGAGTTATCGTGCGTTTTGCATAAATAATTGCTCAGTTGTAAGTTTATCTGTTAACGGTCACGAAATACCTTCCAGATTATTCATTGTAATTTATAACACTCTGTATAAGCGAATAACAATTGATGCGCAAACGTCAGGGCTTCTAAACA
>JACEII010000103.1:1602950-1714277 GCA_014332785.1 Antheraea mylitta | reverse complement strand
GGGCTTCTAAACATTTTTTAAAGTGAAACTTACAATTTTAGAACTGTGATATATTATTTTCTAACTGCTTAATCGCCTCTTCGTAACAATTGATGCACAAACATCAGGGGTTCTAAAGATTTTTGTGAAGTGCAAATTCCAATGTTAGGGCTTTGATATATTTTTATCTGACTAACCGCCTCTCAGTATAAGTGAAAAACAACTGATGCGCAAACGTCAGGGGTTCTGAACATTTTTTTGATTTTCAACTTCCAATGTTAAGGCTTTGATATATTTTTTTCTAAGTGACTAAGCACCTTTCCGTATAAGCGAATAACAATTGATGCGCCAACGTCATGGATTCTAAACATTTTCTAAACAATCTGGCGAATCGAACCTAGGTTTTAAATGCTGTCGAGGGAGGCCGCAGTAAGGCATTGAAATTAGAATCAGCAATTCAGGGTAGAGTATTGAAAACACCGGTTCTCGTACGAACACCGAAGTTAAAAAACGTCGGGTGCAGTCAGTATATGGATGGGTGATCGCCTGGTTACACAGCGTGATGTGGGCTGATTTATTGTATTTTTTTTAAATTAAAATGTTTCCCTTAAATTTCGAAAATCGTTTTTGTGTCTTTAGGTAGTTATATTAGGACAGTATATATGTAATTATAAATTAGATAGTAGTTGTGTTTATTTTAAATCTGTTATATATATTGAGGTGTTATTATTTTTTATTTTTTTATAAAAGCACGACAAAGTGACTGCACTATGCCTGATGGTAAGCATAGTACAATCCGAAAACAGTGGCGACCACTGAGAGACAGATTATCCATCGCCGGTCGCCGCTGTCATGCCGGCCATAATGACGAAAGTCACCCGGTACTGGATATGCACAGGCTGATCCCGAAACGCGACGCGCAAAAGCGAGTCACTATGACGGGCTTTTTCGCAATATACATGGTGGTTGCGACCCAGTCGGGCTGTAAAACCCTACCACCCCGCTATCGCTATTGCCTCGTTCGTAGATCAGCAGGGTGCACCACGTGCAGGTGAGGTTGGCTTGGGTGTCTCTAGTCTTAAGATGTTACTCGACACCCCTTACACCCCATGTTTGTTCTTCATAACTGATTGTTACGAGATGTATTGGCAGATAGAGGACTTTATTATCTACTAGCTGTGCCCGTGACTCCATGCGCCTGGCACGTAATTAAAAAAAAAAGTGATTAATAAAATCATCTGAATGTATTAAATCCATTTACTTATCTACTTTTCTCTAGTACTGAAATCGCATCGTCATTAAAATTACAATAACTTTTGATAGAGAGAACTAATTTTATTTAAACCAAGACTAAATGTTTCTCGAGAATATGTTTTATGGTTCTCTTGGTGAGGTTTTATCGTGAAGGCAGTACTTTAGCAGTGATGCGTGTTCAAACAAAACTAATGATGACTGAGATGTATTTGATTACTTAATTCAAGACACCTGTAATATGTTTTTTTTTTTTACAAAAATATAGAAAATACAGACACGATAGATTTACACTTTGATTATACATATATATTATATCATAGGAGGCAAACAAACAGATAGGTCACCTGATGTTAAGTGATCACCACCGTCTATAAACACTTGCAACACCAGGAGAGTCGCAAGTGCGTTGCCAGCCTGTGTTGGGGGGGGAGGAAGGGGAAGCTGAGGGTAGGTGGATCTCCGGCGCTCTCACTGACCGAACGAAACGCAACAATGCAAGCACTGTTAATCCACGTCGGTTTTCTGTGAGAGGGTGGTACTACCCCGGTCGAGCGGACCCATTCATGCTGGGGCTAGTAATATCTTCAGCCTGGCTCTACCACATACTAAAATTACATGTATAGATAGAAGAAGATTATACTTCTGTATCGATGACAAATGTAAAAGAAACATGATCACTCGTTTCAAAATCCTAATCTCATCAAACTAAAAGAGGCAGATTCACCATAAATGTTGTAAGCAAATAATAGTTCGGTATCATGAGGAATACAGGTAAATTATGAACGGGCAA
Organism: Antheraea mylitta; assembly: GCA_014332785.1. Taxonomy (NCBI): domain Eukaryota; kingdom Metazoa; phylum Arthropoda; class Insecta; order Lepidoptera; family Saturniidae; genus Antheraea; species Antheraea mylitta. The sequence goes on along the minus strand of JACEII010000103.1, from coordinate 1,712,254 downwards.
TGTAAATATACGCTACTGCAATTAACCGCCAACGGGAGCGTTGTATTCATGTGGAATCTCCTATTAGTCGGTTATGACGAGCCTGCGGTCTCACTGACAGCGGAATGAGAATAGATGATAAGAATAAAAAGGGAGATGATAACGGCATTATTTAGATAAACACTAAACGCGGAATTGGTGAGAAACTAAACTGATGTAAGAAATATTCTAGAACTAGTATCACTTTCAAACGGTGATAGCAGTAAGCAAGTTCTTTGTTAATTTTATAGTGGTAGAGCCACGCCGAAGCTATTACTGGTTTCAGCGTGAAAGGATCGGCTCGTCCGGGGTAGTACCACCTGATCTACAGAAACACCGACGTGAAGTAACAGTGCTTGAATTGTCACGTTTCGGTCAGTGTGAGCGCCACAGGCCCACCTTCCCTCCTCTCCCCTCTCCTTCCCTTCCCATTTCCTCCAAACGCAGGCTGACAACTCACTTGCGACTTGTTTCAGTTGCGTATTATTTTTTCGATATACGTATGTAAAATTTTACTCGAGCATTTTGCTAGAAAAAGTGGATAATGTAAAATTGCAGTTGTATATTAGTAGACAGTTGTACTAGAATAACATATCCCATAATCGTGTTTCCTTACGATTTTTTTGTACACTGTCAGCTGATAGAGTTACGAATTTAAAATCTGATGTTAAAATATTTTCCAAAAATCTGTTTCGGTTTACGACGACATTTAATTGACATTCCACCAGTTAAAGTACTCGATAGCCACGACTGTTTTAATATATTTTTTTACTAATTTAATCACGTAGGAGGAGTAGTATATCAATAAAGAAAAGATATTTCCTTGAATGGCATTTATTTCACTTAATTAGTATAAATAATAATAACAAATTTATAAGCAGTCGTGTCCTACGATGAGTCGGAGGGGACTCGTCAGTAGGTGTCGGGCGTTTTTTATACCCAAGGAGTCAAACGAACGGGTCGGTCACCTGATGTTACGTGATCGCAACCTTCCATAGACACCAGCATCACCAGGGGAGTCGCAAGCGCGATGCCATCCTGTGTATAGGGGAAAGGTGAGGGGAAGGGAAAGGGAAAGGGGGGAAGTGGGCATTCGGCACTCTCAATGACCGAACGAAATGCAATAATTCAAGCCCTGTTACTTCACGTTGGTGTTTCTGTGGCTCGGGTGGTAGTACTCCGGGCAAGCCGACCCATTGATGCTGAAACCAGTAATAGCTTCAGCGTGACTCTACCACCTAAATAGACAAATTACCATGCATGCGCTATACTGTGTCGCTACAAAATTTAAGGGATAACTCGCTTATGCTCAGCTTACCGCATCCCGCCGTCAGTCTGACCGCAGCCGAACTTTATATCCCTTATTACACAGTTACGATAGTAACAGTGGGTTGAATGCATAATCATCGACTGCACGATAAAATCGATGAATCGATTTTAAGGATTGCATCCAATGAAGTTGCAAATTTAATGACTTCACTCGTCTCGTATTCTCAACGGAGTTCTTGAAATGGACTAGTAGATTACAACTAGTTTTATTGGAACTTTGGTTTAGCAAAGTCAATGCAATTTTAACTTGTAGATATTATGTATTCTGTTTTAATGTATCTTTAGGTGTATTGAAAAGTGAACGAAAGAGAACCGTCACATTCGAGTCAGTGACGTCGAATCGGGTGTACTCGGCTCCAGTCGTCGTCAAACATGTTTACTGTCTTGCAAATAAAGAAATACAAGTAAACCCGCTAACGGAGGCTTGTAGTACGCAAATGACTATTACATCCGTTAATTAATTAAACTAAATGTCACGTAACTCGTGCGAAATGTCGACATTTAACACGTATCCCGTTACGTTTTATTATTTTAACATTTCACCTGGCGGATTCCGTCATGAAATGTCTCCTATTTTTTGTTCTTTATTACGCTTTTTGTTTTCTTTTACTGCCAGCGGGTACGTTTGCGTAAAGTTAAGTACGTTCTCTTAGGCTCATCTATAAGTATTTACTCGTTATACAGTAGAGGGCGGTATAGTTGTACTTTTTGTTTTTATTGTTGTATTTGTTTGTTTGTTATACGTTCACGCTTGTTAAAGCGTAGTTATACTGTGAGATGTAATTTCATATAAACTTTCCAGGAGTATCAAAATCAAAATAGTTTTTATTCAATTTAGGCCCTGATAAAGGCACTTATGGACGTCAACACTACTACCGGTTCGGAATTCGGAATACAACCCAGTTATCGAGAAGAACCGGCAAGAAACTCGATCTGGTTTATCTTTCCGTAATACATTTTTTGAATAATTACAACATAATAAACATATAAGGTTACATTCGTTTTTGGTGGATGCACAGAGGGAAGCCTCACTTCCAGACGTTACCATTTTTCACATATTGATCCACCCTGTAATAAGCCTTTATGAATTAAGACTCGCTTGACATAACACTTGAACTTATTATCTGTCTATATCAAGTCGGTAATGTGTTTTGGGACTTTGTTATAAAATCTAACACCATTACTTAAAAAAAACTATTACTTAGTCAGCCAAAAACAAGGAGTAAGCAGTAATAAGTTATAAAAATAAATATAGGTATTATTTATTTTAAAAGAAATTTGGTTGTCTGTAAAGTCGGTTTACGGACGATAACTTTATGTAATAACGTTATAAGAAAGCGTTGATAAATTCTTGTATACTTTAATATCGTTATATCTTCAGGATCTCGGAAACGGAGTCAGATTTCCGTGAAACTTAGTGTGTAGGTGGTTTCTGGGACGGTAAATAGATCTAGCTCATTCATGGTAAACTTTTTTTAACTGAGTTTTCAGACAATGAAAAAATATAGCTAGAATATAAAGGTAAATTTCGCCGCCGCTGTCGACACAAAAATAGTTCAGATGGAAATCGGCTGCTTCGAAAATCCGTCTAACCTCAGTTCGAATCCAAGTGACAGCAAAAGACATATCTTTTTTTCTTTTTGTTAAAAAAAATGCTAATTTTGTGAGGCAAACCTAACAGTTTATTTTAATTTAAAAATGTTTTTTAAAGAACCGAGCTAGGCTCGATCGCCAAAGTACTTTTCATTATCATTATTGAAATGATTCCTCAAAGCTGAACTTCATTTATGTATAAATTTCTTAAACGTTCCTCTTGTATTTTTTTTTTCGTTTATTATATATTGACGAGCTTTAGTACTTACTAGCCTATGACTTCGACTTCGTTCGCTTTTTTTTTCGAAATGACTACGCTATTAACCCAGCAAGGTCTTAACAGCTTCACCGGACTACTAAGGCGAGCGCTTAAGGCACTCAGCCGATTTTATTTTGGCAACCAGCTCAAGGGTGCACGGCACCTCGGCTTGGCTGTTGCCTGTTGCATGCAAAATTGCGACTTATCTTAGCTAACCTAGCTAACTATTCATATATGTATGAGTTGTTGAAACGTATATGTGTACCAAGCATACACACCTCAACAACTCCTCCATATATTTATTATCGGAAAATTGAGAGTTTTTCAGTTCGATAAGGGAAAAAAAAGTAAACCCTTCCACTTTCATGTGTAAGCGTGTAGTCGTGCACGTGTGTGGGGGTGATCGTGTAGTGTTATAGCGGTGATGTATAATTGTGTGTCACCGTATCGCGCAAGCAACGCACTCAAGGGCTCCCTACCAAGGGATCGAACCTAGGCTTGAGCCGCTGCCGTGGGAGGCCTAATCGGGTTCATGATTTCGTTCGCGTGGAATAGTTACTCTGAGCTAACGCTAACACGCAGCGAAAGCTCTCAAGAGGAAAAACCCCCGAGTTTTAAATATTCTTCATCGGTGCTTCTCTCCTATTGGTCTTAGCGTATATATAGCCTATGACCATCCTCGATAAATAAGCTATATAGCACGAAACAGTTTTTCAAATCGGACCAGTAGTTTCTGAAATTACCCTCTATAATGTCACAAATTTTACCTGTTTGTATTATTAGTTTAGATTAAGAAGCGCCAGAAATAAAATAATTGACTGTCACATTTATAATACTAGTTAGGAATTCTCATAAAAAAAGAATCTCTTTCACTTACCTCATAAATTTCATAACAATTAATAAAATTATTTCTGAAAACTGAATACCGTTTGTGTATAGATAATAATCAGCGTCGACAAGCAGGATTCGGTCGTGTCTAACAACATTTTGTGTGATTCATTACCTTGTATTCTGTTAGGAAATATTTAATTGTTCTATAATAGAAATAGAACATTCTGGAATGTTATCTTTGGCATGTCCTTTGTCGATGAATTTAAAGCTGTCCTTTATTTTGAAATCTTAACTAATATCATAAATACGACTGTAAATATGTTTTTAAATTATTTGTTAAAAATATCCTTTATTACATTCATGCAAGCGAAGTCGCGTGCAAAAGGTAAATAAGCGCCTTCTTAAGGTCTAAATTTAATAAAGTATCTTTGATTTGGTTTCGTTTGATAGTGCTCAGCTGTAATTAGAAACTCTCGTGTAAATTTTCACAGCCCTAGTCCCTATAGTTTGGGTCGTGTGTTGTACTGACAGACAGTTATTTTTTTTATATACATATATGGTCAGCGTAGACGCTTCGATCGTGATTCACAGTCAATCAGGACTCCAATTTTCCTCCACTTTTTATCGATCGAACGTATTATGTAAGCAAATTTGAACGGAGTTTTTTTGTGTACTAATTTATTATGGATTTTTTTTAGTACGATAGTTTCGTACCATAATAGTTAATTTTAAGTTCCGTGGCAAAAACTAGACACGGAGTTGTTTTCGTATGATGTAACTGCTACTCATTGGATTATTATGTCACGGTCTATCTGTCCGTCGGAATATACAAAAACTATTGTTCCGTTTGTTTGTTTTCCTTTAAATAATATTATGCTACTTCTATTATTAAATATATATTAAACTAGCCGTGCCCGTGACTTCGTTTTTTTTTCTCGAACTGACTACTCTATTGACCTAGCAAGGTCTTAACAGCTTCACCGGACTACTAAGGCGAGCGCTTAAGGCACTCAGCCAATCTTATTTTTGGCAACTAGCTCAAGGATGCACGGCACACCTCGGCTTGGCTGTTGCCTGTTGCATGCAAAATCGCGACCTATCTTAGCTGACCTAGCTAACTATTCATATATGTATGAGTTGTTGAAACGTATATGTGTACCAAGCATACACGCCTCAACAACTCCTCCATATATTTATTATCGGAAAATGAGTCAGAGCCCCCGCACCTTACCTCCTAGGTTCAGCTAGTAGTGGAAAGGTTATAAAACCCTCCGCCACCGCCCGACCATTGATTCTTTTTTTACGAGGTTTACTCCTCGTTCACCACGGCCTCCCTAAACGCCCCTCTGGCCTAGGCCTACACCTAACCACTTCCTTTCCCAAATCCCAACACCCTACCTAACCTATCCTACTCCTACGTCACTACCTGGCCCCTAGTCTTGCTTACTTAAAACAAGTAGGTGAGCTAGCGGTATCCTAACCTATGCCCCCTCCCCCCCTAGTCAGCTTATTAGACACCTACAACATTTTTTTTTCTCAAATATTTAAAAGATACTACAGACACGTTAGATTTACCTTCATATTATTTACATAGATGAGAGAGTAGATGACGCATAATACCATCATAACATGACATTTAAATCGCGACAACTGCTCGAGACGTTAGTACAGAATGTTTACCATATGGGATCATTGTTAATGGCGACCGTTGGATTCTGATCACGTAGTGAGGGGTCGATGGCACCACGCCCGCCTATCCACTGAGATTTTTACGTCCCTCTCCTTTGTCTTGACCAAAAACTTTTATAGTCTCGGTATTTTTCTAATATAAAGTAGGGTTTAAATATCTTTAGATATTAATATTGTCGTTATGAGAGATTATTCTAATAAAAACATAAACAAGAGAACAGTAGAAAAGTCCTGCACCCATAGGCGAAGTACTTCACAGTACGTGACTGGTAAGCTTAGCTTTGCATTTGAGTGAGTTTATTACCACAAGTAGAGTCAGACAAAAAAGTTTTAAAAAGAAATGAGAGAGGCGGAAGGGGTATTGTAGATAAAAGATGAAATAAAACTAAATACTGACGAGTGTATGTACATATATGTAAGTGTGATTGAGAAGTCGGAAATCAATAAATAAAATTAGATTAAATTTAAAAAAAAACGCTTAAAGTTTTGGATCTTGGATTGTTCTGTAGTGGTTTTTGTATTTTATTCATGATTTTATGTATTTTGGCTCTATATTATGTAATATTGGTGGCGTGTTACCTAATATACTTTGGTTATTGTGCACGAGTGATGTAAATGTGAAATAATACCACGGATCATGGATTCTGACTTGCCACAAAAATTTCATGGATTTTTTTTTTTATTCCAAAAGGCAGCAAACAGGCAGACAGCCTGATGTTAAATGCTTACCGTCACTTATGGATAACTGCAACACCATGGGCATCGTTTGAAGAACGTGTTTTTGAAGAGCCCCGTGTCATATCCCTGGGGGAACACTGTACTAAGTAAATCATTCCACAACCCTGAAGTGCACATAATAAAGCTTCTAGAAAATCTTAGGGTTGTTGCCTTAGTTCTAACAAGACCACTATCTTGTTAGTCGTTGCAGGAAATTTGTAATATCATTACTTATTCGGTATCAACAATAGTAGTAATAATCCATTAGAAAATAGGTTGCCCAAAAAATATTTAAAAAAAACTACGTTATTCGCTAGTCCATACCTTACAAGGAAAAATCGAATAACACATTTACCAAATAACTTTATGCAATATTAACCGTGAAGACGCACGATTTATTATGTTTTCTAGAACTTTCCTTACCGACTCCGTTGTCTCTCATACCGAATATTATTATTGTGTTTGCGTAATTAGTTGGCGTCATGCCCGAAGTTGCCAGCTTGTAGTTATATTTCTTTATTCTGACGTCCGACTTAATAAGACACTCATAAAACTGGAATCGTTTGATTAACATGGTAAATTATAGCTTTGGGGAGTTCTTACAGTATACTTTTAATATTTGCTTGTTTTATTTATATAGAAATACTAGAAAAGATTATGTTGTTGTTAGCGTTACATGGTATACTAGTAACAGCCCGCGTCTTTGACTGCATTTGTATATTTAGGAGTTCTAACTCGGTACGTGATTTTCGATTTCTAAGAATCTATGTAACGCACAACGATATAGCTCTCAGATGGTAAGGTTTTCTTTAGCTGGAGGGTGTCTTTGTTTGGTTGAACCCGCTAATCTCAGAAACTGCTGGTCTTAGTTGAAAAATTCATTCAATGTTAGCTAGCTCAAATATCTAGGAAGACTATAGGATATATATCATCATGCTAAAACCGATAGAAGCGGAACACCAATGAAGAATGTTTCAAAATCGTTGTTTAGCTTTTGAGAGCTTCCGCTGCGTGTTAGCGTTAGCCCAAAGAAACTATTCCACAAGAACGAAGTTTCGGGCAGAAGCTTGTTGTTATACGAGTATATTGGGCAATCTTAACCACGGAAATTATAGACATTGTATTGTTCTGGTGTGTAAGCTGTATACAGTAAAGTTTCGTTTAGTTTACTAAAATTCATACACACAAATATACATCACGGCTACAACACTACATGATCACCCCCACACACGTGCACGCTTACACATGAAAGTGGAAGGGTTTACTTTTTTTTCCCTTATCGAACTGAAAAACTCTATTTTCCGATAATAAATATATGGAGGAGTTGTTGAGGCTTGTATGCTTGGTACACATATACGTTTCAACAACTCATACATATATGAATAGTTAGCTAGGTTAGCTAAGATAGGTCGCAATTTTGCATGCAACAGGCAACAGCCAAGCCGAGGTGTGCCGTGCACCCTTGAGCTGGTTGCCAGAATGGAATTGGTTGAGTGCCTTAAGCGCTCGCCTTAGTAGTCCGGTGAAGCTGTTAAGACCTTGCTGGGTCAATAGCGTAGTCATTTCGCAAAAAAAAAAAAACTAAACTTCATTTATCATATATATGTATATAGCCGATGTACCTAAATCACTCAAATTCATTATGGACGTGTTATGTCGCCGAACTCCTCCTGAACGGCTGGACCGATTTTGATTACATTTTGTGTGCGTGTTCCAGTGGATACAAGAATGTTTTAGATTCACATTTGGACCCGGTAGGTGGTGCTGCGATCGGGTAACAAGTTTTTTATATTATCAGGGTGGGACAACATACACAAGGACCGCTAGCATACATAAGGTATATATAAAAAAAACAACAAGCAACAATTATAAGAACAAAATAATTTCATTTGACTTCATTTCTTACGACGCTGCATTAATTATCAAAACCAAATGAATATTTTTTTACAAATTCTCTATCTGAACTTGGTTTTAACATATCGAAATTCGTATATTGGATCTATAGGCCATATTAATTATGTAAAACAAAATTACCAGAGGACGGGAACCATAGTTTATAGGTTCAGACAAGTCAAGGCCTATCTTGACGCGTGTCACTGTAACATGTCGACGTTATTGGTAAACAAGCATTTGGAATGTATGGCCCATGTTATAAGATATTGTACTGTTCTCAAATGAAACCCCGTGCGTATTCGGGTCTGAAGATAACGTTAGAAATGACAAGCAGTGTCTCTGGTCGTCTATACTAATATGAGGTAAAGTTTGTAATTTTGTGACGTAGAGGGTAATCTCAGGAACTAATGGTGCGATTTGAAATTCTTTCAGTGTTATATAACTCATTTACAGAGGAAGTTATAGGTTATATATCATTACGCTAAGACTAATGGGAGCGGAGCACCACTGAATAATGTTTCAAAATTGTTTTTTTTTTGTTCTTGAGATCTTTCGTCGCTGTTAACCCCAAAGTAATTATTACACACGAACGCAGTCCCGGGCGGAAGTAAGTCTTATATAAACTCTTTTTCTTCAAGTGTAAACTTCTATAATCCCGTTGAACGATTAAAAAAAAATTGAGACAACCATAAGGTAAAAACTCGAAATGATGAAATAAATGTATTCTCTTTTGAATTTTCATATTTATTATAGTCGGAATGACAATATTTAAATTGTAGAATTTGTTTATTGATACTATAAACATTAGTGTGGTTTTCATATCTATTGGTACTCGGAGCAATAATTATATACGTTTTTGTAAAATCTATTAATCAATCAAACGGACCATATTATCATATCAATAATACACGTACAGAGGTCGATATACAACGCTTTCCTAGTTTCACGCAATGTTGCAATTAGGTTGCAATGTTACTAGGATATGTCCATTATGACGCGAAATCATAACTTTATCTCCTGCCAAAAATACCGTTCAAAACGCTTAAAGAAATTTTTACTTCAAAAATTTATTTGGTATGAGAAAATTTATGGGTTTCATTAAACCACACAATGTTTTTCATTCCATACATACAATTACGCAGACATAGTCGCGGGTATTTGCTAGTCATTAATTAAATACGCGTGATAAAATCCCTCGGTTAATTGGAACTTAAATTTAAATACCAACTGATCGCATCTCTCATGATCTTGGGCCACACAGAACCAATCAAGTGTCGTAATCACTGACTAAGCCGAATTCCTAGGCGCATGGAATAAGCACTATAATACAGATCTAGTTGATAGCAATCAGTTATTAATGTTACTGTATACAGGGTGGCTGACCATTAATTGCAATGTTCACAGAGATTAAGATCAGGTCATTGTCTATTCTGTACTCTATATTATGTTCATTGTTAAAACGCAAAGTATGTAATAGGGATGGCGATTTTTCGCAAAAGGAAATCGATTGTCTCAATCGATTCGAATTGTGGTCTGTAAAATCGATTTATGAAAATATCGAAGTCTAAATAAGATATCGTTTTTTTTTCATTGAGATTATTACCTTTTTGGAGGCTTAATCTTTGTCTTTTATTGGTATTTTAAATTATAATCCAAAAACTTACGAGTGTTTGGTGAGAGATTTAGATATAGGGTCACGCTGAAGTTATTACTGCCTTCAGCATGAATGCGTCAGCTCGCCCGTGTTAGTATCACCCTCTCACAGAAAACCGACGTGAAGTAACAGTGCTTGCATTGTTGCGTTTCGTTCGGTCAGTGAGAGCGCCAGAGGCCCATTCTCCTCACCTTACCACTATCCTCTTCCCTTCCTTACCTATCCCCAACACAGGCTGGCAACGCACTTGTGACTCCTCTGGTGTTGATGGTTTCTATGGATGGTGGTGATCACTTAACATCAAGTGAGCCACCTGTTCGTTTTCCTTCTATGATATAAAAAAAGCTTGTAGGTTTCACTGTGATATGGTATCATCATAATGTTTTCCCGTACCGAAAACTCGCGTTTGCTTTAGGATTCTAACCTACGTCTATTGACACAGTGTCCGAACACGCCAGCCACTATGCCATGATCGTTTCAATTCGCTACATTAATTCATCGACTTTTGGTATTTTCAATGTTGTAGCTGTTCCAAATAAAACCGCAACGTTGCCTAAGGCCAGTAGTTATTAACTCGCTAGTTCTTAGGGCAAAGTTGGTACAGATCATGCCTTTTTACATTTTGCCAACCACAGGAGATGATTGCGAAATTTGGAACGCAAATGTCGCGATCGCAGTTCAAGGTATCGCGTTAGGAAACCGTATTAAAAAATCTAAGGTCGTATTCTTCTATGAGCCTTAGTTTCCGTCAAAAAAATTTATGGATGGCAGGATATTTACTAAATTTGTTTGTTAATGTGAACAATAAAATTGAAAATCTGTTGTCAAGCTTTTAGATGTGTTGAGTTAGCTGCACTTCAGAGCTCCAGTTCCATTAGTTTTAGGGTGTTCAAATTCTAAAAAACATCTTAATTTCAAACGATTGTAGCTTATAACGTATAATGAATTAAATTGATTAAAGTTATAAAAACAATGTTAAAAAAGTAAACATTTTAAGTTATATAAATGCGCGAAAACAAACTCATCTTCTCTGTTTCTCCTGAGATTTTGTACAGACGCTAAAAAAAATTAAGCCGTCACGCGACTCCTGGCAGATGTGAAACATCGAAATTGTTTGTATAAGTTTTTATGATTAAAAGAACATTACAACAGGTATCAGCTTTGGCATAATGAAAAGATAAACCATAACAAATTTATTCCATAAAATAATTACTGTTTATTTATTCTATTACATAAATATTATTTTTTATTAAATACAAAATATAAACAGTCACAGGCGCGGTGTGTTTGGCGGCATTTATCAAAGGGCGCTAAGTCGTCGGCGTGTGCTGCGTTACACTAGTAGAACAACGAGTGGCCGACAAAACTGTTTGAATCTTATATTTATACAGATAGGGTTGCAAATGTTTTTAAGTATTTCGTTAACATTACAAAGTAATTTATGCGTTACCCCGAACTTGGGTTATATTCAGAACGGTCAAAGTGATTGACGAAGACTATAATATATTAGGTTTCTATTAATTATAGTTGTTATTAAATATAATTGTAAAATTATAAGAGCTGTGTTGTAATAGTTATAATAATAAATAATAAATAAAATAAATAAAGTTCGTATTTGCGTCGCCACGCCAACAATCAGGGTTACCCTCCTATAGATGTTTCACATTAAAAAAACCTATAGAATAAAAAGAAATATCCAAAAAATCATTAAATCAAACTTCTAAATTATTACCTTCAAAACCCTAATGACATTATTATAGTTTGAATTAAAAATGTAATAGAAAGTCTTCATTTCAACGACCTACATATAATAGTGGAGGCGTTAGCAAACAGAAGCCGAAAGTATCTCTCATTACGTTTCGAACTATAGCCGTTATATCTGCCCACCTACACATAGTAATGCACCGAATAATGTATTTAAAACTGGCTTCAGACTGCGACCTTGTCCCAGGTAAAATAGATTTATTATTTGAATCTACTATCTTAGAAAAAATGTACTAAGTTGTACGTATAAGAGAATTAATTACATTCTTACAGAGATGCGAATGTTTTTCTTCTATTCTGCACACTTTAGGCACAGTATAAACATGAGAGACAGCATGGTAACTACCAACAAATACTCGAAAACTGCACACTCACACAAACATGCGCATCGACGAGACTCCTAAGCGGTTTTCGCGATGCTTCGCGTTTCGCGTGTGTGTGTGCCGTTTTAGAGCGTTTATTCGTAGTTTCCGTACTGTCTGTCATATTTATACTGTGCTCTAGGTCCCCTCCTTTTCTCTTTAACGATTTTATTAATAATTAGCGAGCCTGATAGACGTCGACTCTTCCTAATAATAAAGAATCTTGGCAAATAATACACCTAAACCTTCCTTGTGAATCATTTCATCTACTGGTGAAAATCGCATGAAAGTTCGTTAAGTATATTTTGTGTTTATTGTGAACTGACAGACACACGTAGCAGATGATTTTGGCTTATAACATGGATAGATGTTATAAATAGTTTTAAATGTATTTTTATATATAATTGTAATTTGATCTATCTCGTAAAATTTGGCCAGCGTTTGAGATTTAAGCGCACAAAAATATATTTGCGACATTACATTACAAGTCATTTAATTTTTCGTCTTTTCTGTACTATAATATACATGTGTTATACATATAAACCTTCCTCTTGAATCACTCTATCTATCGATGAAAACTGTATTAAATTTTATTGAATAGTTTAAGAGATCTAAGAGAACAGACTACGGAAACGACTCTATTTTGTAATATGCAAAGATGTAAATCCCATAAGTCTTTTACCAATTTTATCGATCTGATGTTATCTCCGTTATTTTTATCAAATTTGCATATCCCCTAATGAAAAGCGTAATGATTATATATCATTACTAAGAAATTATCCTGGTTAGTCCTCTATCTGCCTGTTAAGCCTCGTAATGGTTCAGCCGTTACAAAGTTTATCTCAGACAAACAATACGACATTTACATTTTGTGTATATGTATACAGATGTACCTATACATTAGCCTAATTTTTTTACGCACTTCACTTTCTCTATTGTGTTGACAATTGATGATGTATTTGTAACTAACAACTGTTTTCACAAGACGAACAATTTGGAACAAAACCACAGTAATTACATTGGGACCATAAACTTTATAGTGTTGCGAAACAACGCTTCCGTATAGATACGTAATATCGAATAGGTTTGTCATATTCTGTATTTTTTACTTAGTGTTTTGGTTACATTTTTAAAAAGCTCACTCTCGAGTTTTCTACATCTTATTGGTAGTGATAATGTTAAAAAAAAGTCGAGACAGTTATAAATTTTATAAATTTATAGGCTCTGCCCGCGACGTCGTTCGCATGGAATAGTTATTCTAGGTTAACGCAAACACGCAGAGGAAGCTCTCAAAAAAAAAAGGTTTTGAAACATTCTTCATTGCTGCTCCGCTCCTATTGGTCTTAGCGTGATGATGTATAGCCTAACCATCCTCGATAAATGAGCTATATAACACTGAAAGAATATTTCAAATCGGACCAGTAGTTCCTGAGATTACCCCCTAGAACGTCACAAACTTTACCTCTTTATAATATTAGTATAGATATATTTATTTATTTGACCTCACAGTTACATTCTTAAAACTATACATTATTTTTATGAACAAAAAAGCAAAAGTATACATTTTATGGAACAATTAATTTACTGTGCAAATTAATGTGAGCTCTGGCAGCAGAAGTGAAAACTCAAAACAATACAATAAAAGTGTTCTCTTTTGAATTTTCATATTAAGTATCTGGGCGACCGAGTCAAACTCGGTTCTTTAAAAAACATTTTTAAATTAAAGTGTTAGGTTTGCCTTATAACATTAACATTTTTTTACAAAAAAAAAAAAAACCTAAAAAATATATCTCATCTGCTGTCACTCGGACTCGAACTGGGTTACACAGATTTTCGAAGCAACCGATTTCCATCTGAGCTATTTTTGTTTTGACAACGCCAGCGAAATTTACCTTTATATTGTAGCTTTACTTTTTCATTGCCTGAAAACTGAGTTAAAAAAAGTTTTTTATGTATAAAACCTAGATAGATTGATTTATCCTTTCCGAAACTACCTACATACTGATGATGATGATTGGTTCGACCGGTTTCGGCCATGGCGACCACTTTGGCCCCTAAAATTACTTGGAGTCCAGTAGTAGAAGTGGTCAGATGCGTAGGATATATTAACGTGCACAATTGTACGCACAAAACACAGGTGCACATACTAGTCCTTGTTCTTCTGGACCCAGTGGTTAATCGCCTTTTACGATACTCGCGGGAAGACAGGGTGGTCCTATTCTACTCTGCCGGCACCACACGGCATTACATACTAAGTTTCACGGAAATAGATAACGCCGTTTCTGAGATCCTGAATACATACAAATATAAAATTATACAAGAATTGCTCACTTAAAGGTATTAGAAGATTATTGTGTGATTAATAATATTTAAATTCCAGAATTTATTTATTGCAATTATTAACATTGGTGCGATTTTTTTTAATGAAATTGAATTTGAATTGAGTATTACTGTACTGGAATTTTGTATCACACGTACGTGAGCAATTTAAGGATATTTGTCAAACACTTTTTGTTCGTTTAACGCGTGTAAATACCTTTTAATTCCCGTAATGTAAGTTTAATTATGATTAAGCAGAGTTATTTATCATCTTGCATACGTAGAACCATATTAATAGCAGCGATTTCTCTATACCTCAGGAGGCAACGTTCACCCGTGTCTTTTTTTATTTACTATCTCTCTTTTACTATACGACTGTTTTGTATTTGTGTTTTGTTACTAAAGTTTTCTTAATACTTATTTTTATTATAATAGCTAGCTGACAGGGCGTTTTTTTTCTCGAACTGACTACGCTATTGACCTAGTAAGGTCTTAACAGCATCACCGTTGACGGGGCCACGCATTGCTGTGGCTCAGTTATTAAATTTTGAATTAAAATTAGGATAAACTATTCTCAAAATTACCACGTGGCGCCATCTGTGAGATGTATATAACAGTCGGTCCTACAGTTTTTCATCAACAAACTAATCGCCATCTATTCGAGATTAATGAAACTTACATTTGAGAACAAGAAACAACGTTGTCAATCATTTAATAATGAGGCCATAAATCGAAATATAAATTATCCTATCTCTCAAGTTAGGTCAGAAACTAATAGAAGTATATAGTTTTAACTGTATCTATGCAAATACTCTAATTTGTTTATGATTCTTTTCTTTCAATTACAAGATGGCCCGAATGAATGTTATATTTCTGTGTGAACTACAGATCATAATAAATAAATCTGTGGTTTCAGCTTTGTTGTAACAATATTTAGAATAAAGGGAATTATGTTTTTGACATATTTAAAGAATAAATATCTCGTATATGATTGGTCGATTTATAACATAAAACCCTCTTTTCTTGCATCCCACGCGATATCGGGGAGTTTTTGGCGGGATATTGAATTGACATGTAGTGGATTTTAGATTTCTATTTATAATCTTGTGTTATTTTGGTCTATTTTTAGTAACATATATATTTGGTTATTGTGCACGATTGAAGTGGATCGGAAATAATACCGCGGAGCATGGATTCTGACTTGACACAAAAACTCCATGGTAAGTTCTAGCAAGGAGACCAACCTTGTTATGTCATTGAAATGATCGCTAGAAACTTGTAATATAAATACTTGGCGATGGCAGAATGAATGTAATAGAAAATTTGTTGCCAAAAATAAACTAAATGTTACTACGGTTTATGTTGTGCGCGTGTGAAAAAGTCGTACATTCCAATGGAACAGTACAATTAGCCCTCACAGACTCAAAGGACGTGACTCATTAAATTGTCATTTGGTTTACACGTTAATCCATCTTGTTCCCAGTAGTAAATTTTTCACTTAGTCCTCAACATTACTGGATTCCTACGCTGTTAGGGAACAAGTTGAAGCGCATTCCATACATTTGTATAATTGTGTGAGAGTAGATACTCCTGTGGCTTCGTACGCGTGGATTATGCTATTAAATTATTTAGCAAAAATCAAGGTTTTTTTAATTTTATAATTTCGCTACACAGTTCTCGCTTGTATGAAAGTTTACGATAAAAAAAAGTCGAAGCAGTCGTAAGGAGCAGAAACAGTAGTGAAAACTTCAAACAATGGAATAATTTTATTTTAATTAATTATAATCTGCATTATTTAAATTTTATAATTTGTATGCCTACTGAAATTATAACAATAGCCTGGTTTTGATACTTATATACACTTTTATACGGTTTATCAATTAAAACATATGATAGACTTCACAATCTCAATATAATATACTAGCCTCTGCCCGCGACTTCGTTCGCGTTCTCAATAGGAAAAAACATCCCGATTTTGAAACATTTTCATCTGTGCTCCGCTCCTATTGGTCTTAGCGTGATGATGTATAGCCTATAACCTTACTCGATGAATGAGCTATATAACACTGAAAGAATTATTCAAATCGGACCAGTAGTTCTTGAGATTACCCCCTACAACGTCACAACATCATAACGTCACAAACTCACAAATTTTACCTCTTTATAATATTATTATTATTATATAAATGTTAGATGTAGACAGGCTGCTTTACTACAAGTCGCTAGTCTAACAAGATGCGCAAATGCAATACGATCGGTCACGTTTATCATGTCATGACGCGAAATCATAAGTTTATCTCCTGCTAAAAAGATACCGTACAATGCGCCTAAAGAATTTTTCGCGTCTCTTAAAATATTTTTTTATTATATATTATATGACTTTCTCAATTATATTATCTTTCTCCATTTAAAAAAGATGATTGAGGTTTGCCACTTTTCTCACAAACTACTCAAAACATTTCGATCATTATCTTGTTCTACTTCTTGGTTAATTGGTCCTTATCTAAAAAAAACATTTTATGATGAAACCTTCGTTTAACGTAATGGAATTAAAATTTTAAACAGTCTAGACGCCCGCCCTGCCCGCTAGAACGCTAAAATGCGTACGAAGCCGCGAACAAAGCTAGTTAAAGGTTAAAACCAATCCACGTTGTATAAAAACTACATATTTTGTTGAAAATTAAGTTAATCATGCGATATCCCAGACTTTATTAGATTTATGTCTTACGCAATTAATGTATCAACATATTATGCACTGGCCTCTGCCCGCGACTTCGTTCGCGTGGTATAGTTACTTTGAGCTAACGCCAACACGCAGCGGACACTCTCAAGAGGAAAAAACACCAATTTTGAAACATTTTTCATTAGCGCTCCGCTCCTATGGTTCTTAGTGTGATAATATATAACCTTCCTCGATAAATGAGCTATATGACATTGAAATAATTTTTCAAATCGAAACAGTAGTTCCTGAGATTACCCCCTACAACGTCACAAACTCACGAACTTTACCTCTTTATGATGTTAGTGTAGATATAGTTCCTCAAAAGAATTAAGAACGTCGAAACTACAGAACGTATTAGCATAGGATTATGACCATTTGATGTGGATTTTTACGTACATAGTCTTAGGCTATTTAATTTTGCTTTCGATTAACCTTTTGTTTTTTTTAATAACGAACAAAGGCCCGGTCGTCAAGTGATTCAGCAAATTTTATCGACCTGAAACCCGAACTAACAAGAGTGCAATTAAACATTTGGGACACCTGGCTAATTGAATTCAGTTGGACCATAACTGCATTTCATTTAAAAACAGTGATCTTATAAAAGCGCGAGCTATTTGTACTGTGGCGCCATCTCTTAATGATGAACATAAACATCGAATCGAACAATGAATGTGTAAATCTACATCTATACTTCTATACTAATATTATAAAAAGGTTTTTTTTTTTCGAAATCACTACGCTTTTGACCCAGCAAGGTCTTAACAGCTTCACCGGACTACTAAGGCGAGTGCTTAAGGCACTCAGCCGATTTTATTTTGGCAACCAGCTCAAGGGTACATTATAAAAAGGTAAAGTTTGTGAGTTTGTGACGTTGTAGGGAGTCATCTCAGAAACAACTGGTCTACTTTGAAAATAAAATTAAATGTTATGTAGCTCATTTATCGAGGATGGTTATAGATGTCATCACGCTAAGACCAATAGGAGCGGAGTACCAATGAAGAATGTTTAAATATCGGGTTATTTTTTTCTCTTCAGAGCTTCCGCTGCGTGTTAGCTTTAGCCCACAGTAACTATTCCACGCGAACGAAGTCGCGGGTAGATACTAGTGTTTTATATACATATTTGAAGGATTTTTCAGTTAACAAAAACTGTAGTATTTTTATTCACTTTGATACGACATCATAGTTACTATGTTTCCTTACTGTTATTTAAGTTATCGAAATATACGCTTAACCCTATCCAAAACGCATGCATATATGTGGATGAAACATTTAAATAAATCAAACGAGCAAACATCAAATTATATTTGTATGAACGGATAGACAGACGTTATATTTTATGATACGCAAGGGATACTGATATTAAATTAACTTGTATACAGGTTGTGTTATTTTTACCAAAACATCTATACTGATATTATAAAGTTGAAAAGTTCGGTTACTTGAACGCGTTGGTATCAGAAACTACTAGTTCGGTTTGAAATTTTTTTTCAGTGTTAAGTATCTCCTTTATCGAGGAAAGCTATAAGACTATATTGTCACGCCAAGACCAATAGGAACGGAGCACCAATGAAGAATGTTTCGAAATCGGAGTGTTTTTTTCGTTTTGAGAGCTTCCGCTGCGCAAACGGCAACTATTCCACGCGGACGAGTCGAGAGTCGAAGCTAGTATAGTATAAAATAAAAATCAATTTGAAAAGTGCGTATCGTATCATAAGAACGCTATATTAGTGTATTTTGTTAATGTCGTGTATAAAAAACTGCATGTATCAGTGTGTACACGCAGAGGAAGTGAAACTTATTTGGCTTATATGCAGTAAATTATATATAAAGGGTCAATGTTTAGACAGTAGCAATATTAATGGAGGGTACACTGCACTCGATTCTCGTTCTAAATCAATTTAAAAAATGGGTGCTTAATATTTGACCTAATTATCTAGAAAAATAGAAAATGAGTATCATACCTCTATTCGCCTATGTTAAAGCACAGCGTCAATAACCGCTGAAGTAAAATGAAAGATCAAGTAACAAAGAATAATTTTTCGAAGCATGAACAAAACAAAAGGGTTTAATTGTCCGTTTTATTATCAAAAGTTAACTCTGGGTCGTCCCTCACAGCTTTCGGCACCAGTCATTGTACCTAGGTGTGTAGCTATACTTTTGAAAGTCTTAGAACAAACGTAGTCCGGTGAAGCTGTTAAGACCTTGCTAGGTCAATAGCATAGTCAGTTCGAAAAAAAAAATCTTAGAACAAACTTTAACTTAGGTTTTCATTGTTGTTTATTAGTATTTGTTTTGATATTATTATTTTATATATTAAATGTGACCATGAATTGTCATATCTAAGAATACTGTGTGTGTTTAAGCATTACCTGGTATATGGGAATACTCATAAACTATATACTATATGAAGTCCCGTGGTGTAAATACTTAACCTTCCTGTGGATAGATTTTAACAAATAAACGGAAACATGCTGTATACAGAATGTATAATTGCTAGGAACATCTTAATAACTCATGTTATGAGCGAATAAGTTCCACAGAGCTCAATATTTTAATGCAGTTTTATAAACGAGATATCCAGAGAGATAACTTCGAGTTGTGGAAACAGACAATTATCTGTTTTGTTTTTTTTTCTGTAGTCAATTAGAGAGGTAAATTACGTTAGTACTTTGATTAATTATTACAAAGTGTCTCGCTTATTTTCTATATGGTATTATATTATGGTGGCGGGGCAGGGTCGTTGTCCTGCTTTGATGATAAAAAAATCCTAAAAGTCAACAGCAGTGCCACCTACCAGCTCCAATTGTGAATTTAAACCATGCTTGAATCTACCTGTAAACGCAAAAAAAATGTCATCACAATCTGTGCAGCCGTTTAGGAGGAGTTCAGTCACATAAACACGGACAGAAGAATTGAGACGTCAGATTTCAAAATAAGTTAAATCCTCTGTTAGCCGTTACAACTATTTTGCGTTATTTTTCAAGGACTTCAAACGTTGTGCACGCAAAATATGAAGATAGTAAAAAATACTGAAGACCTTTTTTTAAATTCATTTTTGGCAATCAATCTTTCAGGTCATTTCTACCATTGTCACGTAGTCAATAATATTACAAGCATAGTACGATCATTTCAATATTAAGCGTCGTGTGAATCAATATTCTAACAAGATGGTGGATCCCTTCTTAGAACCTTGGGAGTTTTTGTGGTATCTCAGAATTTCGTGCTCCGTGGTATTATTTTCCATTCACTTCACTTATGCACAGTAAACTAACTATATTACGTAAAACACCACCAAATTATAGAGTTAAATAACACAAGATTATGAATAAAATATAAAATCCACTGCATGACAAACTAACATCCCGCCAAAAATTCCAATTAAAGACCCTATGGATGGCAAAATTTAAACTACATTCTCTATGTATAAAAAAAATCGAGACAGCGATAAGCACTTTCGATTGAAGTGAAAACTGAAAACAATGAAATACACGCATTCTTTTTTGAATTTTCATATTAATTATACTGTTAATGACAACATTTAAATTTCACTATTTGTTTTTTGAAATTATTAATAGCAGTGTTGTTTTCATATCTATTAGCCCTTTGAGCGATAATTATATACATTTTTATAAAATCTATTAATAAAATAGACATATGATGGGCTGCAAAATATCCATATTTCATGTAAACATATCACAAAGGTATGCGTCGCTAATCAAACGGAATACGGTCGGTATTGCTTACGTGTAATGTTATGACGCGAAATTATTAATTTACCTCCTGTCAAAAATACCGCTCGACGCACCTAAAGAGGTTTTCACTTCAATGATTAAACAAGTTCTATGAACGATTTAAATTGGTGGTAGCTCGCTTTGAAATGTAACGACACCATTATAGTATTCTAACTGATCCGCGTAAATTCGTCTGCGTGAATCTATTACCTACCGATTCCAATTGTATTATTTTGTAGTTGGTAAAGCCACGCTGAAGTTATTACTGGCTTCAGCATGAATGCGTCGGCTCGTCCGGGGTAGTACCACCCGACCCACAGAAAACCGACGTGAAGTAACAGTGCTTGCATTGTTGCGTTTCGTTCGGTCAGTGAGAGCGCCGGAGGCCCACCTCTTCTCACCTTCCCCTCTCCTCTTCCCTTCCTCCCTAAAACAAGGTTGGCAACGCAGTTGCGACTCCCCTGGTGTTGCAAGTGTCTATGGACGGTGGTGATCACTTAACATCAGGTGACCCATATGTTCGTTTATCTCTTATGAAATAAAAAAATGCCACGCTCTAAAAATCTTTCAATTCCTAAAACCCGATCACACCGCCTCCCATTGTTTCCAATTGTGAAACCAAACAATTCAGGACCTCATTCAAACACATACCTAGTTGGTTTAGTGAATGACTTACGTGTGGAACAAATTTCAATAAAGCGGACGTAGCACCATCTATCATTCAGAAACATATATAAATTCATTTTGTTCACAATACGAACGACTGTTACTGTTGGCGTTGTAGTCCGGTGAAGCTGTAAAGGCCTTGCAGGCCAATAGCGTAGTCAGTTCGAAAAAAAAATGTGGGATATAGTTCTTTCAAAAAAATTAAAATTGCGGTTACAAAATAGGAGGGTGAAATTTTTGGGGTTATATGTATGTTTTTATGACGATTAAAAAAATACAATAAAAAAAATTGACCAAAAAAATAGAAGAAGACATCTGGACAGTGACACAGACCTAGCGGTATGAAATATACTTTGCGACCTATTCTTTACCCGATTAGGCCTCCCACGGCAGCGGCTCAAGCCTAGGTTCGATCCCTCGGCAGAGAGCCCTTGAGTGCGTTGCTTGCGCGATACGGTGACACACAAATATACATCACTGCTACAACACTACACAATCACCCCCACACACGTGCACGCCTACACGCTTACACATGAAAGTGGAAGGGTTTACTTATTTCCCTCGTCGAACTGAAAAACTCTCAATTTTCCGATAATAAATATATGGAGGAGTTGCTGAGGCGTGTATACTTGGTACACATATACGTTTCAACAACTCATACATATATGAATAGTTAGCTAGGTTAGCTAAGATAGGTCGCGATTTTGCATGCAACAGGCAACAGCCAAGCCGAGGTGTGCCGTGCACCCTTGAGCTGGTTGCCAAAATAAAATCGGCTGAGTGCCTTAGCGCTCGCCTTAGTAGTCCGGTGAAGCTGTTAAGACCTTGCTGGGTCAATAGCGTAGACATCTCGAAAAAAAAGACCTATTCTCATATCTACCAAATGTACATAAAAAATTTCATAAAAACCGGTCGAGCCGTTTCGAAGGAGTTTGAACACAAACACCGTGACACACGATTTTTATCAATGTATGATTCCCGCACACCCGATTAGGCCTCCCACGGCAGCGGCTCAAGCCTAGGTTCGATCCCTCGGTAGGGAGCCTTTCAGTGCGTTACTTGGGCGATACAGTGACACACAAATATACATACATCACTGCTACAACACTACACGATCACACCCACACACGTGCACGCTACACGCTTACACATGAAATTGGAAGGGTTTACTTTTTTTTTCCTTATCGAACTGAAAAACTCTCAATTTTCCGATAATAAATATATGGAGCAGTTGATGAGGCGTGTGTGCTTGGTACACATATACGTTTCAATAACTCATACATATATGAATAGTTAGCTAAGATAGGTCGCGATTTTGCATGCAACAGGCAACAGCCAAGCCGAAGTGTGCCGTGCACTCTTGAGCTGGTTGCCAAAATAAAATCGGCTGAGTGCCTTAAGTGCTCGCCTTAGTAATCCGGTGAAGTTGTTAAGACCTTGCTGGGTCAATAGCGTAGTCATTTCGAAAAAAAAAATCAATGTATGATAACATTATAAAGAGATAAAGTTTGTGACGTTGTGACGTTGTAGGGGGTAATCTCAGGAACTACTGATCCGATTTGAATAATTCTTTCAATGTTATATAGCTCATTTATCGAGAATGGTTATACACTATATATCATCACACTAAGAACAAAAGGAGCGGAGCACCAGTGAAGAATGTTTCAAAATCGGGATTATTTTCCTCTTGAGAGCTTCCGCTGCGTGTCAGGAATAAAGAATATATTTATTCCAAGCGAACGAAGTCGCGGATAGAGGCTAGTATATTAGATATACATTTATAACATTGAGACAATTTAAGCATAAACAAAAGTAGATTTGAGATGCCTGAAGTTAGGGTTATATTCAGTCAAAAGGACTGACAAAGACTGTATGTTCATTGAACACGTACACAAACTTAATGCCTGCTATTCTCTAGTGTTCTGAGAGCAATAATAAACCTCGCATTTCACTTGCAAAGTCACTTTGAATTCACAATAGCGCGCCGCTAGATGGCGCGGCCGCATGACTCCGCATGTTAAAGGGACACGGTGTATTGTGAAGGAAGACCGCACTGGAATATTAATGAGGTGATAGCATTTCTCATAATCATAATTTTCTTGTTTTCATTACGTCATAGGATTAATCTACATATATATAGATAAATAAAGTTAGATCGTCTGTCTGTAATTTCGTAATTGAAATTTTTCAAAGCTTTTATAGTTATTTGGAGCGAATCAATATGTGAACGATGGTGATATGTGGAATTGACTCCTCTCTGTGCATCCAATAAAAACTATTATGACGTGTAATGTATTTTGGAAAGCATATATACGTATATGTATATGTATATCGAGGTAAATAAGGTAAAAATAAAAATTGTTTGTGTGTAATTATGCACACGCGTTAGAAGTTATACTTCTTTGGCTTAAAAAACGATACTAACAAT
Source organism: Antheraea mylitta (assembly GCA_014332785.1). Classification (NCBI taxonomy): domain Eukaryota; kingdom Metazoa; phylum Arthropoda; class Insecta; order Lepidoptera; family Saturniidae; genus Antheraea; species Antheraea mylitta. Next base: position 1,688,277 of record JACEII010000103.1, on the reverse strand, counting down.
AGAAACAAGGTATTTAGTACATTGAAAGTTTTAATGCAAAGAAATACAAAGAAACAAAATGTTGACTATAGCTAACTTCAGGGTGTCGGTTTTTCGTGACGGTGTGAGCGCGCATCGTAAAAATTTACTCTCATAATTTTTCCCTGACGCGCCAAAAGAAGTATAACTTCAGAAACTGAGAGGCGGAAGACTTTCCTATTAAAATAAATAGAGAGATCATAAATACTTGGAGAGAATTTTTTTGAGGTGTTTTTTTAGTCCACCCTACTATATATGTTAAAAAGATAAACCACATCAAGTTTGTTACCGGTTCTTTTCGAAAACTCGGTTTTTTTCCGAACCGGTGGTAGTTTTAACGTTCATAAGTGGCTTTTTAGGGCCTAAATTAAATAAAGTTTTTTTATTTGCACTAGGATTGCAAAGATATCAAGGAGTGCAAAGTTTCTGATTGTGCCGTCAAGGACAGAGCGAGATGAGAAGAAAAGTAAGGATGGCTGGCTGACCCCACCACCATGTGGGACTAATAACCAGGAAGACAGATTTGCGCTATTACTGAAACATGCTTTAATTTTGTCTATATGTTCTTTTGTCGATGTTAATACGAGAATTGGCTCAACCGATTTTGATGAAGCTTCCAATGGTTTACAAATGAATCTGCTTGTAATCTCAAAATAACAGTATTTTTACCGAATCAAGGTATTTACAACGAAAAAAAAAATTTTTTTTTTCAAAGTAATTGAGTGTTTCTTTGTTGCAGTAAACCTCTAAAAAGGATAGACAAATTTTGACGGGACTATCACTGAAAGATAGCTTATATAATAAAAAATGTAAAATGATAAATTAATATTTATGTATATATAGATAATTGGTCCTAATTGCAGTTATCTCTTTCACACTCTATTTAATAGTTCGGACACAGTGCGACAGCAATAGGCTCCTATTGTAACTTCTTCAAATTTCTTGCAGATCTTGTTTCTTTTTAATAATTTCTACTATTGCTTCTCTCTTGCGAAATACGTTATTAGGCGGCCATTTTAAAATATTTGTACAAACTTTTTGACGTGAAATATGAAAGAGCAAATAGCTTTTGGTGATAAGTGTTAACAGGAAGATTTATGCTACCAATACGTACATTTGATTTGCAGCATTGTATTTACGTATAGATATATGTTGTCGGTTCTTAAGTATGTGTCATTAACAGGGTTTGTATTGTAAAAATAACGATTTATTGAATGATTGCGTAAGCCCGTGGCTCCGCATGCGTTTTGTTTTAGTTTTTTAATTCATTTTCTAAAGTTATAATTCGCATTACATTTGAAATTGTTACGGGCTATACATAAATATAAATTTAGAAAAAAATGTGCTAATATATGATTTTTTTTTAATTAAAATCTGTTAGAAATATATACAATTTGCTTTTTGATTGTTTTTTTTACATTTTCCAAAAATATTATTTTTATTTTTGTGTGTATGTGACTGAACTCCTCCAAGACAGCTGTACATATTTTGTAAGTGTTCAGGTGTAATCAAGATCGGTAGTGCTGCGGTTGAATTCTTTAAAAGGCCGGCAACGCAGTTGTGACTCCCTCGGTGTTGCTAGTGTCTATGGGCGGCGGTGATCACTTAACATGTGATGACCGGTCTGTTAGTTTGCCTTCTATAACATATATAGGATTTTTTTATTAACAATTTTTCAATTTCTGACAACTAGGGCGCGCAAACGAAAACATATATTTCTTGTGTAACTACATTTCATAAAAATTGGTGAAGTCTTTTATATCCATAAGTGCAGACATACAAACAGACAACAAAAATAAAATCATAATCGTGATACGAGTTCTCTTCATAATACATGTTTGTACAAATAGAAGTGCAGGTTTATGTACGTTGTGGTTTTTTTATTACTGACTCAGCAGTATGGCTGTGCGGTCTTTGAATCAACACTAATGCGCTTTGCACTGTCATCAGTTTTTTTAAATGTAATTTATAGGCCAACTGATGACTTTTGACCCCGGCTTCGCTTGCGAGATAAGTACATTGAACCTATCCCTAGGAAATAGTATTTCGTAACTAGATTAAGGCTGCCCTATGTTCTGTTCTTTATCACTGATAACATATAGGAATTTAATCATAATCACTGACGTAGTTAAGCGTGGAAGCGAAACAAACAAAAGCTCTTTGGATTTCTAACTAATATTGTAGACAGGAATGTGAGTTTGTGAGGTTGTAGGGGTAATATCTGGATCTATTTAACCGATCTCGAAAATTCTTTTCCCAATAGAAAACCACGTTCTTTGTGAGTGCCATAGGATATTAACCAGAAAAATGAAAAGACTTTTTTGTGGTAGTCAGATTTGCAAAGTAAGTCGAAGAAAAAACGGTCGAATGAAAACGTTTCTCACGAACGCTGCCTGATGGCAGATATATATATATATGGTTGAGTTCTAGAGATAAGTTGTAGAGCTTGATATTACCGCCCAAAGAAGTGGGAACGAGTCAGCTAGTTGTATATACTTGTATAAAGTCACCAGGAAGGCGTATTTCTTCGAGAGTAGTTTGGTGATAAAATAATATCTTCAAAGGTACCTTTATCTTTAAGCCAAAAGCACTATAATCACAAAGAAGTTAACAAAACCTTATAAATAATACTATTACACGCAATAAATATAAATTCAATAATTGCATTATAATTCCATACAAAATCCGCAATAAAATATTATAGACAATATTTATAAACGATTACCTGAGACTCGGTTTCTATAATTCCCGTAATAATCCACCTTTAGGGTTGTCATTCAATGCCGATAACTAATTTACTGATTTTTTTTTTATTTATTTGTACCATATGATAATATGATTTTTTTATATTTTCCTTTTCAATGATCACTTAGAAGATGATGATGATGGTGATGTGACTGCGCTAAGAAACCAAATCCATTGACCTAGATTCAAATCCTTGCAATATCTCGAATTTTTCGGTGAAGGAAATCATGGGGTACCATATCATTGTAGAGATTCTTTTGAGCTCTGTCTGACTATCACCCTTAATCATAATGTGTCATCAAACACCTATGGGTGTCTTCCAGTTTTTTTTTTATGTCATAGCAGGTAAAGGAACATTAGGGTCACCTGATATTAAGTGATCACTACTGTCCATAGACATTAACAACACCGGGGGAGCAAATGCGTTCCCAGCCTGTGTTTGTAGTGAGGGAGGGAGGGATGGGGAGAGATGGGGGAGGATATGGGCCTTCGCCGCTCTCACTGATCGAACGAAACGCAACAACGAAAGGAACATTAGAAGTGATAATAAACCAGAATTATCTTGTGTACATATTGATGTGCATGGAAGGATAATATTTGTAACATACGATACGAACCATTCAAGCTAAGTTTCTATTTGTAACAACCTATCTCCCTGAGCACCAATGGGACAACTCTCGAAGAGTCAGAAGTTTTTTGTTATGTAGAACTGCATAAAAACTTTTAGAATATTGTCTTACAGTAAAGATTCTTCAAAAAGCGTTGCAAATATTTTTCGCGCTAATGCCGCGTACAAGTTATAGAGCAAAGAGACTGAGAATAGAATAAACAAATCAAGTTGTCAACCGTGGGTGGTCCAGTCGACATAAACTTATAAAGATTAGGATTTAAAGGCTGCATTCATAGCAGCCATGTTTTAGGGTCATCAACTGTCCCATGAAAACCGGAGTCATTGTTTCAAATTACATATTTCACAAAGTTATATAACAAGTGATACGATAAATCACGAATCACACCAGTTATATGCTACAATAATAAGTATCACATGTCATGTTAACGTAATTTAAATACATTCTGGCCAAGTTCCATCATATTAAGGCAAACTTTCGCGAGGGAAAAATATAAAACTACTAGCCCCAGCCCGCGACTTCGTCTGCGTAGTAATAGTTACTTTGGGTTAACGCTAACACGCAGTGGAAGCTCTGAAGAAGAAAAATATCCCGATTTTGAAACATTTTTCATTGGTGCTCCGCTCCTATTGGTCTTAACGTGATGATATGTAGTATATACGCTTCCTCGATAAATGTGCTATATAACATTGAAAGAACTTTTCAAATTGGACCAGTAATTCCGGAGATTACCCTCCTATAACGACACAAACTCACAAACTTTACCTCTGTATAATATTATTATTAGAATAGAAGTATAGATAATGTAGCAACACGTGTTAGTGTGTTACTAGATAAATGAGAGATTATTTTTAAATATGGTTTTCTATAACTAGAAAATCGTTTGTGAGTATGAGACATAATTTGACATGCACTTTATTTTTTGTTACCATGGCCTGTTATCGTCGAGTGTTATTTTAAATAGCAGCATGTAAAATACAACTAGTTGTGATATATCACTCATAATATAACAGTGATAAAAATAACTTCGCAACGTTCTACTTCTTGTATTAATGTAACTATAATATAATTTATATTTTTAGCTGCTGTAAGATACTTCGTTTATTTATTTCAATACTTTCTAACTGTTCCTACATATTTGATGACTTGACAGTTACTTTTAAACTGTTTTTTTTTTTCGAACTGACTACACTATTCACAACTTCACCGGACTACTAAGGCGAGCGCTTAAGGCACTTAGCCGATTTTGTTTAGATAACATGCTCAAGGACGCACGGCACACCTCGGCCTGGGCTGTTACCGAAGAAAAACCCGATCTGACCTAGCTAAACTATTCTAAGCTAATCGTACATGTATTCATTTTTGAATTATGCAATTAAAAATTGGATGATTCAAAAACACAACATGTAAATCGGAAAGAGTTTTGAACAGTGCGTTTTAATCGTTCAAAAGCTGCAGTTTAATGACAACCCTAGCACACTACTACTAGTCGGGAGTCGAATAGGGCTATTTATACATTCGCCGCACGACGCCGGCAGGACGTCCGCCCCAGTGTGTAGTAACCCGGGCCTAGAAGGAAACTGTATGGCGGGTGCTCATATTAATGTTGTTTATTTTATTCCCGACTGCAATGAATTACCCTATTGGTGTCATTTATAAGAAGCTAGTGGATATTTTGATAATACAGTCTAGACCGAGGTAGTACGATATTAAAGATATAGCAGAGGTAAATAATTCTTTCTCTATCAGGCTCTTTCTACAGTTTTTAAGTTAGAAATCTGATGAAAAACGGCAATCAATGTCGTCAAGTGTAATAGTTTAATATTATTTAAATATTGATTTATTAAATACTGCACAGGTACGTAAATTTATTAATATGGAATTAAATATAACACCTAAAAATTTTAAATGACTAGATTTGATCGCGGTTTCCCTCGCTGTAATGTACACTTTGAATAAAAAATAAAGCCCATCTTTCTCGCTGAATCGTTAAAAGTGAAGGAATTTTTAAAGTATTTGTTTTTTTTTATTTGTTCATCGTTAATGAAAACTCACTGCCCTGATGATAAAGCAAACCTTGGCTAATTATATACCTAAATGTGGCTCATGAGTCACTTTATGCACTGATGAAAACTTTATGCAAATCCGTGCAGTAGTTTTTGAGTTTATCGCGGACGGACAGACGTAGTAGGGTGGGTGGGTACTTTGGTTTATACTTTGTATCTATGATCAAAATCGGTTTCGGAATTTCTTTTTTTTTCTAGAACTGACTACGCTATTGATCTAGCAAGGTCTTAACAGCTTCACCGGACTACTAAGGCAAGCGCTTAAGGCATTCAGCCGATTTTATTTTGGCAACTAGCTCAAGGGTGCACGGCACACCTCGGCTTGGCTGTTGCCTGTTGCATGCAAAATTGCGATTTATGTTTGCTCACCTTGCTAACTATTCATATATGTATGAGTTGTTGAAACATATATGTGTACCAAGCATACACGCTTCAACAACTCCTCCATATATTTATTATCGGAAAATTTGGAGATTTTTCAGTTCGATAAGGGAAAAAATAAACCCTTCCACTTTCATGTGTAAGCGTGTAGGTGTGCACGTCGGAATTTCGGAAAACAGTCCGGATAGATAATTGAGTCGAATTTTTGTTTATATTTACATATCTTGACTTGACTTGACTTGACTTTGTTATGTGTAATCTCGAATTAACGGCTATTTTCAGAGCGGATAAAAAGATTGATGGTGAGTGTAGTTCGTTGTAACCTCCCACAATATAAGAGAAATATAGTACGTTACGTCCACTTCGATATGAAATTCCAGTCTGAGATTTAATTAAAACCCGGATGAAACGGACCACAAAATACAGTAATTTACAATATCTTATAAATTCACTTACATTAACGTAATCATTTACAATGCAAAAATTACGTGTTAAAAACCTACGTTCCATACCGCTGAGTCGCTCCGTCTCGATGCACACAGTTTGTGACTTTATTTTCATACGTACGAAGCGTGAAAATCCCTTAAAAGTAGTTGTACCTATAATAATTTCGAGTTCACACGTGAGGTTAACTCATATTCATCCGTATGACGTTCGAATTATAGTTACTTTTCCCATGTGGGAAGGTTATCGCGTAGGGTGACCACCGAACCGCGAAGTCGCTTCATTTTAAACGTAACATATGACTGATCAAAATAATATTATGGGTCAATAAACTTTTGCGAATTGTATGATTTTTTTTAAATATAATGCTTATGTTCTTTGTACTAGTAATTTATTTCACGGTCGCTTAAATTTTGTACAGTAGTATAATCTTGAAGTGTGTGGTCCAATAATGTTATACGTTACACGTTAAATAAAGTGATCTATGTTGCACTGTTACCGATGCAGCGTATAGCCCAGTGTGTTAGGTATAGCACGATATATAAGCATTCTATGACGCGCTGTCATCGAAGCAGCGTATAGTCGAATGGGTTAAATGCAGCACGATAGACAAGCGTTCTATGACGCGCTGTCATCGAAGCAGCGTATAGTCCAATGGGTTAAATGTAGCACGATAGACAATCGTTCTATGACACGCTGTCATCGAAGCAGCGTATAGTCGAATGGATTATATGTAGCACGATAGACAAGCGTTCTATGACGCACTATCATTGAAGCAGCGTATAGTCGAATGGGTTTTATGTAGCACGATAGACAAGCGTTTTATGACGCGCTGTCAGCGAAGCAGCGTATAGTCGAATGGGTTATATGTAGTACGATAGACAAGCGTTCTATGACGCGCTGTCACCGAAAGAGCGTATAGCCGAATGTGTAATGTGTAGCACGATAGACAAACGATCTATGACGCGCTGTCACCGAAAGAACGTATAGCCGAGTTTGTTATATGTAGCACATTAAATTAGCGTTTTGTGAGGCGCTATCGTCGAAAGACCTTATAGCCGAGTTTGTTACATGTAGCACATTCGACAAGCGTCTTACGCCGCGCTGTCTTCGAAACAGCGTATAACCAAGTTTGTTATATGTAGCGCAATAGATAAGCCTTTTACGACGCGCTCTCACAGAAAGAGCGTATAGCCGAGTTTGTTATATGTAGCACATTAGACAAGCGTTTTACAATGAGCTGGCACCGAAAGAACGTATAGCCGAGTTTGTTATATGTGGTACTTTAAATTAGCGTTTTATGACGCGCTGTCGTCGAAAGACCTTATAGCCGAGTTTTTTACATGTAGCACATTCGACAAGCGTCTTACGCCCGCTGTCTTCGAAACAGCGTATAACCAAATTTGTTATATGTAGCGCAATAGATAAGCCTATTACGACGCGCTGTGACAAAAACACCATAAAGTCGAGTATATTATATATCGCATGTTATAAGCGTTCTACGCCGAGCTGTCTCATTATACATATAACAGACAGTATGGCATCTACCTATAAACGCTCGTAGCGGCACACACACAAACATGTGCATCGACGAGACCTCTAAGCGGCTTTTGCGTTACTGTCCATAGAGCACCTTTTAAAACCTCTTGTCGATGCGCATGTTTGTGTGAGTGTATCGTTTTTGAGCGTTTGTATGAAATTTCCGTACTGTCTCGCATATTTATTCTGTGGCGTTGTCTTCGAAGTAGCCTATAGGCGAATGTTATATGTAGTACGATAGATCAGCGTTTTACATCACACTGTCAATGAAGCGGCGTATAACCCCGTAATATTTGTAGTAGGAAGGTAGACGGCGTTCTGCCTTTAAAATGGTAATTCGCTCACAACTTTTACGCGTAATTGCGTTTTTTAAATTTCGACAGATTATTAAAGCTTTATTTGTATGTATTCAAATATTGATTTTTAATACTCGAGTGACTAATACAAATATAATTTATTGATTTAAATATTATTTTTGTTTACAGACATAATAACGGGCAAACATATTGAAGGTATGTGAACAATGTGTAATATTTATGTAAATATATGTAGGCTTATATACCGATATATATGCGAGGCTATATGTTTGTTGTTACTTCATTAATTTAAATGAACTGTATTTACATTTTCCGATGTTATTTTTATGTTACAATGGAAACTTTAAAGGGTTCAAATATTTGCAAAATTATAAGGGTCACTTAAATTTTAAGACAAATGTTATTGTGTATTTATCTATACTAATATTATAAAGAGGTAAAGTTTGTGATGTTGTGACGTTGTAGGGGGTAATCTCAGGAACTACTGGTCCGATTTGAATAATTCTTTCAATTTTATATAGTTCATTCATCGAGAATGGGTATAGGCTATATATCATCACGCTAAGATCAATAGGAGCGGAGCAAAGTTGATAAATGTTTCAAAATCGGGATGTTTTTTCCTTTTGAGAACTACTGTGTGTTAGTGTTGGTGTTAGTGTATCTATTCCATGCGAACGAAGTCGCGGGCAGAGGCTAGTTAACAATTATGTTGTCGGATATCTCGACTTTTTTCTTTTAAGAAAAGTCTCGCAATCTGGACAGCTGGAAATACCTCTTTATTTATGTGTATCTAGTAAGTATCACATGAAACTAAGCATTATGAACACAAAAATCGGAAAAGATATTTAATTGTTAATCTGTATTAAATAATTCACTTGTTAGAACTATTTATTCTTTATTTACCAAATTGGCTTTTTCGACTCGGGTATCGTTCAAACCGTAAGCTCACAGTCTAGAAACATTAAATTCATCGCATCGACGACAGAAATTTTGTTCCTTTTTTTTCTTATAAATAATAAACACCCTAATGCGCGGTTTTATTCCATCGCGAACAAAATAAACAGAAAGACTTTTTTTTAATAATTGAAATTTATTTTATTAATTATTCATATACACTTTTAAAAACTATTTTCACAAAAAGACACAAATATCCTTTTTATATGTATAGTATTAGAATAGAAATTATACTTAGTGCTTTCGCGACTTATTTGACGGACCTATCGACGGACGAGCGTCAACATAACTCATCATGCACTCTTTTCTCGAACTGACTACGCTATTGACCTAGCAAGGTCTTCACAGCTTCACCGGACTACGCTCATCCTAGACTTTGTTAGTTACTCCTTTGTGATTAACTTAGTTCCTATAAAAAGTTTATTACGAAACCATCTGATGTAACAGGATCGTGCGGTGCAAAATAGGCAGGACAGGCCGGAGTGGTAGAACAGGGACTAGTTTCTTACAGTCATTCCCTTCAGCTAGTTGTCAGAAATAATTGTCCATCAATCTACAAAGACCCATAGTTCTAGGTAACACAATCTTGTTGTAAATCTGTCGCCACTTTGAAACGTGTGTCGACAATTACACTTGGAAGTCAGCCATCCTATTGGTAGTGTGAGCTATTTAACACCAGGTAAGTTTCTGGTCAAATACTATGATTTCACCTGACTTTTCCGTATTTTTTTATATCAAAAGAGGCAAATGAACAGGTGGGCCACCTGATGTTAAGTGACCACCACCGTCCATAGACACTAGCTACAACAGGAGAGTCGCAAGTGCGTTGCTAGCCTGTGTATGTGGGGACGGGGAAGGGAGAGGAAATAGGGGGAGGGGTTTGGGAGAGAGACGGTCGAGAGGGGGACATGAGACACTTCATACAAACTTGGATTTGCCTTTTTAGCACCTTAGTGGTTAAATTTACAAAATTACTTCCTTAATATCGGTAATGCTATCTTAACTCTGCCGTCCCAACATATTTTTGTTAATCTAGTATGTTCGCAGAAACTCAGATAAGAAGGATTTGGTAAAAGACCAATATAATTTCAATACAGATCGGTCTTTTTTTTTCTCGAAATGTCTACGCTATTGACCTAGCAAGGTCTTAACAGCTTCACCGGACTACAACAGATTGGTTATTCCATGTTTTAAACTTACTTATGACAATGGATTAGGATTCTAACGTAAATCCATCGACGAGTGTCCGAACACTGTACACATATACATTTGTAAGTGGTAGAACCACGCTGAAGCTATTACTGGTTTCAGCAATGGGTAGGCTCGCCCGGAGTAGTACCATCCTTTCACAGAAACAGCGACATGAAGTAACAGTGCTTGCATTGTTGCGTTTCGTTCGGTCAGTGTGACCTGCCCCTCCCTCAAACAGGCTGCCAATGCACTTGCGACTTACCTAGTGTTACTAGTGTCTATGAACGTCAGTGATCACTTATCATGAGGTGACCCACCTGTTCGATTTCCTCCTATGATATAAAAATATATATATTTGTTTGTAATCTTGTGATATTTCTATATTGTGTAAAATAAATTGAATGGAAATAAGTAGACATAGATTACCGAGAAATAGAGTAATCAATCAATCAATCAACGCTAATATAAGATCGTTACTCTATTTGCCTTATATACACACATAAAAAAAGTCTAAGCAACATGCGTGATATTACAAATTTTACCATTTATATTAGTTAATATCTAAGTATTTACTCAAAGTGCGTAGATAAGTAAACTTTTTTGTTATTGATGACATACTGGCTGGTTGTAAAAAAAAAATTGATTATGTTTTGTTTTTTCATAAAATTCAAATGACTGCGAATTTGTTTGAATTTAAGTGCGTTTTAATTGCTACGTTTAGTCTTGATTTTATAATTTTACCAACCATTTAAATAAAGTTAGCGACAAAATTGAATTGTTAGATATTCTTTAGGTCATGAAGTGACGTCATTTGATGGCAGATGAAATGCAAAGAGCTGTAGGGATATTGCAAGCGGGAAGTAATCAATATCAGGTATCTCGACATTTTGGCATTCATAGAAGTGTTATTTGTCGTCTTTGGCAGCGCTACAATAATACAGCATCCAGGCCGTAAAAGGAGTACAACCACTCGGCAAGACCGGTACATACAACTGACTGTAAGACGCCAGCCGATGTTAACCGCTCGAGAGATAAGTTTGAGGCTACAAATTTCAAGTGGTGTTGATGTATATGATATGAAATCGACTGCATGAGTACGGCCTACGAGCTCGACGCCCAATGAGGTGCCCACCGATACGTCACGGGAATCGCGCTCGTCGATATCAATGGTGTAGAAAACGCATAACATGGACCCAGGAACAATGGGATAAAATTATGTTTTCCGGTGAGTCGCGATTCCAGTTTAAGCCTGATACAAGAAGGGTGCGAGTGTATCGTCGGCTCGGAAATATTGAAAGGCTCAGGTGCGTTCAGGAAGTTCATCCATACAGCGGCTCAACAGTTATGTTATGGGCGGGGTATTATGAAGAACAGGCTAACTGAGCTCGTTTTTGTAAATGGAAACATGATTGCTGAAAATTACATTGAGGATATTCTCAGACCTTATGTCTACCCATTTGCACAAACCTTTGGCTCCGATTTTAGATTAATGCATCACAATGCGCGTTCACATACAGCTCGGCGAACCAGTGAATACTATGCAACGGAGAACATCCGGGTATTGCCCTGGCCTGCACAATCGCCTGATCTCAACCCCATCGAGCACGCATGGGACATGCTCCAGAGACGTGTTTTGAAGGACTTGGACGGAGTGACAACAACCCAACAGCTGAAGGATTTGCTACAATTCCATTGGGAGCGAATATCGCAAGATAACATAAACAGTCCCATTAATTCAATGAATAATCGTTTCCGTTTGGTTTCTTATGTATCTTAGTTTCTACAGTATATTCTAATATTGTTTATTTCTGTTATTAAAAGAACTTATAAAGACAACAGCTGTTATTTTTACATCATAGAACCCTAAAGATATTATTTTAAAAATAAAATACAACGTTATAATGTGAAGAACCATCCTAAAATTTAAATTAGTACATGTTGCTTAGACTTTTTTGATGAGTGTATATATTATTAAATAAAAACATTTTCCTATAAGAATTTTATTTTAATAAATAAGAATTAGTAATTCTCTCCTACTTATTTTTAGTTCTTTAGTAAATATGATTGCCTGCGTAAAGTAATTATAATCCATTAACGGTTTCTTAAGTATTTTTTGATGGACAAAAATGCTATTTACCGATCGTAGATAAAAAATGTTAATTTTAAAGGTATATTAAAAGACGGTATTAACCGTCGGGCGTCAGTCTTTAGAGCAATATTGTATTTTTATGAACTTTTAAAAATGCTCGCAGAAAATTAAATTAAGTATCCGTTATACAATTTATGCGCTGTAAAGTTGTTTTTAAAATAGAAAATATTTTAATGAGACTTGATAAGATCTATCTTCTTATACAGGTTGAATGTTTATACAGTAGTAATATTTGTGGAGGATACTCTGGACTCGATTCTTGTTCTAAATCAATGAAATAAATAGATGCTTAATATTTGACCTAATTATCTATGTTAAAGGCCAGTGTCAGTGACCACCGTCGCTGAAATAAAAGTAAAAGACCAAGTGACAAAAAACTTTTAAAGCATTAACAAAACAAAAGGGTTTATTGTCCGTTTTTCACTGACAGTTTTAACTCCGGGCCGCTCCTCACAGCTTTCGGCACCGGTTATTGCACCGAGGTTTGTACCTATACTTTGAAAAGACTTAGAACAAACTTTAACTTAGGTTTTCTTTGTTGTTTATTAGTATTTGTTTCAATATTATTATTCTAAATGTTAAATATCAACATGAAATTTCATATCCTAGAATACTGCGAATATTTAACCATTCACCTGGTATAAATAAAACTAGCTGACGGGGCCACATATTGCTGTGAATTAAAATTACGATTAAGTATTTGCTGTTATGGGGTAATGAGTTTTCCTAAAAAGTTGGTACAGAAGAATCAATATTACGTAGTAAATAGATTAACAGAAAACGTGCATCATAAAAACACTGGAATATTGAAAAATAAATTCAAAATTAAAAAGTGGCTCTATCTATGAGATATCTATAACAGCCGGTCTTACAGTTTTCCGTCAACAAACTAATTTAAAGCGCCATCTGTTCGAGACTGATGAAACTTACAATTAATAACAATAATCAACATTGACAATCATTTAATTTGTTATACATAAATATAGAAGGCATTAATCAAAATATAAATTATCCTATATCTCAAGTTAGACCAAATTGTACATAAATGCCAACATTTCGCGAAAATCTGTTGAGTAGTTTTGGAGTTTATCGTGGACAAACATTATGACACTGGATTTTTATAAATTTAAATGACAGAGGTACTTGATAGGTATTGATGAAATTGTTTTTTAATTACTAACTGTGCCCGCGACTCTGTTCGCGTGGAGCTTAATGTAAAAAACAGTAACTAATAAGATTATCTGAATGTATTAAGTCCATTTACTTATCTACTTTTTTCTCGTACTCGAGTCGCGACGTCATTAAAATTACGTACGTGCAGTGATAAGTGTTCATACAAACAGATAGACATACAGAAATTTCTAAAAATGATTAAAATGTATATTATTATGTGTATTCCAAGACACTTGGCAACATTTCTATTTCCACAAAAAAAAAAAAAGTCCAGGAAACATTCTTATTATATGTATAGAGGTTCTAACAAAAAAAAATACCACGATATCTCCATTAAACATAATAGTATTACATTTTTAATAAACCACGTTTTTTTATAAGATTTACTAATTTAGCGTTGCGTGTAGTGTGGCATGGTCCGCATGCTCAGAATATGGGTAGTAAGCGGATAACATTGTTTATGATGTGAGCTTATTATTTTAATAGCTTTTGCCCGTATATATGCACACAAGCTTCTACCCGCAACTTTGTCCGCGTGGAATAGTCACTTTCGGCTAAAGTTAACACGCAGTTCGCTGCTCTCAAAAAGAAAAGAAAAACAATTTTGAAACATCTTCCACTGGTGCTCCGTTCCTATTGGTCTTAGCGTGATGATATACTATATTCTTACAAAAAAACTGAGTGTACGGCCTTAGTGAATAAGCGTTCAGCAGGGCGTGCAGCATCCAAGAGTGCCGCTCGCGCGCCTCTCAGGACACCTACGTTTTAATGCATCTGTTTGGAACGAATGCAGCACACCCCAATAATATTACATACATTTGTAATATCATTGAGCACGCCCGGCCACTCTCGACGCTCGATTTAAGCGTTCACACTAGCCGTACACTTAGACTACTATTATCCATCATTTAACCCCTCTAGATATAAGTTTCTTAGATGGTAGAGCTACGCTGAATTTAAAACTGGTTTCAGCATGAATGGGTCGGTTCGCTTGGGGTAGTACCACAGAAACACTCACGTGAAGTTACAGTGCTTGCATTATTGCGTTTCGTTCGATTACTGAAAGCGCAGGAAGCCCTCTACCTTCCCGTCCCTCAAACACAGGCTGGCGACGCACTTGCGACTCCCCTGGTGTTGCTAGTGTCTATGGACGGCGGTGATCACTTAACGTTACATGACGTACGTCTTCGTGTGCCTCCTACGACATAAAAAAAACATGCAGAATTAAATGATAACAGGCTAATTTCACTACACACACTTGGCGTAAATTCAAGGCGCGACCTCCGTAGTTTTAGTGTTGTGCCTTGACCACTATTCCAAACTATTATGTCGATAATTAACAAACATTAAATTTACGACTCGATATCTTTCGAGTGTCGCATCGTTCGTTGCAAGTCGTTTAAAATGCCATCGGGTTACAATCGTCTGAGACCTTAACTCATCGTGTTGCGAAATATCGAGGTTTTTAGCGAATAGCATATATACAATGGAACGACGGCGTATCCGCCATCTTGTTGATAAATTCTTAACCTATTTTCGGCGTATCGTTTGTCACATTTGTTGTGGAATTTCACTACATTCTGTAGGTGGGCATTAAAATACACATAACACATAGACTATGAGATCTATATATAACTACGAATAAGATTTAATTGTCTGTTTGTGATGTCATAATAACAAACTTATTACTAAATGCATATGAAAGGAATAGACTCTGCCCGCGACTTCGTCCACATGGAATAGTTACTTTGGGCTAACGCTAAAAAAACCTCATTAGCTTTAAAGCTATAACTTTCCTCAACAAATGAGCTATCTAACACTGAAAGAATTTTTCAAATCGACCTAGGAGGAGATTAACTCCTTCAAGCAAACAATCTCCTCAGCTTTATTAGTGTAGATATACGTTATGAATAAGAAATAAAAATTGTCGTCTGCCTGTCTGTTCCAGATCATTTCCGAAACGATTGTAATAGCTGATGTTTTGGAAAGTAAGATACGGTAATACGTATGATTTCGGGTAAATATAATAAACTAATTAAGGCAGTGTCTAGTACCGCGTACGCTCCGCACGCACTTCTGCACTGAGCAAAGATTTTTTAGTAAATTCAATGCTGAAAAAGTCGCGGGGCTAGTATGTATATAAAAAAATGTACATTGATAAAGTCCAACGTTTAGCCAACCACCGTGGAAATAGGCAGGTAAAGTGTTTTCTATTAAAGAAGCTTTAATGCTTTCCACTCGCCACTAGATAGCATGATAGTATTCCAATTTCTGTATCGCAGAAGCGATCTTAAATTGTTAAGCGTATTGATTATGGAGAATAATAACACCATAGCCATTTTCATACAACGTGGACCTAATATTTATATTAAAATGTAAATTTTCATTTCATTTCGGATGTATTTTTTTTTATTATTTATAAAATCCCTACATAGAAATAAACAATGTATATATATATTTTAACCTGACTAGACCAGGATTTTTAGTTACGGCGTCCCCATGTCTAACTGAGAAATACCTGGTAATAGTTAAATAGTCTATACTAGTGGGCGCTCAGTGGTCGACATTCCACCATAGTTCAAGTCGTGTTATAAATATTATAATAATAGTTATATGTTATAATATCATTGTTGAATGTAGGATGAAAAGGGTAATTGGAACGTAAGAGTAAAAAAATACATAGGTACAGTCGAGCATAGTAATCTCCTTCGCAATTTTTTTTAGTTCGTTATTGACGGCTGTCAAAATGTCTTTTTTATTTACATGTGTGTATATGTTGTTTAAACTTCAAGCAGTAGTGTGAGTAATGCATATTTTAATTAATTTAATATACTTCTAATGCATTTTATATAAAATAAATAGCTTTCTGCACTTCTCCGCCATATAAACTTTAACTATGCCAAATTTCAAGTTCATCCGTTCAGTCCATTCTTTTAAAAAGGGATATAAAGTTTGTGCTTCACGTATTAATATATAGATAAAGTTGAATGTAGCGATTTCACGATTAAATAAAACATTGCTGTTAAATAAACGTATCTACAACATTTTAAATTATACTTAAACTCTAATTATTTGATACTTAATCCACGAATACTTTAGAACACGAAGGTCACATGAAACACATAAATATTAGAGGTAACTTTAGAATCTAAGCGCAGTCTAACAGTCTGCCGTATCCAGGTCAAAGCTACAAGGCTGGCGAGACTGTGACAGAGCCTGGAATCCGCGTAGGCGCAATCATGTCATGAGACGTGACGCGTCTTAATCTCCGTTAGTGATGCACCGGTGATATTTATTGCCGGTATTTTTTTTTATATATAACCCTATAACCGAGGTCGGCAAACCGCGGTTTGTGTGTGACTCCTTTGCTACTTGGGTAAGGCTCTTCCACAAAATGTTTAGTGTTGACATGGAATTATTGTCCATGGATTTGCGTTGTAATATACGAGTTATTATTTTCGACATGTAAGCCTACAGAAGAGACGCACATACATAGAAAGTAACTATCGTTAATCTGTCCTGTTGTTCTCCGTGTCAGATAGGTAATGGCTGCCAAAAAAAAGATATATTTAGTAGACGTACGCTTGAAAGTGTACTTTTAAGCCTAATTATGTCCATAAAAATATTTCTACTAAAACAAAACATAGGTTTAAAAATGACTTTTTAAATAAACTTCGATTTTGTATTGTTTATACTTGGCTCTTTTGGATGATGATTTTATTACTGGTCGTTTCCAATAATTCCCAGACGTCACCGTCGTTCACATATTGATCCACCCTATAATAAAGAAGAAGAGGAAACAGTGTTGTGATAAACTTTTAAGGTACGATAAGGGACAGACAGTAACAAAGCTAGAATTGAGTTATTGGCGGGATCTCAGCCTGTCATGTATTGTTTTTTATATTTTATTCATTCATCTTGTGTTTTGCGACTTTAAATTTTCTAAAATAAGTGGTATTTTACGTTATATAGTTCAGTTATTGCGCGTAAGCGAAGTAGATGGGAAATAATATCTCGGAACATGAATTTGAGATGATACATAAACGCCCTAAAAAATTCTAACAAAGTTGCCACCATCTTTTTAAAACGTTGTCATTATGACAAGACGCTTGTAGTATTATTACCTACTTTACAATCGTAGTAATAATGTAGAAAATTGGTTGCCAAAAATATAATTTAACAAAGTTGAGGCATTCAAAAGGACTGCCTTCAGAAATGAGAACTCCAAACAATAAAATAGCTCTGTTCTGTTTTGGATTTACAAATGAATTGTTTAAATTTTATAATTGCAAACGAACAGATGGTCACATTATGTTAAGTAAATCATGATCATCATCGTCCATAGACACTAGCAACACCAGGGGAATCGCAAGTGCCTTACCAGCCTATATAATTGGAGGGAGGTATGGGGGATTAGTTAGTGGAAGGGGAAGGGGGAGGGGAAGGAAGGTGTGCCTCTAGCGCTGTCACTGACCGAAATTGAAATTACTAAGGTTAGTCTGGCTTTCACATCTATTGGCACTACGAACAATAATTACTTATTTAATAATTTTTGTACAGTATCTCAATATAAAACCTCAATATTAGACGTACACAGGCCGTTATACTACGCGTCGCTAGTCCGACGCAAGCCGCGGAATCGCTCGATCATGCCTTATTAGCATGTCATGACGCGAAATGATAACTTCCCTTCTGCCAAAAATATCGCTCCACGAGCCTAAAGAAGTTTTCCCTTAAAAAAAAGTTACTCTCGAAAACCATTCTTATTACACCTATGTCTTACTTAGGTGCACAGATTACATCGTTATCTATTTATTAGTAATTATTTAATACTAGCCTCTGCCCGCGACTTCGTTCGCGTCAAATAGATACTTTGGGCTAACTATAACACGCAGCGGGAGCTCCCAAGAGGAAATACCCCCGATTTTGAAATATTCTTCATTGGTGCTCCTCTCCTATTGGGGTTAGATACCTATGGTAATAGCCTATAACCATCCTCGATAAATAAGCTGTATAACATTGAAAGAATTTTTCAAAACGGACCAGTAGTTCCAGAGATAACCCCCTACAACGTCACAAACTCACAAACTTTACCTCTTTATAATATTAGTATAGATTGGTCGTAAAATTCGCCATCTAAACATGTGAGATAGTGAAATAAACAGATTGTTTCCAATAATGTTTTGCGCTAAACGTCGTAAAATCGAAATTTATACGCCGTAACGTTGACGTTTGAAATATCGAGAACGTTTTATCGAATAATATCTTCACTAGTACACGTCGGGCCATTTATTACGGTCCAATAAATAGTTTACTATACGGGTACGCGATTATGATAGTTTATGAATAAATTTAAATGGTTTTTTAAACTTATTTTACATTATTGTAAAAAAAAATATTTATGCCTGGCCTTTGTAGCGTTTAAATGGAACGCCCAAGGGAGTGGTAAATACAGTATACCATAAATTAGTTGTTCATACTAAATTATAGCTAAATAATAATAAATGTTGCATAATTATAATCAATAATTTACCTTCCATGTAGAAGATTAGTATTAAAAAGCTAGAGAGATTTTGTTTTGTTTCTTTTGACGCGTTAATCTATACAAATACTGTGCAGATTTGAGAAATTATTTTTAAGCGTTTTTTAGACGACATCTGGCCTACGTCCCTTCCATTTCCCAGACAACATGTACGCAAAATTCCATGATGGTCGGTTGAGTAGTTGGGGCGTTAAAACGTAACAAACGAAATAACTCGAAAATGTATATCTTTCGAAGATGGTAAAGCTACATTGAAGCTATTACTGGTTTCAGCATGAATGGGTTCGCTAGTCCGGAGTAGTACCACCCGACCCACAGAAACACCGATGTGAAGCAACAGTGCTTGTATTGTTGTGTTTTGTTCGGTTAGTAAGAGCGCCGGAGGCACTCTCTTTCTCCTCTCTCGCTTTCCCTCCCCTCACAAGACACTGGCTGCCAACACACTTGCGACTCCCCTGATGTTGTTAGTGTCTATGGACGGTGGTGATCACTTGACATCAGGTGACCCACCTGTTCGCTTGCCTCCTATATAAGATTGACAGCTAACAATTTAGTAAGGAGAGTGTGTCGATAGATGGCGTTTAAAACAAATCTAATGGTTAGCTCGTTACGTGTAACTCCGTGTACAACTTATCTTTGTTCTGGACTTTTCCCGTCATAATATTTGATGATGTAGTTCTTATGAAAAAATAATAGGTTTTTGGACCTATTTTTTCAGCATGCGCAATTCTATGACGTCCACCATTTTCTAAGAAACAATAATACTTAGTCTATACTTCTAAGCTAATCTTATGAAGCTGAAGTATTTGTTTGCTAAAACGCGCTAATCTCAGGAGCTACTGTTCCGATTTGACAAATTCATTCAGTGTTTGATAGCTCACTTATCGAGGTAGGCTATAGAATATATATCATCACGCTAAGATCAATAGAAGCGGAGCACCGATGAAGAATGTTTCAAAATTGGGTTTTTTTCCTTTCTATAGCTTCTACTGAGTGTTGTAACTATTCCACGTGGACGATGTCGCAGGCAGTATAATAAAACCCAATTAGGAAATATAGATTAAATGAGCTAAACCTTTATAGGTGGTAGAGCCACGCTGATGCTATTACTGGTTTCAGCATGAATGGATTCCCTCGTCCGAGGTAGTACCACCTTCTCACAGAAAATCGACGTGAAATAACAGTGCTCGTTGCGTTTCATTCGGTCAGTGAGAGCGCCGGAGACCCACCTATCCTCACCTTTCCCTCTCCTCTTCTCTTCCTCCTCCCGTCTCCCAACACAGGTTGGTAACGCACTTGCGACTCCCGTGGTTTTCCAAGTGTCTATAGACGATGGTGATCACTTAACATCATATGACCCACCTGTTCGTTTGCCTCCTATGATATAAAAGATACATATTTTTATAGCTTTTAATAAAACCTGATGAGGTAGCGTGAAATGAGTGAAGGTTTCAATTTATGAAAGTAGAGGTATGAGTTCCCGGCTTAATTGAAAAACTGAGTGAAACCGTGACGAAGTTAAAACAAAGGGTTTAACTACGATAGTTACCGAGCTATGAAACCCGTCGCATAATATTACGAGCTCTCTCCCACGTCATGTCGCGGATGAGATGAAAATAAGAATAAAATGTGTCTAGTTAATGGTATTACCTTATTTGACGATAGTACTGACGCTGACGAAAGTGTTTGAGTTATTATTTTCCTCAATCTTTGTATCAACGCCCTCTATGTTCGGTGTCAAGCATTATTGGCTGATACTTTTCTCATGACATTTTATCAAATGACTTGTTATATTATATTTCAATTTAATACCACATGTTATTCGGGACTTCGTTCACATGACTACACTTTTCTGTCTTACAAAAAAAAGAAGGGCATGTGCAGAACTGAATGAATGAATACATATTGCACTTTTGAGTTTATATATTGACAATCTTTATGCCAGAAGATGTATTTTCTTCCAGCTAACCAGCGGTATCATTTTGAATAATAAAATATAAAGGAGCGAAAAAAAAAAGGAAAAATGTCTAAAAAATATATTAATCAAAATAAAAAAACACACACACATTCACACAAACAAAGTCGGGAGCTTAACTAGTCTATATAAATATCGAAATTGGTATAAATGAGATCAATACACCGTAAACTTCTACACCGTTTGACTATTGACGCACACGTAGGTGTTTTTTCATGGTGAGGGTTTATACTATGTTATTAGACAGTGCCTATAGATGGCGCTAAAGTATATATTATTGTTATTGAGTTTTTGGGTAACATTATTCGGTCTGTTAAATTTAAGTTGATAATTTTGGCAGATCACAGGAGCTGGTAGTATAATCCCTTAGTGAATCTATTCGACCAGTTTTCTTGTATGATTTTAGTTTGCAAAGGTGCTTCAATGGTTGTTCGTTATGTGTGGCACTTAACGATAAGTGACTGGTACCCATAGCTGAAGTAAGACATTGTAATACATTTTACCAAGAAAAATATAACACTTCATAGGCCCGAGCTGTTAAAATTATTATCCTAAATGTGACAGACGTAATGTGGTGTTTTTTAACTTGTTTGATAATTATAAGTATCACTATATGAACTGTTATATAATCTAGGATTATTTTTGGACCAGCAATAACTTAACGACTAGAGGTCAAACCCTTTCGGCTGTCCTATTTCAAAACCTAGTAAGGTGTTAAAACAAAAATTTTACAAAAGAGCGCATTAAATTAAAATAGTTCAGCTTTTCTTTTTTTTTTCGATCTGACTACACTATTGACCTAGCAAGGTCTTAACAGCTTCACCGGACTACGGTCAGCCCTTCAGAAAGGTATTTGTGTTACGTTGAAAAAAAAAATTATTTATTTAAATAAATATGTATTTTTCTAAAGGTTTTATTATTTATTTGTATGGTTTCATATTCTTTTTTCTTTTCCATTTAATTTCTAATATAAACATATGCAAAATAAATGTTCATGTGCAGATGGTGATTGGGGCGATCACAATAGATCACTACTGGTCGTAGTGATACAGGACCATTAAAGGCCTGCATAGCCCCATTCTCACGAATAAAAAAAAAAAAAAGATGATGGTTGTAAACTGTATCGATAGAGCCAGGCTGAAGCTACTACTAATTTCAGTATGAAAGGGTCAGTAGGTAATGTAATACCACCCTCTCACAGAAAAGTAACAGTGCTTGCATTGTCGCGATTCCTTCGGTCAGTGAGAGCGCCGGAGGCCCATGTCCCCCTCTCCCCATCCTTTCCTCACTTCCTCTTCCCCTCCCCACAAATACATGCTTGGAACGCACTTGCAACTCCGCTGGCATTACTGGTATCTATGGACGGCGGTGATCACTTAACATCCGGTGACTCGCCTATTCGTTGGCCTTCTATGATATAAAAAAAAATTTGCAAATAAAAGTAAATAATGCTGGAACACCGTGAAAGTTTCCCACTGGATCCGCGTATACCTAAGTGAGAGTTTTTTCTATTTTAAAACTAAACTTAAGTGCTCGATTGTACTTGGCCGGTTATACTAACGCTTGATTAGAATTTAAGTACGGACAGCACAAGTATATACATTACGCACGCTCCGAGTAATTGATAGAGGACCTTGAAATATTAAAAAGATCATTTCGTAACGATCTCACTATCTATTTAAATTTATTATATATTTATTATATCTTCTCAGTATAATATTATTGAGGATACTTAATCGACTTTTTTTTCTTCGACCTCCATTACCGTTGAGTAGTATTAGACGCATGTGTTTTTTTTTTTAATAAAAATTTTAGTGTTGCTATTAGCTCCGATATATCGGGGCTGTCATAGACATTAGGCCCTCTCGACTGTCCCATTTCAAATCTTAATAAGGTGTTAAACTAAATTTTACAAAAGAGCGTATTAAAGTAAATTAGGTCAGCCTTTCAGAAAGGTATTTGTGTTACGTAAATAAAAATACCTGGACGACCGAGCCTGGCTCGGTTCTTTTTTTTTATTGTAGCTCGATAAAGTGACTGCACTATACCTGATGGTAAGCATAGTACAATCCTAAAATAGTGGCGACCACCGAGAGACAGATCATCCATCGTCGGTCGCCGCTGTCATGCTGGCCATAATGACGAAAGTCACCTGGTACTGGATATGCACAGGCTGATCCCGAAACGCGACGCGCAAAAGCGAGTCACTATGACGGACTTTTTCTCCATGTACATGGTGGTTGCGACCCAGTCGGGCTGTAAAACCTTACCACCCCGCTATCGCCATTGCCTCGTTCGTTGATCAGCAGGGTGCACCACGTGCAGGTGAGGTTGGCTTGGGTGTCTTAAGATGTTACTTGACACCCCTTACACCCCACTTTATAAAACACTTTTAAATTAAAATAAACTGTTAGGTTTGCCTTATAATTTATCGAGGAAATCTATAGGCTTACATATCATAACGCTAATATCAATATGTGCGGAGCACCAATGAAGTATGTTTCGAAATTGAATTCCTTTCCCTTTTGAGGCTTCCGCTGATTAGCGTTAGCCTAAAGTAACTTTTGGGGTGTAAGGGGTGTCTAATAACATCATAAGACTTGAGACACCCAAGCCAACCTCACCTGCACGTGGTACACCCTGCTGAATAACGAACGAGGCAATGGCGCAAGCGGGGTCGAAGAGTTTTACAGCCCGATTGAGTCGCAACCACCGTGTATTTGACGAAAAAGCCCGTAATAGTCATTCGCTTCTACGGGTCGCGTTTCGGTATCAGCCTGTGCATATCCAACTTATTACAGGCCGGCATGATAGTGGCGACCGGCGATGGACAGTGTGTCAATCGGTGGTCGCTATTATTTTTGGATTGTACTATGCTTACCATCAGGCATAGTGCAGTCACTTTGCCGTGCTACAATAAAAAAAAAACTATTCCACGCGGACGAAGTCGCGGGCAGATGTTAGTAATTTAATATTTTTGTACCATTACATAGTATAAAACAAAATCCCCTACCGCGTCTGGCTGTTCTCAGTAAACTCAAAAATAACTAAACAGAATTTCATGCGGGTTTCACCAGTGGATAAAGTGATTCATGAGAAACGTTTTGGTATATCATTTGTCAAGAGTGTTTTTTTAATAATCAGTGCAGGACAACGTCCGTCGGGCCCGCTAGTTTTATATATTTTAAAACTCTTATTAAGCTTAATAACTTACACGAGATAGTTGGGTTCATGCAGCCATGTTCCTTAACATAGTAAGAAGAGCACTTGCTAGGTTTTGTTATGTTTTATGTATCGTGATACTTGCTATTTCACTGACTAAATTCTATTGATTATTAGTAAAATAATGAATTACTGAATCGAAAAGTTCATTAATTTGGTAGGCAGATATAGTTACTCATGTTTAAGGTTACCTTAGAAAGCTTTCCTTCGTTTTACGAATTTACATTACTGAATGTACGCGAATTCTGAAAAATTAGGGACATGCCGAGGTTCGAACCTGCGGACATCGGATAGCCATATTCAACTAGTCAAACCCCTAGACCACCACGACTTTTACTATATCAGGTGAGATTATGGTCAAACGTTAAAACTCTCTCTATATAAAATAGAAAACAATTATCATACGTATGGAAGTGCAATGCTTCAGAACGGCTGCACCTATGTGGCTAACTATTTTTTTTGTTGTGTTTGTCATTGTTTGGACAAGGTTTCGTATGAAAAGAATGTTTGACAAATGTGTGACAAACATTTCAAAAAGTGAGTGTCAGAGACAGAAGATAATAGAGAGATGTTCCAAAATATTAACAGAAACAGATAAACTCTCAATTGTTCCGTTTTCATGTTATTTCAGTATTAGCCCCTGTCCGCGTAGTAACAGTTACTTTGGGCTAATGTTAACACGCAACGGAAGCTCTCACGAGAAAAAAAACGATTTGGAAACATTTTTCATTGGTGCTCCGCTTCTATTAGTTTTAGCGTGATGATATATAGCCTATAACTGTCCTCGATAAATGATCTATATAAAACTGAAATAATTTTTAAAATCAGACAAGTAGTTCCTGAGATTACCCTCTATAATGTCAAAAACTCACAAACTACCTCTTTATAATATTAGTATAGACTAGTATAGATGAAGATTAAAAAAAAACCCGACATTAACGACAAAATTTGAACTTCGTTCTCGGTGTATAAAAACTGGTCATCTTCATCGGACTACTGAGGCGAGCGCTTAGGTACTTGACCGATGAATCGCATGATTAAAGCATCTCCCTATACAAAGTGAGTGTTGGAGACAGAAGGTAATAGGAGGGTTCAAAAATATTAACAGAAATGTTATTTCATTTTTTTTTTTATCATATAATAGGCAAAGGAACAGGCGGGTCACCTGTTAAGCGACCACCGCCGTCCATAGACACTAGCGACCCCAGAGGAGTCGCACGTGCGTTGCCAGCCTGTGTTTAGGGGAGTGGAGAGAAAGGGAGGGAGCAAGGGAGAGGAAGGGAGGGGAGATGGGTCTCCGGCGCTCTCACTGACCGAACGAAACGCAACAATGCAAGCACTGTCACTTCGCGTCGGTTTTCCTAGAGAGGGTGGTGCTACCCCGGATGAGCCGACTCATTCATGCTGAAACCAATAATAGCTTCAGCGTGGCTCTACCACCAACATTATTTGGTCTTACTATAAATGGAAGATCTGGTTTCATTTTCTTCGTTACTACAACTGAGCGAATCTGCAGCAAGTACTTAACTACTAAAAATATTTTAAAAAGGTTTCAATACGGTACAATGTATTCAAAAATCAACGTCAACTTTAAGCAACGTACAACATAATTATATATACATCTTTTATCGGTATAACGGTACCCGGTCATTATCGTAACAGCGCACCGGTATCCTGTCGATACCGGGAATCGATTTGAATCGATTGTTCGTACCCGTATACGGAGTGTATCGATGCACGTGACATGTTAACTTTAAATATTCAATATAGGCTGTATGGAAGTCGGTACCTTTGCTTGAAGAATCGGAAAAAAGTTTATATAAATTTGAGGCCACGTGTGCGGACAAAGCATCGATCACTAGGACCGTTACAATGAGTCCTGTGTTGGTATTGGGGTGTCTGCTTATGCCCACCTGATTAGCTAGCTTGAATTGAAAATATGTTACCAAGCACTGTGTTGCATATTTTTCTTGTAGTAAATTATTACTGTCATTTTCAAGTAAATAATGGTGTTACCAGTTTCTTGCGATCATTTTAATGAACTAATAAGGTGGTGGCCGTCTTGTTAGAACTTTCCAGGGAGTTATTCCAAGTCAAAATTTTGTAGGTGGTAGAGCCACGTTGAAGCTATAACTGGTTTCAGAATGAATGGGTCGGCTCGTCCGGGGTAGTACCACCCTCTCACAGAAAACCGACGTGAAGTAACAGTGCTTGCATTGTTGCGTTTCGTTCGGTCAGTGGGAGTGCTGGAGATTCTTCTCCCCCTTCCCCTCACTTGTCTTATCCCTTCCCCCATTCTCCCATCCCTCGAAACACAGTCTGGCAACGCACTTGCAATTACTCTGGTGTTGCTGGTGTCTATGGACTGCGGTGATCACTTAACATCAAGTGAGCCGCCAGTCCGTTTGCCTCCTATATGATATAAAAAAAAAGAAAAAAGAAATTTGTGTGTTACTATTTCTCATACATTCCACTTATGCACAATAACCAGACTATATTACGTAATACACCACCAATATATTACAAAATATACAGTTAAATAACACAAGATTATGAATAAAATATAAAAGATACTACATGGCATTCTGAGATCCCGCCAAAAACCCCACATGAGAATGAGTCCTTTAAAGTTGTAATTTGTAACAATCTTAATCCAAACGGTCACTTAAAATCAGGTGTAATTGTTGTCAAACAATGAAACAGTAAATATGTTAAGAAGTATATCCTAAAATGGGTTTAAAATCTCTTTTAGTAAGAGTTTTTTGTCTTTTAAATGCTTCTTCTATTTTTTACTAGCTTCTGCCCGCGTCGTCCGCGTGAAGTAGTTACTTTAGGAAAACGCTAAGATGCAGCGGAAGCTCTCAAAAGAAAAAAAATTGAAACATTCTTCAATGATGTTCTGCTTCTATTGGTCTTAGTGTGATGATGGTCCTTCAAGCGCAACGTGAAGAGACACTTACGTAGGCCGGCATGATAGCAGTAACCGGCGATGGATAGTATGTCTCTCGGTGGTCACCACTGTTTTTGGATTCTACTATGTTTACCATCAGGCGTAGTACAGTCACTTTGCCGTGTTACAATAGAAAAAAAACTTATAAGCCTTCCTCGATAAATGAGCTATCTAACACTAAAAGAACTTTTCAAATCGGACCGGTAGTTCCTGAGATTAGCGCGTTCAAGAAAACAAATTCTTCAGCTTTATAATATTGAAGTGAAACTTCTAATGCCAATTCCAACAAGGTTGTGTTAAACGTTTAACGCTACCATGGAGGCGGTATGAAAACACTATTGCGTTAAAGGTTCAACGCTCCTGGGGATGGGGAGTAGAAAGAGACGGAGCGAGATTGAATGCGTGTCACTCGAACTTTTTTTTACGATACGAAAATGCTGTTTACCTGTAAAGGTCTTTACAGCTTCACCGAACCATTGAGGCGAGCGCTAAACGCATTCAGCTGATTTGGGATGTTTGGGCGACTAACTCAAGGGTGTACGGCATACCTCGGCTTGGGCTGTCGCATGTTTTGTGCAAAAATCGCGACCTATCTGAGCTAACCTGAGCTAAGCCATCTAGATATACGTATATGAGTTATTGAAACATGCATATGTACCAAGCATGCATGCCTCGACAACTCCTATATGTATTTTGTGTCGGAAATAATCCTCTAAACTATTGTATATAGGATAGGGAAAATCATATGGCAATCGAACGCATGCGCGTATTATACCATCAATTTCTACTTCTTCCTATTTTCATTTCCACATTACGAAGTTTCACGTTTTCCGCGCTGAGGGACTCCACTTATTATTTTTTTGTATAGATTGACAGATTGACGTTTAGTGTTAGTAAATCAAAGCGAAACCTGGACGTGCAACTAGTTTAGGTGTAAATTAAAAAATGAAATTAATAAACATATTTGTTAAAAATAAACCTTAACAATAATTCTTAAGTCCAAGCATAAGGAGCTATGAGCACGATTAGTTAACGTATAAAAAACATAATAATAATTCGAATTTAGCGTCAAATCGTAAATTGATACACGATTTAAAACGGATTCTCGTTCAGACACACCCGTGATACGAAGAAAAACTGGTTAAGCGACAAACATACGACGGAAATGAACGGCCATGATTGAGACGTCCCGCGATAGGTTGACCCGAACGAGTTGTTTTTTTTTTAATGTTTTCTTATTGCAAATATTGCGCGTGCAAAATCCGCTATGTTACAATCTTAGAACTAAAATTTTAATTGTGATCTTTACCACAAAATCGCTTTAATTATGTCGCGTACATAAGCAAAGCAGTATTGATAAGAATACGCTGTCCGTCCTACGTTGAAAGGGATGTGGTCCTTTGGATTTTAATATGTATCTGGTTGCGGTTTGAACAGAATACTAGTTGTTATATAAAAATATCAAGGGTTATTCTTACAAAAGAATATTTGAAATTGATTTTATAAATATTAATAGTGTGATAGTTCCTAAAACTAGATGACCCGACCACGCGTCAGTCGAGAGTTTTCTGTCAACAAATTAATTTAAAGCACCATCTGTTCGAGACTAATGAAACTTACAATTAATAACAATAACCAACATTGATAATTATTTAATTTGTTATTAAAATCGAATAATAAATTATCCTATATCTCAAGCTTAATCACATGAAACCTACTTAGTATATTAGTATAAGACTATGGGCCATTTGAGGAAGAAGTTTTAGGCTTATCTTCTTTTACATTCGACCCTGTATCATTTTCTTAATGCTAGTTCAAATAATATAAGCAAAATTAACCTCCGCTTGGAATTCACATTGGATTTCAATGGCATCCCGTTGTTGTGGCGATGATTGTGTATAGAAATATTTGCGTCTGCATTACAGAGACATGACCGTTAGCTGACACAGCCCCGAGGGCTAATGGTTTCCGTGAAGGGACGCGACGGTTGACCCTGCCCGAGGGCCCGGCCTAAACGGCTCACTATCATGTTTTGAATGCCATTTTGCTATTTCTAGCACTACCTAACGGGATTGTTCGCGCCAGCGTTCCTTCAAACGTTCGATTAAAACTCAGTCTATGTGCGATAGACGCCATCTTTCTTCCCAGCCTGTATAAATTGTCGATTAATTGTTCAATTATTGGTCCTTCGTCTATGTTAATTCAGATGACGATAATTATTATGCTTAAATCAAGACTACTGTTAAATAATTTACGAGGGATTTGAAATATAGGCATTAAAAGGATGAAGGGTCCTATGTATATTTTTGTTCGCCTGACGTGTATGTATGTAAAGTTTCCTTTCGTTCATGGACGTGAAAGTGATATAACAAACAGATTCACAAACGAAATTACAATATGAATATTAGCACTTAAGCTACTAATTTAGGTTTATTATCTTAATGTACATATGAAAAAATTAAATTTCTTTATAAACAAGATTATTCATTTATTTTCTCTCTCCTGGGCATGCGCACTATACCGCATGACCCACTTCTCAACGGCAAGAAAATACTTTGTTGTTGAACTAGAGGTGCTTATCAAAGACGTAGTTTTAAATTAAAATCAATTGTTTGTGAAATATTGCTTAAAACATGTTATCTAAATCTATCCAGTAGGTTTTGCGTGACGCTCTCACAAGGACAGATATTTAACATTTTATTCATATAAATTGGCTGAAATTTGATTAAATCCTAATCTATATCCATATTAATATTATAAAGAGGTAAAGTTTGTGATTTTGTAGGGGATAATCTCAGGAAGTACTGGTTCGATTTAAAAAATACTTTCAGTGTTATATAGCTCATTTATCGAGGAAGGTTATAGGCTATATATCATCCAGCTAAGACTAATAGGAGCGGAGCACTAAAGAAAAATGTTTCAAAATCGGACGAAGTCGCAGTCAGGGCCAGTGGTTTATAAATATATAAGTACATTTAACTCTATGAAAGGCAATGAAACCAATATAGGAATAACGCTTTCCTGGTAGTCGTTTGAAGTCCATAAAATAACACATTTGAAATAGTATACCATTAATGGATCTAATAGCCTATCCGTCGTAAAGGTAAGTTATAATTACCATTACAATCCTAGAATTAAAGTTCATATCCTAGTACCTATGTTTCGTTTTGTATTTATTGCCCCCATTGAAATTCAGCGCTTCAGTACTGCTGTACTGCAAATTACAGATTAATTTGGCTTCTCCGTATGATGAGCGTGACATTTAATTACAGCTGCTTATATTATAATTTACTTTAAATATGTGTCCTCTTCTATGTCCTATGATCTTCTATGTATATGAAATAAGATACAATATGCAGTAATAATTTTGCAAATATCACATAATATGAAAAAACATTTCAATATTTACACAATTGTACAGATACCATCGGTGGTATTACTAAATTAAATACCTATTGAATACTTGCTTTAAAAAACTTATGTTTTAAATGCACCGCGCTCGCTGAATGTTCGCCATCTTGCTCTTTTGTCTCGCTCTAGTTAGGTTAGGTTAGACTTGCAAAAAAAGGATTACACGAACATGCCTCAGGCGAGTGCGGTGCATTTAGTACGTAACCTTTTAAAAGCAAGTATTTAATACGTATTTAACTTTTTTGTGATAACACCGCATATGTCCTATGTAGTTGTGTCACTAAATTACTATTTTATACATTTCCAAAGTTGATAGAAATGCCGACCATGCCAAGTTATCCATAACTTTGTATTAATCCAAAGAAATTATTCGTATTCAAGACTGTTTCAATACCTATAGAACACTTTTTGAATTATTCAAATCAGATATACCATTCAAAGGATATTACGAATTTAAAAATAACAATAATAAGAAATTTTCTTGTGCAAAATTGGACACTTTAATTAATCGTAACTTTTAAGTGTTAATTGGATACAAATAGTAAAGAAAATTAAGAGAAATCCATTCATAACAGGTTCCATCAAATCGCTCACAACGTGACCTTACATATTATGAAAATGACAAACATAAACATCACATCTCATGTTACTCGACTACTTTGAGAAAACCACACGGAGGTATCGAGTTACGGCGAGTGCACTGCGTTTGCGAAACTATCGTAACTCTTAAGGCTTTATGACGGAACACTGCGTTGAACTATCATGTTTCCTTGAAAGTGTTTTTGTGAATCAATTGTATTGTGTTTAAGCTCTTGATTTACAATTGTAGATGATTACTTAATTCAACTTTTTTTGGCGTAAAACTTCTATTGTAACGGTAAGAATTGGATAGTATAAAACGAAAATTTGTAACGAAAAAGAGATAGCTATAAATATATATATATATCGGTTTTAGGCTGTGAGAGAATGATATAGTATATTTTTAATGTACTCGAAGTATATACAAAGAGAAAGAGAGATTATAGAACATTATTTTTTATTGGTTCTTGTGACTATCGCGCACTTTTAAAAATTATGCTGCTATATATTATTAACATTGTTAATATATTGCTCTTTACATTTTATTTCAGCTGAATCCAGTTTTAATCGTTTCTAATGTTTTATTATATTTTTCAATATCTTCATTTTCTACATGTAAAATATGAAGATTATAATAAAAAAATGAGTGCGTGTAACCGTCACATGCGATTGAATTAAACCTTATTAAATATTTTCGAATAGTTTATAAACAAATCAATTAAAGTTAAAAAAATATATGTATTAATAAAAAATATATATAATTCAATAATAACAAAAACCATACAATATAATTATGTATATATGTGCACGCGACCGTGCTGCCATCTGGTGTCAGTGTAAGTAACAAATTAACTCAAAGCTTTATTATAGTGCCACATATCAGCTAATTCGAAAGATAGATAAGACAGGCAATATTATTAGCAACTCTTTGTTAAAAAATATGGAAAAGTACGAACCGACTACTATGGTAATTAACGAATTGAGTTAATTATGATCTAATAGTAGTTTTGGTTATGTTTAATTATTATCTAACCGGATGGTACAGAAACGCGACGTCATATTGCCGTAACGGACTTCCGTTGCATTGTGCCCCAGTTACCTCCATGTCGCACTTAAAGAAGTTTTACTTCAAAAAAAAACCTTATGGGCGGCAAAATTTGAACATCGCTCTCGGTGTACAAAGGCACGAGATGACCCTATACGATATAGTTTTTAATTCGATAGAACAATGCTTTAGTTCGCTCAAAATATCGTTGTTTTTCAGAGAATGCACGGATAAACTTAACAAACAAAACCCTTTCTAAATACAATATTCATCCCATATCGTTATTTCATTTCCGAGATATGTGGAATAAATTTTAGGAATTAAATTTTTTTAAGTTTTAAGCTTAGACGCCCGGCTTGCAGAGACTTCTGTATAGTAAGGAGAAGTGACGCGATTAAAGTGACTCTGTTATAAACACGCAGTATAGAATTACCAATGTTGTGTCAATTGTCACTTTCGTAATACCAACATCTATTGTTAAAGTTTCGCAATAGCTATATTCATACACAAAGAGCAAGTGCCTATTGAATGAGCGGTCGACTTACGGATCAAAACATCGAGGTACGGACTTCAAGTTAAATGTATAAAAGTGGAGATTCAATTTATGAAATTACTAGTTATTAGACATTAGATTTAGATTAGAAATTAGCTACCTGTCCTCGAAAACAGTTCCTTTTTTATGAATTTAAAGTACCTTGTTTCGTTTTCTGAATCTCTGACAAGCTGTAATCAATAATTTATGATTATCTGTTAAATATTTAAGATTTGAAATAACAAATGATCAAACAAAAATACAAATTTATAATATTAGTTAGATCACAAACATATATCTCAATAGCCTCTGCCCGCGACTTCGTTCGCGTGGAATAAAGATATTCTTTTTTTTTTTCTCGAAATGACTACGCTATTGACCCATCAAGGTCTTAACAACTTCAACGGACTACTAAGGCGAGCGCTTAAGGCACTCAGCCGATTTTATTATGGCAACCAGCTCAAGGGTGCACGGCACACCTCGGCTTGGCTGTTGCCTGTTGCATGCAAAATCGCGACCTATCTTAGCTAGCCTAGCTAACTATTTATATATGTATGAGTTGTTGAACCGTATATGTGTACCAAGCATACACGCCTCAACAACTCTTCCATATATTTATTATCGGAAAATTGAGAGTGAATAAGGGTATTCTGTATTTGTGAAACGCAGCGGATGCTTTCAAGAGGAAAAAAAACCCCGATTTTGAAACATTCTTCATTGGTGTTCGGCTCCAATTGCTCTTAGCGTGATGAGATATGGCCTATAACCACTCTCGATAAATTAGCTATATAAGATTGAAAGATTTTTTTAAATCGGACCAGTAGTTCCTGAGATTACCCCCTACAACATCAAAAACTCACAAACTTAACTTCTTTATAATATAATGTTAGTATATATTACATAATTGAATATTTTGGGAAACTTTTGGAGTTCAGTATGCAGAAGAGAAAATGATACGTTCTCGCAATGTTTAGTTTATAATTTTATTTTTAAATAATTATTTCATAGTATAATTACAAGATTATTAAATTGATCTTCAATTCAAATTTGAATGACTGCCGTATTTGTAGACTTACATAAAAATAATTCCAATTTGTTAATCCATTAAGGAGTTATGAAATTTCAAACTTAGAACAAAAATCATATTTTATGGGTAAACAGTATAGAACTGAAATGTGACAATTCTGAATGTTATTGAGTTACAATTTTAACAGTATTTATTTTCCTCATCCTTAAATATATTCTAGTAGTAAATTACAAACAAAAATACGCAAACGGTCATAAGGATTGCCAACAGCAGTGAAAACCTAAAACAATGAAATAACTGTGTTCTCTTCTGTATTTTTAAATCAAATGTAGTATGAAAGTTTTTTTTTAATGTCATATAGTAGCCAAACGGGCTGGCGGGTCACCTGATGTTAAGTGATCACCGCCGTCTATAGACACTAGCAGCACAAAGGGAGTCGCAAGTGTGTTGCCAGCCTGTGTTTAGAGGGATGGAGAAAGCGAGAGGAGAGGGGACGGGAAGGGAAAGGGAGGTGGTCCTCCGGCGCTCTCACTGACCGAACGAAACGCAAGAATGCAAGCACTGTTACTTCACGTCGGTTTTCTGTGAGAGGGTGGTACTACCCTGCGCGAGCCGTCCCATTCTCTCTCTCATGGCTCTACCACCTAGAAACTATACTAGTAACCTGTGTAACTGTACAGCAAAATTAAGGATTATGGGTTAATGGAAAATACATCACCATCTATATATATGCTAAGCTATAATATCCAAACCAATTCGACTTTAATCAGCCCTAACGATGCACTCATCAACGAGCTCCGTGATTTTCAACGTGTATGTACGTAAATCGTAAATCTGGCTCAATTTATATAAATTGGATGTTCCTGCTTACTTAACTCAAATAGGAGTCGTGATGATTCATTATTTATCTGATACGTGCACCGGGCATAATAATCGGCCAACACGAATGACCTTTCCCCTACATACTGGTCAATATCTCATTAACGGGACGTTGCGAATGTTGTGTGGTACAAGGGACGAACTTAAAGAGAGGCTACCATTTTAAATGAAAAATTATTCAGATTCAACATTGAACGAGAATATACTATCATGCTTGGGCGAGTGACCGGCTGAATCGAGTATACTCTGCTTCATTTGGTTCAAAAATGAACAAAAGTATACCATCACGCTCGGGAGAGTGACCGGCTAAATCGAGTATATTCGGCTCCACTCCACGTGAACCACGTTTTTCATTTCTATGGTATGATCATAAGCATATGCTAATATATATAAATACATATAAATCTATATAGATATTTGCCTCTTCTATATCGCCTATCAATCATTTTGCTTATAGATATTCATTATATATCTTCTATACACATAATAAGACTGAAAATCTAATGGGTCTGTATATTTTAGATTTTTTTTTAAATTGTTGTAGGTGCTTGGAAATATTTATTTATTCATACAAAAATCAACAGTTAATTAATAATTCAAATTTATATATATGTAGTTATTACAATATTGGTTTACCAAGGGGTTTCCATCATATAATAACTAAAATAGATATGCATCCCTAACAATCTGTCACTTAGGGCTTATAACAAATACAAATAAGTAACAGAGTACATTTCCATCATTTTTAGAAATGTATGTTTGTTTGAACACGCATTACTGTAAAAGTACTACGTTCGCGCATTAAATCTCGAGAAAAGAATCATAAAGCATATCCTCGAGTAAAATTAAGTCTTGGTTTGATTAAAATCGGTGCACTCTATCAAAACTTCTTATAATATTAATGACGACGCGACATAAGTACCAGAGAAAAGTAGATGGACTTAATACACTTCGATGATTTTATTAGCCACGGTATTCTTACATTAGGTTCGAACGCGGACGGAGTTGCGGACACAGCTAGTATTTAATAAGTATCCACGCGTCTTCGCGTGCATTTTCTTATTATTTAGTATAATAAATAGTTTAGTTAAATAATCTCTGGGTTAGAATATCTACATACACTAATTTTCATGACGATCGCCATGTTGCGGCAAGGGATAAATTTCTTCATGAAAAAACTTATCAAAATCAAAAATATATTCAATTTAGGCCCTGAAAAGGCGCTTATATACATCTAAATTCTGATGCAAGCCCAGTACGGTATATCACGCTTACTAGCATGTCATGACACGAAGTCTCCTGCCAAAAAAACCGCTCAACGCGCCTAAGGAGGTTTTAAATTTTAAAAAAGTGTGTGTGTGCTTGTGTTATACTTCTTTGGCTTAACAATGTAAAAATCTTATCTTTCGCCTTATTCTACGTTTGTAGAAAAAACGACACTAACAATAGAAAAAAGGTATTATTATATTGAAAGTTTTAATGCAAAGAAACAAAATGTTGATTAAAGCTAACTTCATGGTGTCGGTTTTTCGTGACGGTGTGCGCGCGGATCGTGAAAATTTTCTCTCATAATTTTTCCCTATAACTTCAAAAAACAATTTACTTACACAAGACACTGATGTCGTAACAAAACCACTTATAAAAAACATGATTTTAAACAACCAGCTTTTTCTTATATCTTGTACCACAACCCAAGTCGAGTTCAAAGGTCTAGTCTCTGGTCTAGTGTTACTGTGTTCGCCTAATCTTTGTGTTATAATGTTACTAGAACTTGCCAATTTACCATCGTAACGAGTACTATGGAATTCAATATATTCACACATTACCTCTTCAAGAGTATACAGGATTTGTTGTTTTGTGTTATTTTGCAGTGTTATAGTTCTTACAAATACCATAATGTCAAGATAATGAAGATGTTAATTGGAGTATGGTATTACATACATTTAGGGCACTGCTAAATTGTCTTAGAGAAAGGTGCTTTTGAACACACGTTGTTCGTTTCATATCTATCTATATATTAGTACGTGAAGCGAATACTTTGTACCCCTTTTTAAGCGAATTGCGCGAACGGATGATCGTGAAATTTGGCATAGTTAAAATTTATATGGAAGAGAAGTGCATGAATCTATTTTTTATATAAAATGCTTTGGAAATATATTAAAATAAATATTACGCACACTACTGCTTGAGTGACACAGAACATATACACACATGTAAATGAAAAAGACGTTTCGCCATCGGTCATTTTACTCTTACGTTCCGATTACCTTTTTGCATCCTATATTCTATATTTTTAACATTTACCTACGTTCTATACCTACATGTAAATATACACCTTGAAATGAACCGGTCAAATTGTAGTTTAATTTTATAAGGATATAACACATAATATGTAAATTAATGATATGAATTAATAAGTAATTATAAATAATTTATCTCTATTCAATTTATGGAATAACTGAAATAATTATTTGTTCTCTTTGGTCTTATTAAATGTAAAAATGAATTATGGTTGAATTTCGACCACTAGGCGACCACTAGTACCAATAATGTCAATTAACATTAGGTAAACTGCATTTTTATTTGTTGATTGCAAGAATATTTGAACGAAATCACGAGTATCTCCAGATTTATATTTTTAAGTTATTCATGGTTTTTTTTTAAATGATCGTATAAAAATGTTTGATAGGCATAAACGAAATGTCTAATTTAAATGACATTCCATTAAACTGTTCGACATTATACAGACATCAAAAGTCGAAACACGCGATACAGGAAACCGGTTCGCGCTAGAATTTTAACCTAACATAAGCCTTAGTTAGATATAACGTTAGATTTTATCACGAAATAAGTTATAAAATACTGAATCGTACGTGTCGCGTTTTCGTCGATTGTAACGGTTTTTCAAATTCAATTTAAAAAAAAAAACAGTCACCGTCATTTTTCAATTTCAGCACGTATTAGTCTACTTATTTATATCTAGTTTCATATATGCGCAGTATTTTATGAACTAAAATACTTGTGACGTTAACTGTGAATCGTCCTTTTATCTTATTTTAAAATCTGATTGTATAAACAAACTTTAATCGAGTTTTTGGCGGGATTTTAGTCTGTCATGTGGATTTAACATTTTATTCATAATCTTGTGTTATTTGACCCTATATTTTGTAAATTTGGTGGTGTTTTA
Source organism: Antheraea mylitta (assembly GCA_014332785.1). Lineage (NCBI taxonomy): Eukaryota > Metazoa > Arthropoda > Insecta > Lepidoptera > Saturniidae > Antheraea > Antheraea mylitta. The sequence continues at coordinate 1,650,322 of JACEII010000103.1, read as the reverse complement.
TGTAATATAGTTAGTTTATTGTGCATAAGTGAAGTGAATGGAAAATAATACTACGGGGTATGAAATTCTGAAATACCGCAAAAACTCCCTGGAAGATTCTAACATGGGATCCATCAATCTTGTTAGAGTATTGACTCACACGACGCTTAATATTGAAAAAATCGCACCAAGCTTGTGATATTATTGACTACGCGACAATGGCAGTAATAATCTTAAAGATGATTGCCAAAAATAAAGTTAAAAAAAATCTGTAATCTCAATTCAAGAGTTTTAGCTACTTCACGTCCATTTGTTACATCGTCTCCCTTAAGTTTTTAGTTTCTCGAAGAATGTTCTTGACAATGACAGAATTGTAGAATAATATTACAGGAAGATTCATAAGTAAATCCTAGACATAGTTTCAAACTGATCATCCCATGTTCCTAAGTCAGTTTTACAACAAAGTTGCAAAGAACATTACCGATTTGCCGGTATTGCCGGATTGTAAGTTGTAACACCATGTCAAACGGGTTTCAATGTCTACGGGCTATTATAGGGTGGATAGACATGTGAACGATGGTGATGTCTAGAATTGACACCTCTCTCTGTGCATCGGCCCAAACGATAAACCCGTTCGAGTTACTTCTTGATAATGAGTTCTCTGTCTGTGTCTGTTAGTTTTGATGCCTTATAGGGCCTAAATTTTATAAAGTATTTTTGATTTCGATTCTTGAATTTTGGAAGTACAGATTACATTTTAAAATGTGAGCGCATCACTAGGTTATCAATATCAATTGATTTCGATAAGAAGTGGCCTTCTCATATTGTAATAATGAACGGTGAAAAAATTAATTAAAGACCGTTTCATTTGTATTGAATACTTTTTACTTGTTAACACGTTTTTAGATTCATTTGAGAGTTGTTACACTACAGATAGTTTTATGTTCCTAGAACGACATTACGTTATTAATTAAACATATATCACCTGTGATCTATCACGACCAGTTTATATTTCGCATGTAATAACTAACAAAAACCTCGATTTATCACGGACGTCATATAAGTTAAGGTTTCAATTTTATAATAAACACCAACTCAATCGACGCGTAAATCAGAAGTAGAATGGGATTAAAATTGACTCAATTTTTTGACGTGATAACGTCTTATAAATCAATGAACGCTGGCTGCACGCACGAAAAAGCATGACTCGTTGTGACGTTCAGCCTGAGCCGAGCGTGCAAGCGTGAGCGTGGCACAAGCGAAAGAGAGGCGCGATCGACCTAAGCGTTCCGTTTGTGATGTATCTCTATCTCTCTCCCACTCCATCCGCAAAATTATCGTACGTATTCCGCTTTCACAGAAAACCAATTTTTCGATTAAATGTTGTTACGCTGATGTTCCAGTGTTCTTGTTTGCTTTGTTTCTTACGCATAGCTTTATCATCGCACGATAGGATTTTGCGAAGATGATATATCCGCGTGCATTTAAATCACGCTCAAATTATATGTAACATGCATTTTGGATTCAGTTAATTGGCGTTACACGTGATTTTTCGTATCACTTGTTATTTAGCCTGCGTATGTAACTGTATGTGGATAATATTTAAAAACTAAAAAACATAAAAGTTATATAAATAGTATATAGTTCAATTTAATTTTTTCAGATTGATTTACACGCCGCAAGAGCTACCTGACTCACCCGCCTACTGTTTATAAGGTAAATTCAAGTATGAATAAATATAATTGAGGTTTTTCTTCAAGATGCGTTATGGTAGGAATAATCACAGAACATAGTCAATGGTAACAATAAACAAAACAGTATTGCGCTTTGATGAGATACAATTGTAGACTACCTTGCATGTTGCTTCACGAGTTGTAATTCTAAATTATGGCTGAAACAATGATGTTTTTCATAGTTTATAGTGTTTTTTTTTATATTGTAGGGGGCAAATGAAAAGGCGGGTCACCCGATGTTATGTGATCACCACCGTCTATATACACTAGCAATACAAGGAGAGTTGCAAGTACGTTGCCGGCCTTTTAAACAAGAATACGTTCGTTTATAGTGGTGTTTAGCGTTGGGTCACAATCTCAACTAATTGTCAATGTTGATTATTGTTATTAATTGTAAGTTTCACCAGTCTCAAACAGATGGCGCTTTAAATTAGTTTCTTGACGGAAAATTAAAGGACCGCTTGTTATAGATATCTCATAGATGGCGCTATTTTTTGGATTTTGAAGTTATTTTTCAACTACGGTTTATTTTATGATGCACGTGTTTTTCAGTTCAACAATAATACAGCAACGCGTGGCCGGGTCAGTTAGTAACAACAAGTACAAACTTTCTAGAATACCTAAGTGACTATGTATGCGCATTTAAAAATCTTTGATGGAATAAAAGTAAGTGGTGAGGTTAGGTTTAATTTAAGTCAGTTTTAAAACCTGATAAAAACCTAATTCTTGCAGAATATTAATATGATATTCATGTCAACCAGGTTTCAAAATATCTATCCCATTCTCATGCATTGTTAGAGAGAGATAGAAGGAAGCATTAAGTCCGTGAAGATGAGTTTCTATTCTTAATTTGCTATTCCAGTGCCTTACATTTATTTCTATGGTAAATATCTATGTTGTGCGTAGTACATTATAGACAGAAACACGAGCACCGCTACGGCGCTGCTATTAAAGATAAACCCCGTTAAATGCGAGCTCAATTAACGTTAAATTAGACGCTCATCTCAATCAATTCCGGGCAGGGACGGTGCGTGGTCCAAGTCATAAACGATTATATAAATTGTAATTGGAACAATTAAATGTGTTGAATTTATATAGTAAAGAGTTTGCGTAACCTGTATGCACTTTTATAATGTAATTGTGCAAGTTAAAATCAAAAATACTTTATTCAATTTAGGTTTTAAGAAGGCACTTATAAACGTCAAAACTACCACTGGTTCGGAAAACAACCCAGTCGTCGAGAACAACCAACAAGAAACTCTATCTGGTATATTTATTTAACTTATATATGTATATATAATATTTAGAATACATTACACCTTACAATCGTTTTTAGTAGATGAACAGAGATGAGTCAATTCCAGACATCACCATCGTTCATATATTAATACATTCTATAACAGCCTTTTGACACCAAAACCCGCATGACATGGCGCTTAAAGTCACGATCCGGGAATTCGGTAATCTGTTTTGGGACTATGTTGTAAAACCAAACACTATTCCCTAAAAAACTGTTACTAATTTTACTGAGTCTGAAACGTCGAATAACCAGTTTGTTAGTTTTTGGTATTTAGATCATACCGTTATTTTTTTACGAAATCCAGCTTTTCAAAGATTTTGCGGACGTTCATTATATTATCAAGAATGTATTGGGAGGGTAGAGTGAGAGGAAGACTGGTAGAATATGTTTTTCTTATAGGCGAGTATTTGATAACAATTTCATCTGATAGTTAGATGATGATGGGTTTAAGATTATAAACAAGTTAAAACTTGAGCGAGATTGGTTCTTAAGTGCAGTTGCCAGATCATACCAACATATGGTTTTCAAGGTGGTAAAGCCACTCTGACGCTATAACTGGTTTCAGCATGAATGGGTCCGCTCGTTCGGGGTATTACCACCCGACCCACAGAAACACTGGCGAGAAGTAATAGTGCTTGCATTGTTGCGTTTCGTTCGGTCAGTGAGAGTGCCGGAAGACCGCCTCCCTCCCTCTTACCTCTTTTCCTCTTCCCCCTCACCCCTTTCCCATAAACACAGGCTAGCAACGCACTTGTGACTCCTCTGCTGTTGCTGGTGTCTATAAACGGTGATGATCATTTAAAATCAGGTGACCCACATGAACGTTTGTCTCATTTGTTATAAAAAAAGATGCTTTGCGACAGACTTTCAACTTGAGGATAGTAGCTACGTAGACTAATAAAACGCACTTTTGTAAAGTCCTGTTGTAAAAGTGTCATTAAAATTGGTTTAACTGTTTTAAAAATAAGCCCAGGGATAAAGAACAAACGCAACAATTTCTTGTTTGTACGTAATTTTAACGGGTCCCTAAAAAGATTGATGGTACATAAGCCATGATAAAAGGTATCATATATTATGCCAAGCGCGTTCCGATGTATGGCGCGTCTCCGCTTTCCAGTACGCGTGGTTGATGTCCAGTGTGAGTCAGCACATCGTAAAACAAATATATTACGAAATTTGAATCGAGAATCACTTTACCCACACGTCGTACATAATTATGAAAGTCATGTCCATCAAACCGATGAACTGGTTGGTTTTGTTTTTTTTTTATCAATCGACTGAACCACATTCTATCGTGAGGCGTGCAACCTTCACAAATTCGTACTTAGGTTGTGCAACTATTTGTTTATATTGTTTCTCATATAGCTTAATTAAATGATTGTGGTTTTGTAGATGTTTAATTTTCACTAGTTTATCTGGGATATAGTCTTCCAAGTCAGTCAACATCAGTAACATCTTTTCAATTAAATGACTATTTAATATCAGTTGGACTTAAAGCAACTATCTCTCTTTGTTTGTTACCTTTGTAATCGTCCGGGGTAGCACCACCTTCTCACAGAAAACCGACGAGAAGTAACAGTGTTTACATTGTTGCGTTTCGTTCGGTCAGTGAGAGCGCCGGAGACCCATCTCCCCTCTCCTCTCCCTTCCACTCTCCCATTCTGTGCATTCTCCCAAACACAGGCTGGTAACGCACTTGCGACTCCTCTGGGGTTGCTAGTATCTATGGACGGCGGTGATTGCTTAGCAACAGTTGACCCGCATGTCCGTATGCCTCCCATATGATATTAAAAAAAAATGTTCCTGTGTTCTTTCTGTGCCCTTAACAATACAACATTTTAAAATGATCGTTTGAGTAACTTCGTCCACGTGGATAACCTAATGTAAAAAAACAGTGATTAATGAAATCATCTAAATGTATTCAATCCATCTACTTATCTCTCGTACTTAAGTTGCGTCGACATAAAAATTAGAATAAATTTTGCTAGAGTGAATGCAGTAGTTCATCAGTGATGCATGGTCAAAGAAACAGCCAGGACAGGCAGATAAATTGACAGACATTTCTAAAAATCATTGAAATGTATTTGATTCATTATTCCAAAACAGCTGCAATTCACAAAGATTTAAAAATTTACACATTAGATTTACATTTTTATTGTGTGTATAGAAGATGTATAGATTATAATGTTAGCCAAGATGTGGGGTTGTTGACATACTACTTTAACATGAATGTGTACGGACGTGTGTTCGTACGCTAAGAATGCATTTTTTTTTAAATGACACAGTATTTACAGATGCCTCCTTATGAGACATGTAATTTATATCTTCACATATTCCATTTTGGAGTGTCTGTGAATATTCACATTTCCATAAATAAACTAAAATACTATTATTACTCAACAATTTTTAATTTATTTATTTCCTTACTTTTTTTAATACTGTTATACACCTTCGGTACCGTAACTTGCATTAGGTTCCAACTGAAAATCAGCATCGAGTGCTTCCTATGATACTGTAGTTTCAGCTGAGCTTAAGCACCCATTCTTAAAGCCGAGACGTGCACTTTTGTGTGTCTTCTATTGTGTTCTGCATTATGAAATGATTTCTTCCTTTCCGAGATTTGACTAAGGAAAAAAAATTAAGTCGTCATGGGACGCCAGGCAGATGTGAAACACTGAAATTATTTTGAATAAATTATATACATAAAATAATAGATAACGACAGGGATCAGCTATGGAATAATGAAAAGATAAAGCATTACAAATTTGTTCCATAACATTACATAATTATTAATGTTTATTAAATACAAAGTGCAGGCGGGTGTATTTGGCGGTATTTATCAAAGGGTGCTACATTGTCGGGGCATGCCGCGTAACGTTAGTACAACGAATGACATACAAAACAGTTTGAATCTTATAAGTATACAAATAGGGTTGCAAATGTTTTTGAGTATTTCGTTTAAGTACGTCTTTGCGTCGTCACACCAACAATCAGGTTAACCCTCCGCCTATAGACATTTCACATCAAAAATGTAAAATGTATTTGAGATACAAGTAAAGAGAATATCTGGTGTAAAGCTTCTAACTTGTACCAAGCACGAAACTCGGTCATCCAGGAAGAAATTAAGTGTAGAAACCACTTTAGGTACCAGATAAATCGGAATTGCATGTCGGTGAGGTGTTAACCAGCGTTGACCGACGTTGACCAACGCTTCGTTTTGAAATAGATTACCTTAAAACGACCACAGTCTATATTTTAACCTATGTTATTTACACGAATAAAACACTGTACAGGGAAGTCTCTATAATTGAAATGGCAAGGGAAATGCAAAAAATATCGAGTTTTTTTTTTCTCGAACTGACTATGCTATTGGCCTTAATTCTTTGGCCTTTACAGCTTCACCGGACTACAAAATATCGAGTTAATGAGTTATCGCCTTAAAAATAGTTTCCAGGTATAAAGAATTTTACTGCTATAAATGCGACTTAGGCGCGATTTCTATTTACATATATTTTTTAACGTGTAGAGTCAAATTTTAATAACAGTTCGAACTTTAGTTTTATAGTACATATACACCTACGTATTAAAACAAATTATATATTAAAAGTTTAAGTTACAAAGTCTAAACAATTCGAGATACTGAGTATTTATACGTTCAGCGTAATGGACTCGCCTTTTTTTGACTTAGTGAGCAATACTACTTATAGAAATTTCACTATATTTATAAAATACAAAATATTCAATACAAATAGTATAAGTAATTGACATATTAATAATCAGATAGAAAAAAAAATCCTGTGGTACAAGGTTATACCTTAAAAAAACAAAATCCGTCACCATTCCAACGACGTTGGTAGCTCATTGCTATGGCCTATTAGAAATGGTTCCACGTGCTCTCATAAACTCCTGAGATATCACTTCCACTACCAGGAATTGCAACAGTGATAACTTTATAGCCTACGCATACATACATGTATATTTCGTTGAATTAGGTCTTAAGCGACGTAGTACGTTCACCCCAATAAAGCTGGGTGCAAAATTTACACTCGGGGCCAATAAAAAAGTACGACACAATAAATACTTACTATTAATTTTCTGCTCGCGTGTTTGAGGTGATATAACGAACGTGTGAATCTCATCCATTGTTATATTAATGTTTTTATAATAATTGAGTACAATAATAGAAGTCGTTTTATACGTAACCGTTGTCTTTCGTGTCAACGGTAATGACTTGGTAAATTAATTGTAGAGTTCAATGACTCAATTATTATTTAATAGTAACTTTTGCTGTGGCTTTGGTCGTCTTAATGTACACTTTATAAATAAAATACAGCCAAAGTCAATTACTAATGATGTAGCTTCTGTAAGTGCAACAATTTCTTAAATTGGTTAATTATTTTTTGACTTTATCTATATTATCTATACTCAGTGTAATCTCAGGAACTACTGGTCCGATTTGTATAATTCTTTCAATGTTATATAGCTCATTTATCGATAATGGTTATAGGCTATATATCATAACGCTGAGACCAACAGGAGCGGAGCACCAATGAAGAATGTTTCAAAATTGTTTTTTTCCTCTTGAAAGCTTCCGCTGCATGTTAGAAATAAAGAATATCTTTATTCCACGCGAACGAAGTCGCAGGTAGAGGCTAGTCAATTATAAACAAAAAATCAAATCGTTTCCTTTAATAATAGTAACATAGAAGATTAAATTTTGTAACTTTAGTTGGTCGTTAGTAATTTTTTTCTAGATTTAGCGTGGCAGCATCTCAGGTGATATCGTCATTTTCTATCAAGTGCTATTGCTCTCAATCGCTAAAGGCCCGCATAAGAAGTGATTCGCTATTCTGATTTCTTCTATTTTTAAATATGCTTTATCTCATTTCCCAAATTTTTTATCTCATTTCGTCAACAGAAAATTAATAACAAAATAAGGGAAATAGAACTGTGGATCATATTTAGCATTCTTCTCGAAATACTATGATAATTTATAAAGTTAAATATATCAAGTAACATAAAAAGTATAGGTTTCATCGATAAAACAAAGTTTTGATGATATTTCTAATATGTCATGAAATACACAAGCATTTAATTTCGTAAGACGATGTGAACTAGATTCGTTATATGATATATGGAAAAAATTATATAAATGAAATTTCACAGTTGTTTGTTTAAAAATATGGCTGATTTATTGATATGCAAATAATCAGTTATTTATAAATATGTATTATTCAAATTATACACATGATTACGAATTGGGACAGAAAAGAAAATAAATAAATTCAAATGCGTTTATTTACATCTTCATATAGTAGTTCGGATTGTCGATATATAAAGAAATATATTCTTTATGATTTTATTATCCACGAACAGTTGCATTGAAGTGTGCTTTAATATCTGTTCATGTCATCTCGTATTAATAATATGACATTGACATCCTAATAATATTTGAAAAAGAACTACGGAAGGTGAAGGTTGAATGACATTGAAAATGGAGACGGACGTGCTAATTTTTTTTTCTAAATTTAATACAATAAAAAATAAAAACTTGTAATAGTTTATTCAATTAAAATGATACCTAATTCTGTAGAAACAGGTACAGAGATACGCACAATAGTTATTAATGATGCAACATATTTAAATGTTTTACATTATAGCTATATTAATAGTAAAAATATATTAGTTCGTCCACATTTATTTGTAATTCAACTACTATTTAGTGACGAGTTATAGTCACAATAAAAAAATATCGATTTGTGCCAATTTTTCGTAAAAATCAGTTAAATAGTATAATCGCTTAAATTTCATTGATACACAAGATACCTACGCTCAATTATACATGTAAATGGTCGCCTAGCGGTGGTAATGCGACTATAATTCTTTTTTTATGTTTCAATATTGTTGTCACTCTTTTGTCAAAAAGTGTATTGTAGATTAATAAACAAAAAAGATCGTTAACTATAATGAATATTAACTTATGGGATAAAGGCTTCCATTAGTCGATGTTAAATAAAAATTCTAATTGATTTCAATTTTTTATTGTAAACATTAAAGCTCGTCACTATCTACTGAACAAAAGAAAAATGGTTAAAAGTTAAAAAAAAAACAAGAGGAATATATACTTAACTGTTTTGTGTCTGTCTTTTTTTTAACATTGACAAGTCGAAGCCTTTAATCATGAGTTCATATTCATCATGCCTAACGATATTTTTGTCTACTAACCTATAACACACTCTTTGGCAAAAAAATGTCAAATATTAAGATTTTAAAAAATATAATAAATTTGTGAGTTTGTGATGTTGTGACGGTGAAGGGGGTAATCTCAGGAACTATTGGTCTGATTTGAAAAATTATTTCAATATTATATACCTCATTTATCTGGGATGGTTATAGGCTATATATAATCACGCTAAGAAGCGGAGCACTAGTGAAGAATGTTTAAGAATCATGGATTTTTTTTTTGCTCTTCAGAGCTTCCGTTGCGTGTTAGCGTTAGTTTACTATTCCACGCGAACAAAGTCACGGGCAGCGGGTAGTAAATAATAAAACGGTGGCCACTTAAAATTAGGTAAATTGCATACGAGTTTGCTACTTTATAAAATAAAATAGGTATCAGCATTTCAAATAAAAAAATCCATTGAAATCGGTTAAAAGTCGACGAAGATACATAGAAAAAACTGAATGAGAATCGAATAAGCGGTATTTTCTTCATATTTACCACTGCCACGTATAAACGATTCAAATAAAAATCATTAAATTTGGTTCACAATTAACGAAATTATCGGTTAACATACATAAAAATTAAAAAAAAATGTAACCTCCTCTGTTTTGGAAGCCAGTTAAAAATAAAATTTATACAGATCATTGAAACACGGCCGGCAGTGTAAACGCGGTGTGGTTATAAATCCCCGAACGCATCAGCCACTCGTCAACAATAACGGTTTGAACCAGTCCTGGTATTAACTCTCAACTGATATTATAACAGGTCGGTATACCTGTAACCTCAGGTTAAACTGTAATTTATTTTTATCCATTTACACGGACCTCTCTACCGTCTGCGTACTGTTGAAATAACTCGAAATACCGACCTCGCTAAAAATTCTGACCGCTCTGGATATATAACTGCGTAGAACAAAAGTTGAGGTATACATACGTATTATATTATGGTATAACATGGAGACAAGGTAAATGATGTCCATTATAATATTTTAACTTTGCGTTATATTAAAGTGCTCAAATGTAATGTGTTCGGACTAAGTTCAAGTCTTATGTTTCTAAATAAAGAGAGGTTGCTAAAATTAGGTCCCGCATCATCCTAAAACAACCCTCGAAACATTATTATGTCGACATTATATCGTTTTTAGAACCTGAAATCTATATTAATATTATAAAGAGGTAAAGTTTGTGAGTTCGTGACGTTATAGGTGGGTAATCTCTGGAACAACTGGTCCGATTTGAAAAATTCTTTCAATGTTATATATCTACCTAGTTTATCGAGAAAGGTTATGGGCTATGTATCATCACGCTAAGACAAATAGGAGCGGTGCCCTAATGAAGAATGTTTCAAAATCGTTTTTTTTCCTCTTGAGAGCTTCCGCTGCGTGTTAGCGTTAGCCCAAAGTTACAATACCACGCGGACGAAGTCGTGGGCGGAGGGTAGTTACCTAATAACGTAGGAGCGAATTCGAATATTAAACTGATATTAAATTTACACTGAGCTTGAATTTTCAGTGAAGAAAATGTTTAGGTGTAATGTGTACTATGTAGGGATGATTGATATTCATCGATGTTGAAGAAACATCGACGTTTAGCTGAAAAACATTGATCTTTTGATGTCGATAATATCGACACATCGATTTTTTGATTTCGATAACATCGGCGTTGTGAGAACGTTTAGCTAGAGACTAGAAAATTATCAAATTTGTAAGCCGTACGAATAGTTTTTTCTTTGGACCTTTCTTTGACCTTTTTTTTCTTCGCTGACCTCTGTTTTTACAGACAATTTTAATTGCTGGCAAAAACATTGATGATTTCAGACATCGATGTTTTTCTAATATCGTTCATCCCTAGTACTAAGTCCAAATTCTATGCTTACGCATAGAGGGTTGTCAAAATTAGGTTTCTCATTATTTTAAAATAACCTTCAAACCATTATTGCGTGGACATTATATCACTTTAAGAACCTGAAATTATCTAATAACTTAATAATTTAGGCAGACACTTGCTCAAAGGAAAACAAGTGGGATACGATCTCACGTGACATTTTTATTTCAATGTTAGAGTAGTTTCTGTTAGGACATTCAAACAAATACAATAATAGTTTATACGCAAGGTTCTATACACTTTCTCTCTCTATCTTATCAATTTGCTTTTCTTTCCTGTCATTTAATTGATTAACTTAGAACTAAATATGTAATTGTTCACGTATATGCCCTTCGATTTTTTGGGTTTGATGAAGGAGTCTGCTATGAAATCGTTTGATAAGTACGTTAAACATGGGATCATTAATCTCAAGGCATTTAACGGACTTTGAAATTGCCACGACTCTGGCTTGTATTAAGGGTGTAATGGGTGTCAAATAACATCATAAGACTTAAGACACCCAAACCAACCTCACCTGCACGTGGTGCACCCTGCTGAATAACGAACGAGGCAATGGCGATAGCGGGGTGGTAGGGTTTTACAGCCTGACTGGGTCGCAACCATCATGTATATGGCGAAAAAGCCCGTAATAGTGATTCGCTTCTGCGGGTCCGTTTCGGGATCAGCCTGTGCATATCCAGTTTTTTGCAGGCCGGCATGATAGTGGCGACCGGTGACGGATATTGTGTCAATCGGTGGTCGCTATTATTTTTGGATTGCACTGTGCTTACCATCAGGCATAGTGCAGTCATTTTGCCGTGCTACAATAAAAAAAAAAAATAATCTAAATTATGACTAACATATCTTTGTGCCTTTATTATTCTAATTCTCATGCTAAGCTTCAATGGAAAGAGGAGTGACTCGTATAAAATGGCGATCACCCCTCTCTTCGTAGGATAGCTCTAGTCAAACTACTAAAAGTCCTTTTTCCGTTCGCGTTCAATCTATTTTTGTTGGGTACAAGTTTACGATTGTTATGAACATCCGAAGTCGAAGAATATGTATATGATTGTGTACAAATTGAATCTAAAACCAGTCGCGAATAGATTAAAGGAGGAATACCAAAACGGTCACAACCGTATTCAGAGATGTACAACAAATCATCGCAACGATTTCCTTCAATACGTTTGAATTTATTCACATTAATGTCAGGTGTGATTTAAGTAATAGATCAGTCGAGATACTGATCCACTTAAAAACATTGGCACTCCAAACAATAATTATATACATTTTACAAAATATTTATATCTATTTATATTTATATATATATATATATATATTTATATCATTTATATTTATAGATATTACATGTACACAGGCTGCGATTTCTTTAGGTGTGTTGAACGGTTAATTTCTTTGGCAGGAGATAAACTTATAATTTCGCCTCATACTAGTAAGCGTAACGTTACGGTAATCTGACGCAAACTGCGCTTGCGCAATACGGTCGGTCACGCTTACTAGTATGTCATGAGGCGAAATCATAAGTTTAGCTCCTGCCAAGGAAAAAACAGCTCAACGCACCTAAAGATCTTTTCACTTAACTAATATTTTTATTATGAATAATGACAAAGTTAATTCTGGAAATGAGTATAATAGAAAAAATATCATTCTATTTTGATAATTACATATGAATTATATTAGATACATTAATTAATTTTAGAATAAGCCTGTAAAGATTCCTCTATATTTAGAGTTTTATTAAAAAGTGACAGCCATTTTATCGCGATCTGAAAATAGAGAGCCTAGATAGCTTTGTAAGCAGCCTCGCCTCGAACATGTTTTGGAGGGCGGACTCATCGGTGCGTGTTCACCTCCAAAACATAGCACCACTACACACGAGACCCTCCGATGAAAATCGGACCACGAATGACCTGGAAATCACAGAAAACTCTGAAAGCCCGGAAAACTTAAGAACAGGAAGACAAAAAGCGCAGGCACGTTCACTCAAATTCGAGCAATACTGAGTTCGCCGTGCAACCTGAGAGCTAAGGATGACACTAAAACTTATTAGTGACACCACACTAGTTTCTACTAAGATTATGCTTGTCAAATGTAAGTTTATAACTAGTAAATGAGTTACTCAAGAGAGAAACAGAAGCGGGATACCAATGAAGAATGTTACAGAATCGTTTTTTTTCTCCTTTTTGAGAGCTTCCGCTGCGTCAAGTCGCTGGCAGAAGCTTGTTTGAGATAACATTGGTAGTTCCACAGACGTACCTCGTACAGTCTACAGCGCTTAAGAATCACTATTCCGTTGCGTTAGTTGCGTAATTATTGTGCGATGGGTTTTCGAAATTTATAAAGAACAGACGTTTTTGTATTAAAAATTATTGCACTATGAAAAAGTAATTTAGTTGTTGCCGCATTATTAATTCAATCACGTTGTGGTCTCGCTATAAAAACCGGAGCAATTCGCACCGGGCCGCGGCTCGATGCGACCACACCGTCGCCAGACAATTAATTAGAATAGCAGGCCACATTGTTAGTCGAATCGGCACCTTTAACAGTAAAAATTTACACCTCATAACAACACACTTGACCGTGACAGTGTGGCCTGAGAGAAACAGAGCGGATCAAATATGTTCATTCAGTGAATTCAAACGTGATTCTCTCTATCAATTGTTCCATTGTTCTTAATATACACCTTATGAATTTTAATATAACGTTTAAAAACGTATGAAACATTCAAATTTCGGTCAAAAACAATAACCTGTTAGAGTTGCTTATTAATTACGTTGTGGTGTTTTAATGTCTTGAAATTTATCGTGGAATATCTGAGTTTAAACGTCGCAGACCGTTATACTTTGATATGTATTTTCTAGCGCAGATTAAATGCATTTCATCTAATTTTAGATACAGTATTGTCTATAAATGGTGTACAGTTGATGTATTGTAACAAAGAGATTTTAGTATAGGATATTTTTCGCCGATAAAATATATCTCAATTAATGTTTATAGTTGGTAAGAATATCGTTATATCGTCATTATGTCGTTTTTCACTATGCATAGGATGTTTTAAATATGTTTTTATCTATACTAATATTATAAAGTTGGAGGGATTGCTTATTTGAATGCGCTTACTACAGGAAGTATTGGTTTGATTTGAAAAATTCAGTGTTAGATAGCTCATTTATCGAGGAAGGTTCTATAGGCTATGTATCATCACACTAAGATCAATAGGAGCGGAGTAACAATTAATAATGTTTCAAAATCGTCGTCTTTCCCTTTCCAGAGCTTCCGTTGTGTTCCGTTAGCCCAAAGTAACTATTCCATGCTTACGAAGTCGCGGGCAGAAGCTAGTATTTCATATACATATAGATTGGATTTGAAATATTACAGCTTTTATGTGGAAACTGACTATCGACACAAATAACATTGTTCAAATATATCGATTGAACAAAAATACTAAGAAGAGAACTACCGTTTGCTTTTCAGTCTATACTTTTAGTAATAATAAGATTCCCGTCCGCTTTATTGGGTACTAGCCTCTACCCGTGACTTCGTTCGAATCTCTCAAGAAAACAAAACCCGATTTTGAAACATTCTTCATAGGTGCTCCGTTCCTATTCGTCTTAGCGTGATGATATATAGCCTATAACCATCCTCGATAAATGAATTATAGTTGAACATTAAAATAATTTTTCAAATCGGACCAGTTGCTCTTGAGATTACCCCCTACAACATCACAACGTCATAAACTTTACCTCTTTATAATATTAGTATAGATTAGAGAATTGCGAAGGATCAATCAAATGTAAAGAGTAAATATTCTAGAACCGTGTAAGGAAAAAACCTGCATCAGATGGTCTTATTCTTATGTTGTAAGAATGTTGTATGTTTGCTGAACCACCGACTCCGTACATTGCTAGGGTCCACCACTGAAAATCAGCGTTGTAATATCACTCAGTTGTAGTGTAACATCCATCCATATTTATCTTCTCTTTATTTATCTTGTAACCGTGAAAATATCTGTTTTTCTTTTTGAAGTCATACTTCTTTTGGAGCGTTAGGAAAAAATGATGAGAGTAATTATTAGGATGCGAGCGCACACCTTCACGAACGTCCTGAAGTTAGCTAAAGTCAACATTTTGTGTTTCTTTGTGTTAAAACTTTCAATGTATTAAATACCTTTTTTCTATTGTTAGTGTCGTTTTTTTTCTACAAACGTAGAATAAGGCGAAAGTTAAAATTTTTGAAAAGATTTTTATCTTGTTAAGCCATAGAAGTATAACTTCTAACGCGTGTACATAAGCACACACACACACATTTTTTCTATATATAGGATGCCAAAAACATGGCAAAGCGTGCGATTATCGCGGATGAACTGAGCTGTGACTGCTTGATTGTCACCAAACCTATTTACAATCATATCTTGAGATCCTGTTACTCGAATTTATATATCATAATTCAAAGCACGTCCTATGTCATGTTATAATATACTTGTAATTGGATATGTCAAGGCTGGGAAGGGAAGGCTCGTTTTTTATGCGGCAAGGAAGCACTTCACCCAAACCGGTCTGACAGTTAAACGTATGATGGAGTGCAAGTCGCGACACTATCGGATGTTAACTGCAACTTGTAATTATCGAACGGTTTACGCTCGTATTTCTGATACAGAAATATAATATAGTGAATTTATTGCTATTTTTAGTGGGGTAATCTTCCAAATTTTCCAGGTGGTAGAGCCACGCTGAAATGATTATTGGTTTCAGCACGAATAGGCCGGCTCGCTTGGGGTAGTACCACCCTCTCACAGGAAACCGACGTGAAGCAACAATGCTTGCCCCTCTCTCCAAACAAAGGCTGGCAACTTGTGACTCCCCTGGTGTAGCTAGTGTCTATGGACGGCGGTGATCGCTTAACATCAGGTGACCCGCCTGTTCGTTTGCCTCCTATATGGCATAAAAAAAAATCTGTAAATTTGTTTTTCTTAGTGTCTTAATAATGAGAGTCGACACATTTAATCGTTTTTGTGGAGATATGTTTAATTATCTTGTTCGCTGTGTTTATATGTCGTGTTCAACCGATGAAAATATTGTATGTATGTATATATATACATGTTAGAGTGGTACTTAACAGAGTCGTCGAGATACATTGATATGTATTTTATTACATATTCCTGAACAACTGCAACATTTTTTTTAATAAAATCAAAAAATTACAGACAATTTTATAAATAAATAAATTAATGATCAATTAATTAATTTAAAAATATTATAGGTAAATCCTCATTAGCTGTAAAGATTTAAAGTCTATAAAGAGAGATATCTTACAACTTTGGGTTATGTATATTGATTTAAAAGTTATTCGAGCTCAAACTATAACTTTTGTATAATTATTGATACTGGGGAGCGCCCAGTGGTCGAGATTCGACCATAGTTCATTGATTTTTTAAAGCTTGATTTTTATTGGGGTTGTTTTGTCAAAGGGTATACTTCTATAATCAAAGGTTTGCATCATGGTTACTCAGCTGTTTGCCACTTTTTTTTAATGATACAAACATTTAGAAAAAATCTATGTCTAAATGAAAATTAATTTAAATCATATATTTGAAACAAAGAACAGACAGTTACATAAGGGGGTAAGGCTCTCAAATTCTACTGTTTGCCACTTTTTTAAATTCTACTGTTTGCCACTTTTTTTAATGATATAAACATTTTAAAAAAATCTATGCCTAAATAAACATTAAATTAAATCATATATTTGAAACAAAGAACAGATAGTTACATAAGGGGGTAAGGCTCTCAAATTCTAAGTAAACATAACTTAACGAAAATTATATTATTATAAAATGAACCTACAGTGTGACCAGTTGATTTCAAAGAGCATGTAAGACATTTAACTTTAGTCATGTTAAAAATATTGAAAAGGTAATTGGAACATAAGAGTAAAATGACAGATGTCAATATGATCAAACGTCTTTTTCATTTAAATGTGTGTATATGTTGTGTAAAATTCAAGCAGTAGTGTGAGTAATGCTTATTTTAATTAATTTAATGTATTTCTAATGCATTTTATATTAAAAAATAATGCTTTCTGGACTTCTCCTCTATATAAAGTTTAACTATGATAAATTCCACGTTCATCCGTTCACGCAATTGGCTTAAAAATGGGTACAAAGTTTTGGCTTCACGTATTAATATATAAGATTATCAAGTATACATATTTATGAAAGAACATTAATGCCTCTTCACGTTACGAATCCACTGTCACACTCATCTCTGTTAATGGCTCTCCATGCTACGCATCCAATGTCACACGCATCTGTATTACTCTCCATGTTACGCATCCACTGTCACTCTGATCTGCATTAATGCCTCTCCAGGTTATGCATTCAAACGCAACGTAATGCTCCATAGTGCAGCAAAAACATTACGATGATAAAAATCAAATTATTAACACCACGAACTCTTAAAGAAATGTCAGAAACCGTTAAAAAATAAATAAATAATCTCAAGAATTGTTCAAACTTCATAAATCAAACGAGGGTTACTTGTAAACGCGTTGTAACTCTCATAAGAATTATCACGAACATGGCAGATCCAAATTAAGGTTACTGCAGGACAAATCGGGTATTAATAAATCAGACCGACATCATGGGAACCCCGTGTATAGCGGACCGTCAAATGTTTAAGTTGTGGGGCCAAAAAATTTGCATCTTCATTAGCAGAGCGGAAAGCGTTTGTGAATGTATAATACTCTTTTTAATTTACACTTTGTACTAACGGTACCGATTTGTAGATTGTGTGCGTTTGAACAGACAAAACTTATGAACTACCAATCTAATTTGTAAAATTACTTTTATATTAGCGAGCTCGTTAATTGAGTAAAATTCTAAGTTTCACGTCATTATACTAAGAAGTGGATCAGAAACTATAATCGTTGATCAATGTAGCAAGCTGTCATAAACACTCGAAGTGTAGAGTATAACGCGGATCAAATAAATTTCATTCCCCTTATTGTTCTAATTAATTAATATATCGGATTATGGCAACAATTTTATAACTTTGTTATGTTTATCAAACGTTACAAGTGTACAAACTCCACAAGTTACAAAATAGAAGAACATTTTTCACGAATTTATTATGAACTTGATGTAGAGTGAACCGATTTCAATGAAACTAAGACTAAATATTACTAGAGGATATGCTTTATGATTTTCTTAGCGCGGTTTTATCGTGCGTAGTACTTTAGTAGTGATGCGTATTCATACAAAGAAACAAACAAAATAGAAAGACATTTTTAAAAATGGTTGAAATGTATTTATTAAGTATTTCTAGACACCGACAACAATTTTTTTCACAAAAAATCTAGTACAAACATGTTAGACTTTATGATTGACGTGAAACATCTATAGGCGGAGGGCAAATTTGACTTTTTTGTAAATCTTGGCGTGCCGACGCAAAACATGGACATTGCACTATTAACTAAATATTCGAAAACATTTGTAACCCTATCTTGTAGGCCATTTGTTCTACTAGTGTTAGGTGGCGTAGTCCGGTGAAGCTGTTAAGACCTTGCAAGGTCAATAGCGTAGTCATATCGAAAAAAAAAATGTTAGGTGGCATGCGCCGACGACTTAGGGCCCTTTTTTAATTAAAATGAATATTTATGTAACAATATAAATAAACTGTTATTATTTAATGGAACTAATTTGTATTTTTTTTAACTTTATCTTTTCATTACGCCATAATTGATTCCTTTTCGTAATCTGTTCTTTTATGGATATAACTTATACAAAACAATTTTGATGTTTCACATCTGCCAGGCGTCCCGTGACGGCTCAAATTTTTTATATGTATAGATAATATTGTTTATTCAAAATTATTTCCATAGGCCAACGCCACTCGCCGATTTCATGGCCCCGTCTCGACTCCTTATTTGTCTACAAGGTATCCGGTACAGTTAGCCGCAATATTATCTCTCTAAGCTCAATAGGTATGATCGTGACGAGATCCAATCGTGATGTACACTCACTCGGCCAGTTAAATATAACCATTGAAAATTATATTTTTCGCGATTCGTCATGATTTGGCTGAATTTTAATTTTTCTATAGTCCAATATCAAAATGCATGTTTGATTTATATTTACTGATAAATTTAACAAGATCGTTTTTGTTCCGAACTGTAATGAGTATTTATAAACCAACACGCCGTTTTCGCTGTAAGGTAGGCAGAGAGTTTGGATTTCGTATTTATAGAAAACTTGAAATATATATTTTTTTAAGAAAAATTAACTCCTTCGAAAAACATGAGCTTAAAAGTGTAAAATAATATTCTATTGGCATCATTTTACATAACGCTTTGTTTTAATTTAAAAAATAATTTAATACCCAATTACAACATTCAAATATTACCTATTCTATTAGATTACATAGATTGAAATGTTTTATTACATACCTCCGAGGATCTTTATTGTATACTAATGTTTTGTATACTAAAACATGAAAAAATAAGTATCAAATAATGAAAACCTCATTTAAATCGAATCAGAGATTTCTAAGAAAATCGTGAACATACATACATACGATTCAATTACAAAGGCTCTATTTTTGAAGTCGGTTAACAAAAATGTAACATATCAATTTATGTTACAGTTTTATCAATTCCCGTGAGAGTTCTTATTAAAATACACAGAGGATACTTACGCATTACATCTAAACTATTTACTAAAACAAATATTAGTTACATTAACAAATAACCAACAAGTGTATAGAAACAGGTAGAGTAAGTTAAAAATTATTCCGCTACTAGCTTTTGCACTCAACTTCGCTCGAGTTAATTTATCTTAAAGTATTTGTTTTTTTATCAAAGAGTACCCTTTTTTTTATTAACGTGGGGAAATCCCTAACGGATACGCTACCCTCCCGGGGGAGAGGGTAGGTTATGTCCGATTGGCACGGACTAAAACCCCACGGTGTACCGTCCGCCGCACGGAAGGGGCAGCCAGGGATCGAACATGCTCACTGACCTGAAGCTGCCCCTGCATCAAAGAGTACCCTAGTCTTTTCTGTGTACCCCACATAATGTGTATGCAAACTTATACGTTCACGGGTACAGTAGTTTAGGCTCGAAAACGTAACAAACAAGCTCACATATATCGGCTGAATTTTTAAACAGTAGCAATATTTATAGAGAGTGCAGAATGCACTCAATTCTCTTTCTAAATCAAAATAGTGGGTGCTTAATATTTGACCTAATTATCCAGAAAAATACAAAGATTATACACAATTCTTTACGCGTCTATGCTAAAGCACAGTGTCATTGACCGTCGGGTGATTTCACTTGAAAGTGAACGTGGGAACATCAGGATCAAACAAGATTTTATTGTCTGGTTTATTGTCGAAAGTTATTAGTTATTAGCTCAGAATTTATTACAATTGTGTTTATACTTTTAAAAGTCTTTACTTTAGCTTCGTTTTTCTTGGTTGTTTATTAGTATTTGTTTTGATAATGCTACATTATATGTTACATTTGACCATGAAGTGTCATAGCCTAGAATAGTGCGAGTGCTTAACATTTTACCTGGTATAATACTACGTGATCCGCGCAACTTCGCTTGCACCAAATCGTTTCTTACCGGCATTCCCAAAAGCGAAAATTCTTAAAAAACCTAGGACCCAATTTATTGTATTTTGCCAACTTCAGTTATATTTACCATGACTACTTATTATCAAAACATAACATTTTACTAAATGTAATACCAGAATCCATTGTACAAATAAGTTTGTTTACACGCAAATTTTAACGTACAAAAATGAACACCATCTTCTTAGAAATAAATGACCGAAATAATTGCTCAAACGGCTCCATTGTCAAGTTATTTAGCACATCGGTTTTAGAATTAGCGGTTCCAAACAAGAGAATTTTCAGCTAATTACCCGGTGAATACGTACACAATGAAACTGTACTGGAGCACGTCATTCATAGTGCCGGACGCAGATAGCGGCTCACGGTCCGGTCGGTTCGTGCGATAAAATTAACTTATTAGATTTTTTCCCCTCTAATGAGACTGGTGTTTAAAATATAATTTCTCACCTGATTGTAAGCGACGACGTGCCTGTGTATGTGTGGTCTAATACAAGAGAGATTAGGTATCGAATGCAGCTGTCGCAGCACAGATATGTATGACACAAGCTTAATCCTTGGAGGTGGTGTGAAGAAAACAATTGTAATTAATTAATTTACGAAATAAAAGGTTTTAATAATCTGCAAAAAAGGTATATGAAACTAACAATATCTGAAATTGAACTCTATTATTTTATTTTTGAAGTGAAACACAATGATTTTATAATTAAAAAGCTGTAGATATGTCATAGGCGCTTTGTTAAAACTTGGCTAGCTGGCAAACGTGATCTAGTCCCGTCAAACCACCCGTATCCTAAACAAAATATAACTATTTCTTTTTAACCACCGATATTGAGAATATGCCATCTTACTTTGACATTTTATCTAAAATAGTTTTGTGTTACAATATTACTTCACATAGTATTATATACCTTATGTATAGACGAAGGTTATAGGCTATATATCATCACGCTAAGACCAATAGGAGCGTAGTACCAATGAAGGATGTTTCAAAATCGTTTTTTTTCCTCTTGAGAGCTTACTTTAGTTAAACCAAAGTAACTATTCCACGCGGTCGTAGTCGAGGGCAGAGGATAGTGTTATTATACAAGAGAATTGACATGTAACAGTTTCGCACGGCGCGGGCGTGTACCTCCGTACGCCGCCATACATAACAGCTTTGATATCAAAGTTTAAGGTCAACGTACAGAAACAATAGTGTGTGTTGATGTAACGCCAAATAACTATGTTACGCGCCGTCGCGCCGACTCGCCTGCCCGCGTGTTGCGATGCCCGAGATCAAGGGCGTAAACTAGAAAAAAAAAAACAAACGAGTGTTCATAATTTATGTTAATAATCTATACTCGAATTATCCATATAATCCATTGAAATGTTACATGAACTTTGCATATTTTAGAGGACGGAATTTTATTTTTGGTACATGTGTGGAGGGTCAATAGAAGCTTAACCTCAAGTTTGTGTGGTGGCCACCCTTGTCCCCCATCTTGGAAAAAGGGGTGAAAGTACTCTTTTCGCGATATCTCGGAAACTATGCGTCTTACAAAAAATTGTTGGTTCCTAATTTGTAGCAAATTGTTTTGCCTACAAATTGTTTTTATAACTTTTTGCCCTAAATTAAATATTAAAGAAGTTATAACCAAAAAAGTGTGATTATTTTTATAAAATTTTTCTTTTTTGCCCTATAACTTTTTTTTTATACATGTTACAAACAAATCACCTCATGAAAAAACGTTCACCAACAAGAGTGAGCAAAGATGGATCGACTTTCTCACTAAGGAATAGCGCGGTACCATATCAATGTAACCTATGTAATGTAATGTATCCAGTACGTATGTAATGTAACCAGTAACATTTCAACAACGTATAAAATAGGATAGGATAAGGAAAAATAAGGTTAGAACTTTTTGTCGTTTATTTCTCTGACAAAGAAAAACTGCGTGTAAGCGTGTAAGCGTGTAGGTGTGCACGTGTGTATAGGTGATGTGTGTGATGTTGTAACAGTGATGTAAGGTTTTGTGTCACTGTATTGTGTGAGCAGCGTACTCAAGGGCTCCACGCCGAGGGGATACCGCCGTGAAGTGACAGTGCTTGCATTGTTACGTTTCATTTGGTCAGTTAAAGCGACGGAGGCCCACCTCTCCTCACCTTCCCCCTCTCCTCTTCCTTTTCTTCCCTCTCCCCTTCCCTAAGACAGGCTGGCAACGCACTAGCCACTCCCCTGGGATTGCAAGTGTCTATGGACGGCGGTGATCACTTAACATCAGACATACCTGTTTGTTTACTTCCTATGGTACAATCTCTATGGTAAAATCTCTGTACTATCTGTTTGTATGAACACGCATCACTGCTGAATTACAGCGTACAGAAGAAAATATCTCCAAGAAAATCATAAAGCATATCCTCGATTAACATTTAGTATTGGTTTCATTAAAATTGGTTCACTCTATCAAAAGTTATTGTAATTTTTATGACGACGCGACTTAAGTACGAGATAAAAGTAGATAACTAAATGGACTTAATATATTTAGATGATTTTATTAGTCACTGTTTTTTATATTAGATTCCACGCGGACGGAGTCACGGGAAACTAGTTTATGTGTATAATTTTAGACGATAAAACATACGGATGTGGTAATGACGAGCGCAAACCTAAGCCGAGTCGCGATTGGTGCTTTTAAAATCGTGCGATGCGGTATATAATAATTACCCATAAAATGTCCTAAATTAGTTAAATTATTAACGAACTGTCCAATATATCTTATACTTGACAGCTAAGAGCGGTGGAAATATCACTTGAGCGTATGTCATAAGTTTGTGTGTTTGTGACGTTGTGATGTTTTGACGTTGTAGGGGGTAATCTCAGGAACTACTGGTCCGATTTGAATAATTCTTTCAGTGTTATATAGCTCATTCATCGAGAATAGTTACATGCTATATATCATCACGCTAAGACCAATAGGAGCGGAGTACAGATGAAAAATGTTCCAAATCGGGATGTTTTTTCCTTTTGAGAACTGCTGCGTGTTGGTGTATCTATTCCACGCGAACGGAGTCGCGGGCAGAGGCTAGTTTATCATATAGACATAGTAGGTTGTATGAATATGTTTTTATGTACGCTTGTTATTTCGTTAACGTGATAATTTTTACCGTATCCCTTGAATTGATTGTAATTTATTATTAAGGTAATCCCTTTAGAAAAGCTTATTGTTACTAATAACAATAATAATAAACCTCTCCGCTACATCACTTAGCTGTTATGAAAATAGACGCATACTGTCGTAATTCATCTTTTAGCTAGCCTAGATTTACTTTTTCTTTTATATATTTCCTTAGTTCAAAATACCCACGACTAAAGTAAAACACTCCATAAGAGAATATTCACTAAATGTTTTCAGTGATTCCCATTAACTCTAAATAATACCTAGATTCGGTTTCATTGTAAAACATAACTTGACATCGTTGTAAACCGTGTCCATCAAGCTATATTACTTGATCATGTGTTAATATAATTTATTTACCTTTTCCAGATGTGACAAACCTACCATGGCAGCCACTGATGGCCAAATCGTGGTAGCAGCGTCCCGCTGGTCCGAGGAAGGCAACTACCTGAGAGAGTTCGTCGCCAAAAATCGTTTACCAAATGTCGCCAAGATCATCAAGGGTCAATATGGTGGCCTCGGAGTACCTACACTACCTAGTCCAGGGCTACAGAGTGCAGCTCTACTCGTCACCGCTGGAAAGAGAAAGAAGATTATCGCTCAAGCCATTAAACTTAAAGAGGGAAGACGTATGGTACCCGTCGGTCCCAGGCTAGCTATCCCCGATACATATAAAGGCTACTTTGAACTTCTTAGTGAAGAAGGACGAGCAGTGCGGTGCATTGAAACAGTCGCGGAACTTGCTAGAAGGAAACTAGACGACGGTTGCTTGGTCAGAGAACCGGTTAGAGTAATATGTGGAAAAACCGACATGGATGGCAATATAACCGCTGACGGTGCTAGAAATTTACCCACAGGGGAAGTAATAATGCCTAGAGGAGAAGTATATCTGGGGAAGAATAGGTATTTGAAATGTACTGATTCGAAGGGAGACTTGGTTTTACTCAGCTTAGATCAACGGGGAAAGTTCTCGGCTATTGCTAAGGAGGAGAATATAAGTGGAGTACACACGGCAAAGACATTACTCACAAAACGTTTACCAATAACAGTAAGATTGGTTCACGGGACACCGCCTCGAGGCTTAAAAAGCGCAAGCCACTTTGTGCCCGAAATAAGACTACTGTCGATGTTCGAGGAGGACCACGTCTTCGCTTTACCATTGCAAAAGGAAGGTAACGCCCTCTTAGTCTTACCGTTGGCAGCGCCATTGAAAATGCAAAAATGTAAAAACGAGGAACAAATAAAAAACTTCATGGAGTTCTCGAGACTCGTGGAGAAATGTAATCGGTTATTAGTAGAGGTCGTGGACAGGATGTACGTCCTTGACGGTAAATTGGGTGATCCTAAACGCCTTCTAAATGGGCCGTTGAATGCTCCACCGTTAATCAAAACCGGTTACTTCTTGAGAAGGAGCTCGTCTTCCGATTCCGCTAACCATCATAAACATATGAGACATAATCATATCTACAGCAGTCACAGAGACGAAAACAGCATTCCAGATGAATATGACGAGATTGATCAGATCTACGACTACGTTAGAGGCTTCGCTCCTTTACCAAAAACCATTAAATCTTCATATACCAACGAGCCCCTTCTCAGACACGAATCGGCGCCATCATCACCTGCCGCTACACCGATCCACATGCCTTTAATCACTGAAATTAAACCAGAACCGCCTCCGATTGAGACTATTCCCACTAAGAAACCTCTAAACATCCATAAAGCAGAGAAAAGAACACGAAAGTCCATAGCACCGTTGAAAGAGCACCCCGTAACGGTTTATAAGGAGAAATGCTCCATTGCCCCAGTACCAAATCTTCCGAAACTGTATATTAAGAATGCGGTGAACAGTAGTAAAACAAAAATTCTGTTTAGACAGAAAAGTAACTCGCCTACCAAAGAGGCGCCTAGTCCATTAGCTAGTCCGATAAGAGCTATGACGAAAGCCGATTCTCCTATTTTCAACATACGATATAAAAGTCTATCAAACATTCACCAAGCCATGGAATTAGACGGTACGTTAGACTCGAGTCACTCAGGCGGTAGAACGTCGGGGGATTCGGGCAACGGGCCGAAACTACCCGAGAAGAGATCGAGGAAGTTGAGCCGACCTAAGTCCTTGACGAATTTAGTTTGGGAGCTGAAGGGCTGTCCGGCAGAAGAGAAACCAAAACCTAGAGTTAAACATGAGAGCTACAAGAAGATTAGTAACAAGCTGTCGCTGGGAGGTCAGAAGAGGGTTCCTACGTTGTACCTTTAAATGTAAGGTAAGTTATTTTTGGAAATTCGTCTAAAAACTTTTTGTATAATAATTTCTTTGTCCTTTTAGTACACTTGCATTCTATTGTATTGACACAAAGTCAGTATATGAAACGTGATATTAATACTAAATTCCTCTTAAATAAAACCTAAACAATAAATAAATCCTTATATGGATAATTCTTTTGTCCGTGCGTTTGTGATTAAAATTATCCCAAACGGATGAACAGATTTCGTATGAAATTTTTGTGAATAATCAGGTGGATTCAAGAATAATTTAGATTCATAACTGGAACCTATAGGTGGCGCTGCGGTTGAATTTCAGGATTGTGTTAATTATCAAGGCAGAACAGCGACCGCAGGGACCGCTAGTGATACATTAAAAATATAGCCTGAAACCTAACTAAAACCTAAAACTACACATCGATACTTTTTTTTATGTCATAGGGGGCAAACGAACAAGCAGGTCACAATGATGGTAAGTGATCACCACCGTCCATAGACACTAGCAACACCAAGGGAGTCGCAAGTGCGTTGCCACCCTGTGTTTGGGGCATGGGAAAAGGAACTGAGAGAGGAGGGGATGGGGAGAGAGGGTTACATGGACCTCCGGCGCTCTCACTGACCGAACGAAACACAACAATGCAAGCACTGCTACTTCACGTCGCTGTTTCTGTGAGAGAGTGGTACTATCCCGGACGAGTCGACCCATTCATGCTGAAACCAGTAATAGCTTGAGCGTGGTTCCACCACTGACAAAAATGTGTTTCTCAAATACGTTCTATGTTAAAGTTGTTTCAATGTTACTGAATTTAATATGGAACTTGGCTCTCGCCCGCAACTTAGTTACAATATACAACTTAGTACGAATAAACGGAATCGATATCCCTTGGGTCGAAGAGGTCAAATATCTCGATGTTACATTAGATAAACATTTAAAGTTCAATTCACATATAGACAGAGTGCGAAACAAAGCCGCTATGGTCTTGGGTCGCCTCAATCCGTTGCTTTGTCGTAAAAGTAAGATGTCCCTCAGACACAAGCTCACTTTGTATAAGACGTGTATCCGTCCCGTGATGACATATAGCTGCCCCGTTTTTGCGCATATGTCCAAAGATAACTTTGATAAGCTGCAGGTTCTCCAAAACCGTGTTTTACGTAAAGTGACCGGTGCCCCGTGGTACATCCGGAGAGTCGATCTCCATAGAGACCTAGAGATCCCTTCTATCTGGAAGTACGTAAAATCACTTACGATTAGTTATTTTGAAAAAGCCACAAATCATTCCAGTCCGTTAGTGGTATCCGCCGCAAACTATGAACCCGTACCTAACGCTGCGCGTTATAAAAGACGTCCGCGACACATTTTTACCGAGCCTCCTGATTCAATCACGTCAGCGAACGATCAGTACCAGCCTGTCCCTCGAAACAGAGCGTGCTCACGCCCACGCCCGCGTAACCACAGATCACGCCGCCGTGGTCTGGGGGTTAATTTCGCTCCCGCACACCCGATTATGCTTCCCACGGCAGCGGCTCAAGCCTAGGTTCGATCCCTCGGTAGGGAGCCCTTGAGTGCGTTGCTTGCGCGATACGGTGACACACAAATATACATCACCGCTACAACACTACACGATCACCCCCACACACGTGCACGCCTACACGCTTACACATGAAAGTGGAAGGGTTTACTTTTTTTCCCTTATCGAACTGAAAAACTCTCAATTTTCCGATAATAAATATATGGAAGAGTTGTTGAGGCGTGTATGCATGGTACACATATACGGTTCAACAACTCATACATATATGAATAGTTAGCTAGGTTAGCTAAGATAGGTCGCGATTTTGCATGCAACAGGCAACAGCCAAGCCGAGGTGTACCGTGCACCCTTGAGCTGGTTGCCATAATAAAATCGGCTGAGTGCCTTAAGCGCTCGCTTTAGTAGTCCGGTGAAGCTGTTAAGACCTTGATGGGTCAATAGCGTAGTCATTTCGAGAAAAAAAAAAGTAAGAATAAATACAGGTTAGTGCCATCTAGTGACGAAATATAGTACATTAGATGGCATGCAAAACCTTTTCTGTGACAAGTACATGCCAACACTTATCTTCTCCTGACCTGTTTGACTGACTTTAACAATTTTTTTATTGTCGTTTTGGAGTCACCTGCATGTTTTTTAGCTATAGTTGGATCCAGTAGGTGCTGCTGTTACTGATCTGTAGATAATTTTTTAAATTTTAAATTTGTTAGTACAAATAAAAGTATACTGGTATGGATATACAAAATATGATCGAATCCGTGAGCGCTTTGTAGTTGCAAGTGTTTATGGACGGTGGTGGTCATTTAACATCAGGTGACCCATCTGTTCGTTTGCCACCTATTATATAAAAAAAATCCTAGACTACGTCGTCATTTTGTGGTCATACGTTAAAACTATTCCGTGTTATTATAAAAATGTTGAATACGTATTCAATAGTTGCTTTGGGTACTTTCGTATTAAATGCACCGTGCTCGCCCAACGTCCGACATCCCGCTCTTTTATAGATGGTTTGGTTTAGGTTGGACGTGGGAAGAAGGATAACGCAAGCTTGTCACGGCAGTATTCAATACGTATTTAACTTTTTTCCTGTAACACCGATAAAATACATTTTAAAAAAGCAGAACCGGTAATATAAAGTCTAAGTATGATGACAATACAATGAGTATTAGAATAATTTATAGAAAATCTCACAACACTCTGGCATATCACGGTGCAATGCAAATAAATGCCTTTCGCATTCTAACAAATTGCAAAACGATACAAGATGCATCTGTAATCAATTGCATTCATAAATGTCGTACTGGCCGATAGCCACATATAATGCATTATCGATTTTGAAATCAATCAATGAACATATTGGAATCAAATTATACCTAAACTGTATGAGTTTTTTTTTTCGAAATGACTACGCTATTGACCCAGCAAGGTCTTAACAGCTTCACCGGACTACTAAGGCGAGCGCTTGCGGCACTCAGCCGATTTTATTTGAGCAACTGGCGCAAGGGTGCACGGCACACCTCGGCTTGGGCTGTTACCTGATACATGCAATTCGCGACCTATATGAGCTGACCTAAGCTAACTATTCATCATATATGAGTTGTTGGAGCATATATGTGCACCAAGCATACATACCTCAACAACTCTTATATATAATTCGTATCGCATAATTTTCCAAACTATTTCAGTTCGATAAGGGAAAGAAACGAAACCCTTCTACTTTACTACTACTTTTACTGTATGAGACAATGTCCCTATCCATATCTGTCCATAACGCCACACTGTCTTAAATATGTACAAATGTGGAAGTAAGATGGCATATTGTCAATATCAGTGGTGAAAAAGACATGGTTGTATGTTGCTTAGATACGGTCGTAAAAGTAAGCAAGCTAGCCGAGTTTTGACAAGGCGCTATTGAAGCGGTTATCACGTATTTTCAGATCTTTAATTTAATTATCATCAGACAATTAGTTATAAGACCACAACTTGATTTAACGTATAATATTATTTTCAAACGCAAAAAGCTACAAAGAAGAAGTAAATTCTTTATCTCTTTTACCAATATAGCTTTGTCAAGAGAGTGTAACTCCTTAGGTATAGAAGAGTGTAATATACCTATTCACATGTCTTATCGCTTTAGCTATGTCTGACAAATAACAGCCAATTCAATTACATTTATGTGTTTAAATGATATTAACACATGTATTAATCATGCTAAGCTTGAAAAATTGCTAAAATAATTTCGCGTTTTATCCAATTCTCTAAGTGAATTCAGTGTCCCTAATGGAGTAGGTGTGGGGACACACCTTATTTCACATGACACACCACACCCCGTAGCTATAGTCGTGCTAAAAATTCTACTAATCACATACCTCACTAATGGCGTGATTATATGTAAGTTTAATGTTCCAATACAATTTAATTTTTGTATTTAAACACGCGATACGCAGTAATTTAATTGTGTAATTTGACTTTTAATTTATTTATCCATGTACCTTTGTGTAAAATAATAGATTATTTTTATATTTGAGTCGCTTACATTTGAACTAAATCCAATATCCTATACCGTAGATCTTGATATTGTATCGATATATTTCATTGAATAT
The DNA here is from genome assembly GCA_014332785.1 of Antheraea mylitta. Taxonomy (NCBI): domain Eukaryota; kingdom Metazoa; phylum Arthropoda; class Insecta; order Lepidoptera; family Saturniidae; genus Antheraea; species Antheraea mylitta. The sequence goes on along the minus strand of JACEII010000103.1, from coordinate 1,620,025 downwards.
TTGTGAAATAAATAAATTAGGAACGGCTAAAATACATTAATATGTAACGAGTCATTTTTATTAAAAAAAGATTTGCGAACAGAATCTATGAAAAAAATTATCGACATTGTGTTACTAATGGCGGGGCTCGCGGACGCCATATTGTAATTTGGCGTACTCTTCGTGCTAATGTAACTGAAGTAAAGAGTGAGCGAGATACATATACTAAGATTATGTGTACTTTTATTCTCGGTAAATATGTTGTTATCCTAGTATTACAAATGCGAATGTGCATTTATGCACTTTCACGTCCTAATTACTCAACTGATTATTATGATTTTTTCATACACGTCCGAATACAAAAAAGAACAGGATATTTTTCATTAAAAAAACATATTTGTCCAAAGATTTCGAAACATTATTTCTACTACATTAACCCATGAACTATCCAAAACTACAAAGATTTTCGCCTGAGTGCCTTAAGCGCTCGCCTTAGTAATCCGGCGAAGCTGTAAAGGCCTTGCAAGGCCAATAGGGTAGTCAGTTCGAAAAAAAAATACAAAGGTTTAAAGCTCTATACAAACGTTCGTTGATATCATTAGGCACAGATCAACAGACTGTTGACAGCATAAGCTTAAAAAATACCTGATTTATTACAAAACTTTGAATAACAACAAATTAAAATATTGTAAAATAATGGTTTTTTTTTAATTTGTACGATTTGAATGTCACTTAAAAAACCATTCAAAACATTAACCGCCATTTTGAGATCTGAGTCTAAAAAAGATAGGATGTAAATGTGAGCGAAACCGCGGGCAAATTGTATTATTCCATAAGAGACAAATCGCGTGTTTAAATTATAACCCTATACAATTGTAACCGTGTTGATTATGAAACGAAGTAATAGTATTTTCTGATTTCGGCATAAATTGTCATGGCATGATGCAATATTTAGTCGTGCCTCAGTCGCCTCCTATTTGAAATTTGGACAATTGTCTGGATGTTCACTTTTTAGTGCGGAACAACGATTTTATTGTTAGAAAAGTGTAATTGTATCATTTGTATTTCGAAAACAAAGGGTGTTAAAAATAAGCAATTTTGAAAATTCTTAAAAAAAGTGAAGTTTGTGTGAATTTTATATCAATCACTACATAGTATAAAATAAAGTCGCTTGCTACGTCTATCTGTTAGCGATAAACTCAAAAACTACTGAACTGGTTTTTATGCGGTTTTCTGTAGAAGATAAAGTGATTCGTGAGGAAGGTATAGAATTTATCAAGGTTTTTTTTTATTATTAGGTCGGAATTCCGTCCGCCAGACCCGATAGTTTTGTAGATAAAAAAGATCAACGCCGAATTGCAATTTTAATCCTAGGCATATTTAGCAACAGTCCCAATAGAATAAGGAAAGCACTAGTAGACAGCACGATAGTATAAGTACTGTCACTGATAAGTAAAATAAGTCTGAAGCACTGGATATCTGTGGTTATACAATTTCATTTTTGTTACAACCTCGAGTAACTTAATATTTTATGAAATTTAATTTCTGATGGTAATATCCACCTCTCCTCACCTTCCTCCTTTCCTCTGCTCTTCCTCCTCCCCCTCCACAACACAGGGTGGCAACGACTCTCTTGGTGTTGCAAATGTTATAGACGGCGGTGACCACTTAACATCAGGTGACCCACCTGTTCGTTTGCCTCCTATGACATAAAAAAACTAAGTAGTTTAGTAATTTGTATATTTTTATATAATGATATAAATAATAATATAAATAAATAAATAAAGTGTCATAAGACTACCCGCGGCTTTGTTCGTATGAAAATTGTCTTGTAATTTCGAAGACATTAATTACGTGATTTATCTGAAAATTGTAGGTTATCTTTTAATTTTTTTAATTGTAGTTTGATAAATTCTACTTACCTCTATAAAGAGGTCATTCTATTCTAAATTATAGCATGAAAAGTTATTTATCTGTCAGTAGAAATGTTATTAAAATCGCAATATCTTTTTCGCAGATTAGAACGGATATTTAAATTCTATTTAAGTATATTAGATGATTCCCGTGATTTCGTATGTGTCATATTATCTCGGTTGTTATATCTCAAAGGCAGCGTTTTCGACGAAAGCTCCCAGGCGGACTGACTTTTTTCGAAGGTTTCAACCAAGGAAAAAAACATCTTGACCAACATACCTAAACCTTCCCCACTAAACACTGTATATATTAATGGAAACTTCATGACAATCCGCTGAATAGTTTTTGAGTTTATCGCGAACAGACAGACACAATAATGATTGTCAAACATTATTCGACTATTTTTTATAGGTTTATGGCATTTATAACTAGTTTAGTTTTTAATAAATATGGCCCTAACTTGTTTTTTTTTTTATAGTTCTAGTTTAAAACATATTCTTTTTCACACGCTCTCCTAAAGTGACTTCAAATTTTTATAGCTATATATATAAACATATAAAAATATATAAATATACAAATATATATATATAATAGCTGGTTTCCTATAAAACAGAATACAAATGGAAACCTTAGGACAGTTCATAGAAAAACTGGAATTCGCGTTTTTGCAGCCCCCAGCGGTCGCTATAAATACGCATTGAATTATGTATAAGGTCCGATCAGGTCCTGCATAATAGGGCATTCGCTTCACTGCTACTAGGGAACTGCGCTTCGTATAAAAAACCTTTGGGAAAAAACTATTGTTAAGGTGTTTCACATTGCAGACCGATAACGTTGCGTTTATTTTCTAAAGTTCATCTTTTATCTTTTGTAAGTAGGGATGGCATTTTCTCTTAAAAAATCGTGATTTTCAAATCGATCCGAATCGTGATGAGTCGAATCGAGTCATGAAAAAATCGAGGACTAGAGAATCGGTTATCCAAAAATCGATCTCGTAATGTTTTTCCTTTTTTGAATGAGCTTTTTCCTAGATCTTTTATAAATGACTGTATCGGGTTTTATATTTATTTACTCAGGAAAAATTCGATTCACGATACTATAGTGTCTGGGATCGATCCACTAAATCTATTCGATGTTTAAAATCGACAAAATTAATCGATCTATGTCTAAAATTCGATTACTCGATTAAAAGTTCTCGGATCGCCATCCCTATTTGTAAGTTGTAGCGTTTGATCACAATTTCTTCTAACGTCAAATTATGCTCTCTTTCATTTATCTTAACTGAAATCCTATCGTTTGAAGTAGTATTTATGTGACGAGAGATTGTTTGACAGCCAAAAATATCTCAGTGACAAATACAACTGTTCCAATGAGCACACTTCAGTGATCTCTGTAATAGAAAATTAATAAACTATAACTGTCATATTATATTATATTGATCTCGGGTATTTTATTGTCATGTTTAATGTTATCCATCAATACTAAATTGAAGAAGATAAATGAAGTACTAATCTGTCAATCCTTTCAAGGCGATTTTTTATATGGAGCAGATAAAAACTTTAGACTATTTTATCCGAGCCAATATTCTGGATACAATCATCATGGTAGGGTCGTTCTTTCGGGCTTGATGAAGAAGAAGTCTGCTGCCAAATGATTTAATAGTTTTGTGAAGCATGTGATCCTTAATCTGCCTTGAGATTAACGGATTTTAACATCACCACGACTCTCTGACTTGCACCTAAATCGTAAATGACGAATCTTTGTGATCTTATTATGTAACCAACGAGTCAAGGGAAAGGCAAGTAACTCGTATTAAATTGCGACCCCCCTTGCATAAATTAGTGTGAAAACAACAAGATTGAAGAAAATAAATTATGCTGGGAGTTGGCGAAACTGCAATTTCAACTCGTTATGTGGTCTCGATGTAAACTAAATTAAACTTGATTAAAAGCATTTACTCTTATTAAACATCCGTTGGTACATACTGTGTACGAGGTGTCTCGAAAGTGTTAAATCGACGTTTCACCATATATTGTGAACAAAAATGCGCGAATTTGTTCTGCCCGTCTGGCGATACCTTTATAAAGAATAGTGTTGTTACAGACAGGTGTGGTCAGTGTAAGATTCTTGTGCTATTTTAATATCATATTAACTTAACATTTCTCGTCGATTGTCCAGGTTATATAGGTACATCAGAATTTGCTACCTACGTTCAGGATTATTTTTGTTTGTTTTTTTATTCCTATATATATTACAGCGATATACCTATTGTTTATCATTATATGTATAGTGGTGGCTTTCCAGTCGGGTACAGATACACTGACTGATCCCAAAACAACTATAACAGTCACTGTGACTGGTACATCGTCATGTACATTGATATAGCGATTCAATAATTTACGTACACTCTAGTAGTCTAGTACATCTTATTGTCTATTCAAATAGGTCTAAAATGTTTTCAGCTCTGAAATTTATATACGTATACTAGATTTTGCCCGCGACTTTGTCCGCTTGGAATAGTTTACATTTAGTTACTTTGGGATTACGCTAATACGCAATGAAAGCTCTCAAAATTAAGAAATCCCGATTTTGAAACATTCTTCTTTGGTACTCCGCTCCTATTGGTCTCAGCTTGATGATATATTTTTTAAAGCGGACTAGTAGTTCCTGAGATCAGCGCGATCAAGCAAACAAATTCTTCAGTTTTATAATATTAAATATATAGATAGATATAACTTACCTTTTGACCGTGACTTCGCTAGCGTTGATTTATGTTCGACCTACTTGTCAGGCATTAACTAGCATTAAATAGCACATTCTGTGTTTGTATAAGAAATATTAAAAAAGGGTCAAAACATTTAAAAAAATGAAATCTTGATTTCAACAACAACGCCATCCACCGCATCTAACTATAATTAAGATTGTCCGTGATCTAAAAGTTCTAAGAAAAATTATCAAAATCGGTCGAGCCGTGAAATCAAAGAACAACTACGGACACACGCATTGGTATTTATATATAGCAATGGTAAAGTTGATTTTTATTTAAACACGTGTATTTCTCGAGTTATCAAACTCCTCAGAAGTATCAATTCAAAGAACATTGCTTAGATTGACTAAGTGCCGGCCCCGGCTTCGCATGAGGTTTTATCGTGAAGACAGTGCTTTAGCAATAATGCGTGTTCATACAGACAGAAGAAAATTGAAATGTATTTTATTAGTTATTCCGTACTTATACGTGTCTTACGTGCAACATTTTTTTACAAAGCTTTAAAAGACACGTAAGATTCACATTCTTATTATATGAACTAGCCTCTGCCCGCGACTTGGTTCGCGTGTATCTAAACACTAACACGCAGTAGTTCTCAAAAGGAAAAAACATCCCGATTATGAAACATTTTTCATCTGTACTCCGCTCCTATTGGTCTTAGCGTGATGTTATATAGCCTATAACCATTCTCGAAGAATGGGCTATATAAGACTGAAAGAATTATTCAAATCGGACCAGTAGTTCCTGAGATGGTAACTACAACGTCACAACGTCACAAACTTACAAACTTTACCTCTTTATAATATTAGTATAGATAAATATAGAAGATATAAGTATAATTCGTTATACAATATTAGAACAAAGTACTAGGTTAACATAGAAAGCTCAAAGATGTATAGGCGTTTCCTGGTACACAAAACTCTTATCTCTATAACTGAATCATAACGTCAGCGGTTGTCAAACTTTTATGAAGCTCTGCTGACAACATATTTATATAGGTGATAGTCGCGCTGAAGCTGTTACTGGTTTTAGCATAAATGGGTCGGCTCGCTCGGGGTAGTACCACCCGATCCATAGAAAACTGACGTGAAGTAACAATGCTTGTTTGCATTGTTGAGTTTCGTTCGGTCAGTGAAGTGCCGGAAGACCATCTTCCCAACTCCTTTCTCCCCTTCCTTATTCCCTCCATCCCCAAACACAATTGATCGGATTGATATCCTTACACGACACGCCTAATCATACTACTATGCTGATCATTACGCCTGGTTTATATTAATCGAGACACAATTATATCAAGCACGCGGCTTCGCTCGCGTTTGAATAAATTTAGTCTGTCCCTCGAGAACGGTTTTTTTTTGTGGCCAAAAAATGTATGTCACTTTTTGTAACCGTGTATGCAAAATTGCAAAATGATCAGATGTGTAGTTAAATCGTAAAAGCCTAACAAATTCATATTGGAATTTAATGATATTTTGTAGGATTGCAACGGAATTTTAAACCAATTGTCATTTTTTCGATCGATATTATTTCGAAAAATCCATAATAGGACCTTACAAAGCCCCGGAGGCAAACGTAGTATAGTTTGAGTATCGCTGCATTACGCAATACCATCCGATGATCCGTTCTAGAGATACTGGAAATGTTGAACTTGGTTACGATTTTTTGTCTCGCCTCTTTTTATATTAGCGTGAGAGAGACAGAAAAACGTCTATTTTTCTTTTATTTACCGTTAGTTTTCTTTATGGAGATGTCTTATTTATGGCATTATATAGATAGTACCTGGGCGACCGAGGCTAGCTCGGTTCTTTAAAAAACATTTTTAAATTAAAATAAACTGTTAGGTTTGCATTATAAAATTAACATTTTATTACAAATATATATATATATATATATCTCTTTTGCTGTCACTCGGATTCGAACTGGGGATACACGGATTTTCGAAGCAACCGATTTCCATCTGAGCTGTGTTTGAAATTTACCTTTATATTCTAGCTATATTTTTTCATTGCCTGAAAACTTAGTTAAAAAAAGTTTTCTATGAATAAAATCTAGCTAGATCGATTTATCGTCCTCGAAACTACTTACATACTAAGTATCACAGAGATAGATGACGCCGTTTCCGAGATCCTGAATATATACAAATAAATACAAGAATTGCTCGTTTAAAGGTATAAGATGATTTAGCACTAGTTTCTGCCCGCGTGGAATAGCTACTTTAGGCTAACGCTAACATTCAGTGGAAGCTCTCAAAAGAAAAAAAAACCATTTTGAAACATTCTTCATTGGTGCTCCGCTCCTATTGGTCATAGCGTTATGATATATAGCCTTCTTTGATAAATGAGTTATCTAACACTGAATTTTTTTTTAATCAGACCAATAGTTCCTTGGATTAGCACGTTCAACCCTCTACGCAAACAAACCCTCCAGCTTTATAATATTGGTATAGATTACTACTCTTCTCTCGTACTTAACTCCAGTCGTCATTCAAATGACAATAGCTTTTGATAGAGTGGACCGATTTTAATGGAACAAAAAATGAATTACTACTAAGGATATGCTTTATGATTTTCTTGCTGAGGTTTTATTGTGCACACAGTACTTTAGCAGTGATGCGTGTTCATACAAAAATACCAGATTAGGCCCCACTTGGCAGCGGCTCGAGCCTAGGTCCGTTCCGTCAGCGTGAAGCCCTTGAGTGTGCTGCTCGCGCGATACAGTGACGCAAAATCTTACATCCCTGCGACAACATTACACATATAACCTTCACACACGGGCACACTTACACGCTTACACGTGAAAGTGGAAGGGCTTTATTTTTTTCTTATCGAACTGAAATAGTTCAGAAAATTATCCGATACGAAATATATATAAGAATTGTTGAGGTATGTATGCTTGGTACACATATATGTACCAACAACTCATATATGTATGAATAGTTAGCTTAGCTTAGATTACCTCAGATAGGTCGCGAATCGCATGTATCAGGCAATAGCCAAGCCGAGGTGTGCCGTGCACCCTTGAGCTAGTCGCCCAACATCCCAAATCGGCTGAGTGCTTTCAACGCTCGCCTCATTAGTTCGGTGAAGCTGTAAGGTACCTTTCCAGGTCAACAGCGTTTGCATTTCGAAAAAAAAAAAAAGCTTGAAAATCTGTCACCAAGCAATTGTTAGTGTGATGCGGCAGGTACACTAGCAACCCAGTCTCTCTAGGCTTGGCGTGTTTAAAATCTTAGACTATTGTGTCATTTAACGTGAAGAGACATTATAATTAAACATAAAAATATTTAAAATGTAGAAAAAAAGACATCTATTATTCACTTTACTATGTGATTGTGGAATATTAATTTTATTTTTTTCACTTCCAGATCCTCGCATGTCCAGCGGGAGACCTACCAGAGACTACCTATCTACGATGAACATTGACAACTACACGAATTTATATTAAAAAGAAAAATATGCAATAAAAAAAAAGTAAAAATATTCACGTCACAAACGAAAAAAAATGACCAAATCACTGATGAGTTAGTAAGAAGTATAACTTTTGCTCGCGACTTTGCTCACGTAATTACTTATATTCAGAAACTTCGTTGGTAAAAGTTTAATTAATTGATTTTGAAAAAAAAAATAAAATAAAAGGAATTGCATTAGAAAAGTCGCAGGCTAAAGCTAGTCTTACTGATAACTCGTCTCTTTATTCAATGTATCAAAGTGATTGTTAACACTTTTCGTATAAATGTTTATATATGTATGTATACATTTATATTGTGCTACTGTGTTTTTAAACAAACAAGCGACTAAAACGGACGATTAAGATAAAATCCCGAAAAGAGAAAAACATAAAAAAATGTGTTTAAAAAATGTAATTAATGAAAAAATATATCGGATTTTATTGTGTATTTTTATGACACAAAGAACGTGATTTTTTCTCTCCTATTTTAGCGATATTGACAAATATAAAGCAATATTTTCATGAGTTCAGTTTCCAACTAGATGGCGGCTCCATTGTAACAATTTTTCATAGTTTTATGACATTCTAAAGATTCACATTCAGTCTTTTATTCCAAACCACATATAAGATGCAATATCGGGTCAAATAACGCGAGATTATGAATAACAAAATGTTGAAACACTACGTGACAGTTCAGATTACAGCCGTAGGATAAAAAATAGCAATAAAATCCGATAGCAAAAAGGTTTTATAGAAAGTTTACTCTCGCCATTCAAAGATGGCGTCAACGAAACAAAATACGTAAGCGTGCATAATATTAAAATAAGACGACCACAAAACAGCTATACCGTGAATTTTGTTAAACAAAAAACGATTAGTACTTGATCTCTTTAATTATTTTTTTTTAATTTATAATTTTATAATGCCATATTAAGGTTATAAATCCTTGGTGTTCGATAATTAGATTGTAGGTTAAGTACTACACTTCCATAAACGCGAGTTGTCTATATACTTTTTTTCCCATCACTGCCAAAATAAGTGCTCCACAGATGATAAAAAATAATGTCATCAGACACATTTCGACATATTTAGGACTTATATCTTAATATTATATAAAATAATGTTCGTATTATTCCTTTTTACCGACTGTGTATTAAAGTGATTGTAAAACTTCATTTTAAAATACTATTAAAACCAAAAAAGCAAGGTGCCTTATTATCTAAATGAGTTTAATTAAAAACTTTTTCGCTTCTCCTCGTTCAGCTTCGTTTCCTAATATTAGAAAGTAATTTTAAGAATGAATAGTCACAAACTTCGAAGTATGCTATAATTCGTAATAAAATATATAAATACACTGACGGATTAAAGCCTTACAGTTGTTTAAAATGACGTTAAATTCAAAGCAGACAACTGCCACATAACAAAACTGTACTTGAAAAACGTTATATATAAAATTATTTGTGGGTGTATTGTGTATTCGTAATTATTGTCATACTTTAACTGATTTTTTACATAAACAAAATGAAACATATATAGCCGAGTGTAAACCTGATTGTTGGCGTGGCGATGTATGTGAGACATGGCGACGCAATGCCATATGTTAGCGACTGTGCGCAATCGCTCTTGCCAATACAGTGTTGTTAACTACGTTACACATGTGTTTCACATCTATCAAGCGTCCCGTGACGGCTCAATTTTTTTTTACTTTCTCACAAAAACTGTAAGTTTTTCTCTTGATTCTTCCTTCCCAAAAAATCATATAATTTTCAGTCAACCATTATATAACAATACATCTTCCTATTGCGTCCTTTTCGGACTTATAGAATTTTTTCATTTACAAACGAACGTAATGTTAGTTTTCAAGTACAGTGAATTATCATATGCATTTATTGCTACTTTATACAGCCATACGTATCTAATTTTCACCGTTAATGTGTATTATGCATGACATAACTCTAATTTTGTGTATATTAAATTTGAAAAAAATTCAATATATAAATGTAATTTGGCTACGTTAGCAGTGTCCGTCTTTATTATATATATAAAATTATTGAAGGTATATTTAATATCCTCTACCAAAATAAGGCTATACAGTGAATTAAAAAATATATAATATTGCAAATGGTTAGGGTGTCTGTTCTTTTTTGAGGTCAATAAATATTAATTGTTACTATGATTCGGCAGTTTTAGACAATTTATTGTAATATGGGTATTTACTATATTCCCACCAATAAAGAACTGGTAGGTCACTTTTGGTTATTACTTAAATGAATTAAAACTAAACTAAAATAAAGTAAAAGGGTCTTGTTGTGGTAACTTATTTGGTCGGAGTGTTTAACGTGATTTGTATTTATTTATCAGTGTGTCTCTTCTTTGTATGAGAAGATGAATCAAACACGATTTTGAATTATAAAAATTAAAAAAAAAATCATGTAATCATTATTTTCCTACTTTTTCATGTTATTTTTACTATTTATAAATCGAATAAATCATATAAACAAGCGCTTAATTTTCAAGTGACTTTGTTAATTTTTTTTTAAATATTATACTCGTTTACCTTCAATGCTATTTAATACGAAGGTAAACAGAGATCCGAACATGTTTTTAGAAACTCATTTTTTTATATATTATTATATTCTAAGACTTTCTAAATGGTTGTAAGTTTATTGTTTAACATCAAACATACACATTATGTAGATAGTCTTGAAATAAAAAATAAGAGAAAAACTTTTTTATTCCAGAATTTTCAAGTCGTTTTTTTTTTCATAATGAACTTCATTAACGAGGTTTATGAACTAGAGAAGAATTGGGTTATATGTAAAAAAGACCCGAAATTTAATTTAAAAGACCCTTTCAATTTGAATTAACAAAATAATGTCAATTTCAATATAAAATCTAAAACCCAAAGTACATATGAAATTGTTTAAAACTGTCGGAAAAATTAATTAAGTACCTATATTATTTACTAAGATAGACTTCTCGGAGATTCAAAATTATATTTTTTGATTCTTCGACAAATTTATCACAAGTTTATGGTGTCGATTGATGATGATTATTATTTTGTATTCCAAATACGCCTTAGTGTTTTAGCTAGTTCTCCCATTTTCACTTATAGATTGTAATTAGATATCGTTAGTGTGTAAGGTTCATGTAACTGTGTCGTGTTCCGACAAATATTATAATACTTTACGATAAATAAACTGATCAGAAATAATATTTGTGAATTTCATTTAGAAATACCTATACTACTATCAAGGTAGAAATTTGTATTAAGGATTGCATATATATCCTAGTTATTGGGTTCTTCTGATTGTCAACATTATCTAACTAAATTTATTTCAATAATTCTATCACTTTTTCAAGTCTCTGTACTTTTAATATTCGTAATAATGTTAATATGCAGAGATTCTTAAATAACAGCTACGTGGAAACAATGTACAACTTGAAACGCTTATTCTCAATGATATTTGTATTATAATAACATTGCTTATTCCTACAAATTGTGATTTTTTAATAAAATATTTTGTCAAGCGCGTATGATATGGTTGTGACTATTTGATAGTATTTAATTTAAATTACTTTTATAAATCCCATTTGAAATTATTACAATCAGCAACAAGAGTACCAGTCTCCTTTATAAATAATATAAATAATGCTTTTCACAGAAGAATAGAACCGCACACTTTTATACTATAACAAACATCAAAAGATATATTTTATGATATGTATTTGAAAAAAGTATGCTTTTACAACTATTACTAAATTTGATTTTCCTAAACAATAACAGATGGCGCTAATACGTATAAATACATGTAACTATAAGACTTTGAAAATATGGAAATAAAAATATTGTTTCATTTTCTTAGGAGAAGAACATCTTATACTATAAAACTGTTATATTTTGTGGAAGAATAGACAACTATATGAAATTGGTTGCCTGTCTTTGTAACTACTAACGAGTTTTGTTAAATAGTAACAGATGGCGCTAATACGTATAAGTGCATGATTAAAGTACAACGTATTACAACTTATATCATTGTTCCACTATAATTACTTGAAGATATCGTTTTACCATACCATTTTGTTTTTTATATCATAGGGGGCAAACGAACAGATGGTTTACCTGATGTTAAGTGGTCACCACCGTCCATAGACACTTGCAACACCAGGGGAGTCGCAAGTGCGTTGCCAACCTGTATTTGGGAGGAGGGTGGGGGACGGGAAGGATGAAGGGGAAGGGGAGGGTAGGTAGGTCTCCGGCTCTCTCACTCACCGAATGAAACGCAACATTGCAAGCACTGTTGCTTCACGTCGGTTTTCTGTGAGAGGGTGGTGCTTCCCCGGACGAGCCGACCCATTCGTGCTGAAAACAATAATAGCTTAAACTTAGCTCTACCACTACTTGCTACCATGCTTTATGATATCACTAGCTGTGCCCGCGACTTCCGAAAACCGTATGTAAAAAATAGCGATTAATAAAGTAATCTGAATGTATCAAGCCGCGTCGTCATTAAAAGTACAATAACTTTTGGTACACTGTATGGACTTTTATGTACTATGGTCAATCGTCATTGACAGGTATTTGTCTTTCATTGCCATGCTTTTATAAAATGTAAAACTATCCTAAAGTAATCTTCTAAACATATATCTAAATATTCCTTTTGAATCACTGAATCTATTAATGAAAACAGCATGAAAATCCGTTTAGTAGTTTCTGAGTTTGTCGCGAACAGGCAAACAGACGCGATTTATTTATTTTATTTAGACAAGGGTTATATATCAAGAAGTAAAAGAAAACAAATTGGTTGAAATCTTTTCAGAAATTTTTGAAAGCTGCGCCCTCTACCGAACAGTTGAATAATTTCATTTGTATGAATAAAATTTGTACAAGGAGTTTTGGCAGGATTTTAATCTGTCATGTAGGGGATTTTATATTTTATTCATAATCTTGTGTTACTTGACTCTATATTTTGTGAATTTGGTGGTGTTTTACGTAATATAGTTAGTTTATTGTACATAAGTGAAGTGAATGGAAAATAATACCACGGAGCATGAAATTCTGAGATGCCAAAAAAACTCCCAGGAAGGTTCTAGCAAGGGATCCACTTTCTTGTTAGAATATTGACTCACATGACGCTTAATATTGAAATGATCGCACGACGCTTGTAATATTATTGACTACTCAACAATGGCAGTAATAATCTGAAAATATTTGTACAATACTTATGCATACTGAATAAACAGAATTCCCTAAACATTTAACAGATGGCGGTGTTACACAGTTCGTTGTGATGTGAAATACTATATATGTTTACATAACATTTATGTATATATAATTCTTCTGTCTGCGTGTATTTTACTGAACTAAACGGCTGGACAGATTTTGCAGAAATTTTTGTGCATGTTCAGGTAGCTTCAAGGACGGTTTAGATTCATAATTGGACACAGTAGATGGCGCTGCAATCTGATTGTGGATTTTTTTATTATTTTCAGGGCAGGACAATGTCTACTGAGCCGACGAGTGTTTCCTAGAAATATACATAAGAAATCAAGACCTTGAGGATCTTGATTAAGATAATATTTACATCGACAATTAGAATATTTTTTTACTAACTGTCAAGAAGTAAGTAATCATCACCTGGCACTTAGGAGTCACTTTAATCATCCTAAAAGTGATATAAGACTATATCCTTTTTTTATCCCTTATGAAATCTTAGGAAATCCCTTATGTCCGATTCGCACGGACTAAAACCCCTCAGTGTACCGACAAACCGACAGTTGGAGGATTTGGGCAAAGCGCCGCCTCCTCCTGCCGGTCCTCCTTTGGCGGAGACGGCCACTTAGTGGGTCTTCCTCACGGGCCCTCTCCGCCGCCTCCTTCTGCGAGTCTGCGAGGTGACCTCCGCGCTCCACCTCCAACGCAACACACTCAAACTATATCCTAAGTTTACTTAATCTATGCTTAATCTAATTGCTATCGGATCAGAATTAGCTGTGAAAAGATAAAAATAAACCAAAATATTTTTTGGACACATTTACACACAAAATTTCACATATATTCATATATTTATTTTTTTGTTTTACTTCTTAGCTACTTGGTCGTTATCTAAAAAAATCACGATCGATTCAATAAACATAACTTTATTAAAGTTTTAATAAACAAGAATTTTCATAAGCATTACGCGTCAGCGTTGTGCGTTTTTTTTGTAGTCCGTTGATTTTGTTAAGAAGATCTTGCTAGGTCAATAGCGTAGTCACTTCTAGAAAAAAAAGCGTTTTTGTGCCGAGTAAAAGTGGGCATGCGGTAAAATTCCAATGTTTATATTTCTAACAATATAGACCATTATGTTTCCATTATGTATTAATTTTATTACGTTACGTAAATTCGTCCGAGTGACTCATAAACTTGCATTAGACTTCTTTCTATTCGATTCACGGTACATTCTCGTTAGCTAATGGAGCCAAGGACAACGACATTAATGAAATATAAAGAATCTATTATTATACAAGTCGCGTCTTTCAATACAGTAGAAGCATTGGTAAACGAAATGCAGTGGCTTTTGCTGACTACAATAGGCTCATAACATATATCTACTAAAGTTATTTTTCACAGAACAACTGAATAAGTGAAACTACTTTTTAAATCAAATATTCTTTGTATTTATCTTAAATATGTGAAAACACTGCGTTCCATATCTATCTATACTAATATATAAAGCTGAAGAGTTTGTTTGTTTGTTTGTTTGTTTGTTTGTTTGGTTGAACGCTATGATCTCAAGAACTACAGATCCGATTTAAAAGTTTCTTTTAGTGCTAGATAGCTCATTTATCGAGGATGGCTATAGGCTACATATAATAACGTTAAAACCAAAAGGAGCTGAGCACTAATGAAGAATGTCTGAAAATCGGGCTACTTTGGAAGCTTCCGCTACGTGTTAATGCCAGTATTATACGCGTTGCCATGGTAACGCGATAACATTCTATTAAAAATATTTTCATGGTTTATTTTGTATTCCTATTTAAAAAAATTATTCTACGTTAGTTTTGTTTTCGATTTTTAATTATACGTGTTACGTTTATATCGCAAACATTTCTTAAGTTTATTTTGTGTTGTTATTCAGAAAGTTTAGTAGTAATAATATTCGTCCAATAATACAGTCGAAGGAATTAATCCATACAGCCAATTCTGAAGTTGTCAATATAGTTAGTTTTCTTCTATGTCCAAGTTAATGTAAAGTTATAAGCGCCGAATCCTCTACATAATATAACGTAATTTTTTATCTTCTTAATCTTCAAGACCATAGAATTAATGCTTCATGGTTTTATTTTTCATTCATTTCACTTATGCAAAATAAACGAACGATATTATATAATACGCAACCAATTTCTACACGATATAGAATCATGTAACACAATATTATGAAAAAAATATAAAATCCACTACCTGACAGACTGAAATCCCGCCAAACACTCTTAAAAAACTCTATTCTACATTAGTTTTGTTACCAATTTTTTATTTGTGATATATTACGTATTATAAAAGTAAAGTGAATGTAATTTATATTAAAATAAATTATTTTTGGTGAATAAAATCTGTGATGCTACAAACATGAAATTTTTTTTTAACTCTGTCGATATGTCTGTTTTTTTTATTTGTTCCGGGTAATCTCCGAAACGACTGGACCTATTTGAATGTTTTTTTTTTCTTAGAAATGACTACGCTTAACAGCTTCACCGGACTACAAGTAATATTTGAACGGGAATTTTACGGGCAAATAAGTAACTTATTAGCTGTTTTATTTAATATTGTTCGATAATGTATAGCTTCATATTTTCATTATTTTCTTATATAGTGTGAGGGTGATATATAGTTTAAAATTCCAGTTATGTGGCTGATCATAATCCCATCCCATTCGATACACTATTAGTATTCACATACATAATGTACATGTTACCTGTTACAGTAGATGATGTGCGTGTGATACAAATATTTTTGAAATAGTATTATTGTAATTTACACTAGATGTGTAATCACAATTTTAAATTTATTTAATATATTAAAAAAAACGCGTGCGAAGCCGCGGGTAACAGCTAGTTACTAATATATAAAGCTGAAGAGTTTGTTTGTTTGGTTGAACGCGATAATCTCAAGGACTACAGATCTGATTTGTAAGTTTCTTTTAGTGCTAGATAGCTCATTTATCGAGGATGGCTATAGGCTACATATCATAACGTTAAAACCAATAGGAGCTGAGCACTAACGACGAATGTCTCAAAATCGGGCTATTTTGGAAGCTCCGCTGCGTGTTAATGTCAGTACTATATACGTTGCCATGGTAACGCGATAACATTCTCTCGCAAATATTTTCATGGTTTATTTTGTATTCCTATTCAAACAGTTTATTCTACGTTATTTTTGTTTCCAATTTTTAATTATACGTGGTACGTTTATATCGCAAACATTTCTAAAGTTTATTTTGTGTTGCTATTCAAAAAGTTTAGTAGTAATAATATTCGTCCAAAAAGATAGTCAAAGGGATTAATCCATACTGCCAATTCTGAAGTTGTCAATATAGGTAGTTTTCTTCTATATCCAAGATAATGTAAAGGTATAAGCTCCAAATCCTCTATATAATATTTCGTAAATTTTTATCTTCTTAATTTTCAAGACCACAGAATTCATGCACCGTGGTATTATTTTTCTTTCATTTCACTTATGCACAATAAACGAACCATATTACATGAAACGCTACCAATTTAACACAATATAGAGATAAGTAAGACAAGATTATGAATAAAATATAAAATCCACTACATGACAGACTGAAATCCCGCCAAAAACTCCTCAAAAACTTTATTCTACGTTAGTTTTGTTCCCAATTTTTTATTTGTGATATATTACGTATAATAAAAGTAAAGTAAGTGTATTTTATATTAAAAATATCCGTGATGCTACAAATATCAACAT